>WEKY01048693.1:29783-113701 GCA_013390045.1 Picathartes gymnocephalus | reverse complement strand
GAGAGACCAACAGCCAGCCCTGCCATCCCCCAGCCCCAAAACCGAGAGACCAACAGCCAGCCCTGCCACCCCCCAGCCCCAAAACTGAGAGACCAACAGCCAGCCCTGCCATCCCCCAGCCCCAAAACCGAGAGACCAACAGCCAGCCCTGCCATCCCCCAGCCCCAAAACCGAGAGACCAACAGCCAGCCCTGCCATCCCCCAGCCCCAAAACTGAGAGACCCCCTTTGTGCTGCTCGCTCTGCTCCCCCTGAGCAGCCTCCAGCCAGCATGAAACCAGCAGGGCTTTGCAGAGGAACCCTACAGGATTGTGAACGCCAGTTTAGAGATGTTGGATTTAATTGATGTAGGCACCCTTCCCACGCACTCCAACATCCACGAGACACAAATCCATGGAAAGGGAGGGCTGCTCTGCTCTGGTTGCCTTCAGAGGGTGCCTGGGGGGTTAGAAAGGCTCATTCAGTTTTCTCTTCTCACACTCAAGGTTTAAAATGAGTTCCCCGTGTACCTGCCAACAGCTGGATCCTCTGAATGTTCTAAACTAGAGGCAGCTCCAGCTTTGCTCTTCACACACCTTTGCACCTTCACTTCCAGCTGATGCACAGATCCAATCCGAGGACTTGATCTGCAGTTTCCAGGTGCACCCAGCCCCTTCCCACCCAATATTCCAGAGGGCAGGTCCTCATTAATGCCTTAAGATGCAGGTCCCCAGACTGCCTCTGCTGCCCAACGTGCTCTCCCCACACAAATACCCACTGCACTTGTGTCACACCTTTTATTTCTGCCAGATCTACCTCCCCATGGAGTGTAACAGGGCGTGGATATCCCCACAATTCCTGAAAACTCTGCTCCATCCTGAGCAGCCTCTGTGCTTAATGTCACACAGGCCCTGCAGGAGCCCTCTCCATTAGATACAGATCGTGTTTGTCCTTGATTTACTGCTCTCTGTCCCTGCTCCCCCCGAGGGCCCACAGGTCACAGTCCCTTTGCCATCCTCCCCTCCCAGAGAGAACACGGGCGTGTTCAACCTCCTCTCTTCACCCTCGCCTCTGAGGATTGCTTCTCCATGGGGACGAGGAACGAGAAGGGCTGGATTTCAGCCAGCCCTCCCTTCTGTGAGCGAGAAGTGGCTGCCCCTGCGAGCAGCCTGCCCTGCCTGTGAGCATTCCCTGAGAATTCCCTGCCCTCCAGAGCCAGGGACATGCTTCCTCAGATGAGGAAGAGCCTGCGCATGCACAGAGGCTTGGCAGGGTCAGGGATTCCTTGCAACAGCAGCCACGCTCCCAAGGCTGGGCTGAAAATTCTCCCCTCTGTGTCCAAGGCAAGCACAGAGCACATTCCTGCACGTTGCTAGCGCTTTGTGGTGAGCAATTAAATAAAGATTATTTTTTAATCCCCCAGACCTTTAACACAGACTGTATTTAGAGGTGTGTTATTGTATACATCCTGGAAATTCTAAGCCCTGGTGTCGCTCCAGGTGCTTTTGGGCATTGTTTTCTAGGGCTGGATGCCGAGAAAATCAGGCAGTGTCTGTGCACAGAGGGAAGCCTTTGTGTGCTGGAACTGCAGGGCTGCCTTACCCAGCCCAGCCTAATGAGGTGGCACGTTCACAGATTTGCTTTTAGGCCTCTCCTCAGCTCGCTCACCTCAGCACTGGATGGAAACCCATTAGCGTGTCAGCTTGCCACACATATTCATTCACATCTGCTCATTTAATTTCGGGATTCTCGCTGCTCGTAAAACACACAAGTGCATAAATTATTGTAGCTTCGTGTGACCATTGCGTTTTTGTGGAAGAAAGCTTGTTCAGCAAATGTTGCTCTCTTACCTTGGCTGCTGCTTTTCCTTAAACATGAATAAAGGAAATAAAGCTGAATCTCCTCCCAGCTGTCAGTAAACATGGACATAAATCATTCCCACATCTCTTAAAAGACCAGGAGACTTTGCAACGGAGATTTTTGGTTGGATGCCCCTTATTGCTTTGCACAATCAAGTCTCCCATTGTGCAACAGAAACCTTTTGGGGTTTTGGCTGTGTTCTGCACCCTCCATCTGTGGGTTTCCAGCTTTGTCCTCCTCGTAGCACACGGTCAGCATCTTTCAGATAAAATGACAAACACATTTGTTATAAATTAAACACAACAGAAGAGGAGGGAGGAGGAAGGGAGGAGGAAGGGAGGAGGAAGGGAGGAGGAAGGGAGGAGGAAGGGAGGAGGAAGGGAGGAGGAAGGGAGGAGGAAGGGAGGAGGAAGGGAGGAGGACAGAATTCAAAGATCTTTTTTTTTTTTCTGTCGGTGGAGACTATCTCCCTGGCCATATTTAAAGTTGCTCTGTAAAACAGCAGAAGCTACCCAGAGCTTTGAGGCTGTAAATTGTCCTTTTCTTTCCCCAAAACACCAAATTTTCAAAGGGAATTCCTTGCTGGCATTTCAGCATCTAGACAGGCACCTTCTCCTGGCTGGGTATTCTGCTGTAGTTTGCTTATTTTAGTGGTTGGTTTATTAACTTCAAATGAAGAAACCATTCAAAAAAAAAAAAAAAAAGAAGAAAAAGGAATTTAGAGCCATCACAGGTTTCCATCCCGACCTCAAATACTGTTAGGGAAGAGATTTTATGGAGAAACGCCTGGGTGAGGGCTTGGGGAAGGGCAGGGAGGACACGCCTGTGCCTGTGCATCCCTGCCGGTGTGATGGGCGGAGGGAGGCGGTGCGGGCGCTGTGCTATCCCGGGAAAGGCCGGCAGCATTCCCGCATTCCCGGCAGATAGCGCTGTGCCTCTGGGGCCGAAGGGGCTCCGAACCGTGTCCCTGCCCTCCGCCTCGTCCCGCTGCTCCTGCTGTCCGATATTCACCTCCGAGAGTCCCCGTCACCCACGGAAAACTTTATAAAGCCCTTGGACTAAGGGCTCAGCGCAGCCTTTCTAAATCCCAGGAGTTAGCGACTGAGAGCTTCAGCTGGAAATTACTTCTCTAGGAAAACTCTTTAATTTATCTACAAACAGCTGATGTGTCTGCATCACACCATTTCCCCAGCTGCTGTAAAACGCTACAGAAATACATTAATTCTCTTAAAATAAAAACAAAAAAAAAAACCACACCCCCCCCAAAAAAACCCACACACAAAAAAGAAAAAACACACACACAAAAAAACCCCAAACCAACCAAATAAACAACAACAAAAAAAATCCCTAAAAACATTGGGAGTGCAAATCTACATTAAAGCGTCACATGGCCACTAATCAGCTGCAGTAATTAACATGTGGTGCGTAAATGCAAATTGTCCCTTTTCAGGCCATATATTTGAGCTTCTTGGTTTAGCAAAGCCAAGAAACGTCTGCACCAGAACAGTTCTGACACATTCTAAAAGCATCTACCCATAAAGGACTTAAGTGATGCATCACCATCATCATCATCATCTCTGAGCAACCTTCAGGATTGCATTTCCACGGCACAATAAGAGCAAGAGGGATGCAGGAATTCCTCTCCAGCTGAACCCTGGCGTTCAGGACCAACCCTGCTCCATGTGCCTGCCTCGCCATCCTCTCCTCGCTCCTCCTGTTTCCCCTCTCCCTCCCGCAGGAATGGTTTTCTCAGGAATGAGGCAATTCTCCCAGCAGAGCATCCCCAGAGCAGAGCCAGCAGCCACGGCATTGCCTGGAGGTCACCGAGGCTGCTGCTGCAAGGGCAGCAGGAACCAGGGCAGCAGCTCCAGCTGCTCTTTTGGCCAGGACTAAAAACTGGTGCCAGCTGCCAGCGATGTGTGGGGGATGAATCCCAGAATCCCCGGGTTGGAAGAGACCTCCAAGATCATGGAGTCCAACCCAACACTGACACCTCAACTCTGGCACCGAGTGCCACATCCAGCCTTGTCTCAAACACACCCAGAGATGGTGAATCCACCCCCTCCCCAGGCAGACCATTCCAATACTTTATCACCCTTTCTGGAAAAAACTTTTTCCCAATATCCAGCCTGTATTTCCCTTGGCGCAGCTCAAGGCTGTGTCCTCTCCTTCTGGCAGCTGCTGCCTGGAGAAAGAGACCAACCCCAGCTGAGCACAGGCACCTTCCAGGGAGTTGAGAGAGTGACGAGGTCACCTCTGAGTCTCCTTTTCTCCAGGTTGAACATCCCCAGCTCCCTCAGTCGTTCCTCACAGGGTTTGTGCTCTCAGCCCCTCCCCAGCCTTGTTCCCTCCTCTGGACACGCTCAAGCGTCTCAAGGTCCTTCCTGACCTGAGGGGCCCAGAAATGGAATCAAGGGATCCAGGAGTGTTCCTGGCCCTAATGGTGCCGTGATTGCCTGCCCTGGCCCAAAATTAACACCACCAAAATCACCTTTTTGGGGTGGTACTTTGGAACAACAGAGTTTCCTTCTGGAGCTGGAGATGTTCCAGGACATCAAAGGGGACACTCTGATGGTCAGTGCTGATCATCCTCACACCCAGAGAAATGCAGAATATCAGCACCCTGCTCCCAGAAGGATGTTATTGTGAGGACAAATTCCTCCTAATGGAGAAAAAAAAAAGGTTTTGTTTTTGCTCTCCTGAGAGAATGAATTTTATCTTCTACTTTCATAACATTTTCTTTATTCTAACGCATACATTTGAGTTATCAAAACGGAAACCATTTGGGCTCTAATCTCTTTTTCTTCCCTATTTGTGTAGATTCAGCACGAAAGGATCCTTGTCCAGGTACAATCAGCCAGTGATAACAGCTGAGCTTCGCCAGGGAGCCACACTGATGATGTCAGAGCACAATGAAATATAGTCACACTGATAAAAGCTTTTATATAAAAAGTGGATACCTTGGGAGCCTCCACAGGGCCACAAATGCCCAGGAAGAATGAAGTGAAAGGTCACTGATGTGACCCACTGAGCCCAGCCATTCCAAAGGCACTACACACAGCCAGCAGCCCCAGCAGGACAGCAGTTACTGAATCCTGAGCATCCCTGCACTCAGGATACTCCCAGCACATCTACTGCACTTAATTCAGAGTTTCTTCATGCAGTGTAACCAATCCTTGATTACAAACATTTCCGCAAGAACAGTTTTCATTGGAAAACCCCAAGTATTTTCTATTATCAAGGCTTTTCTGCACAGAATCAGCAGAACAACACTGGGAGGCTGAGGGAGGCAGAGCTCAGAACCCTCAGGGATGGTGAGCAAACCATGAGGGGGGTGTCCACTTTTTGTCACAATTGCTTTTAAACAAAGCCTTTGGGGGAAGAGAAAAAAAAACAAAAAAACTTTTCTATAAAATACACAAGCTTTATGCCAGAAATTTCATTACAAAAAGAGACAAGCAATGAACTATAAAGGAGAGCCCCCACGGATGTGCTCAGTCAGTGTGATCTGTTTGTCTGGCAGGGATCAGGCTCTCACCTGCTGCACGGAACCCTCAGTCCAGGTGCTCCATCACAGAGGGCAACTCCTGCCCCTGGGCAAAAATCCTTCCTCCTCCTCCTCCTCCCTCCCACCCTGATGCAAATCTGACAAGGACTGGCACTTCCCAAGAAAGAACGTGTTCTATAAAAAACCTTTTTCTCACATACCCCAGGCACCACCACCCTTTCCCAGCATCTCAGGGCAGCAGTACACAAATAAACATCAACACTGGCTGTTTCTGTGAGAACCGAAGCAATAAAGCACATTAGTGCACGCTCTGGAAGCAGAAGGATGAAACCATTTCTGAGACAGCGGCAATAAAACTTCACACATCCTCAAGAAAAGCTGGAAGCTCATCTCAGTTTAGAGAGAAATGTGCTTCCTTTAGAATGCCAGAGAGCTCCTCAGACGGAATAAAGAGTATTAAGTATTAAGAGTATTAAGGATGATTTTCCTTTCCCAGCTACTCTGGGGTCTATAAATATTGAATTTGAAATGTAGAGACAGCACAGACAAGGAGGGTCAGTGCTGCTCCTCCTTCTGGGTTCTGTGGGCACCAGGTGCACATCCATCCATAAAATAATAACGTCCTTTATCTCCTGAACCCACAGGGTGTCAAACCCTCCCTTGCAGGAGGACGAGTGGGAACAGGGGTAAATCAAGGTGAGGTGATTTGCTCAAGGCCACACATTAAACCTGGGCTCGGGGTGAGGGCCCTGCACTTCCCATTTCCTGCTGTAATGACCAGTTTATGGCACCTCCACCCCCGCAGTGACCCCCATTCCTTCATTGCTGCCCCATGACCACGCCAGGGCTGCTTCAGCAGTGTCAGTCTCTGCCCTTCCCTTACTCATCTTGCTCAGCAAAACCTCCTCACCTCATTTCCCTTTCTAGGCAGAGCTTGACAGGCTCTCCCCCACCTCACAACAACACTCCTGGAGCAGACAGGAGCCAGCAGGCACCAGGGAGAACTTTAGTGCTTTAAAGTACTGAAAACTTTTGTCTTTTTAACTTCAGAGAGTCCTTCACTGACTGGGTTCCAGCGCTAAAATCAGCTTTCCTCTTGGCAATACATTTCATTGTGCTTTTTGTCCTCTTCCCCTGCATTTCTCCATCTCGAGGCATTTCATGATTTGCAAGTTACTAAACATGCAAACAGCCACAATTCTCTATCAGCTGACTCCATGTCCTGCTAAGTTGGAGTTTTCCAGCAAAAAACAGATGCTCATCAGGAAGCTTGAAAGACATCCCAGGAGTCACACTCAGCACGGAATGCAGTGAGGCTGACCCCAAGTCTGGGGAGCCGTGGACTGATTCCAAACACTGACTGAGGTTTTTCAGGAAGACCTACTGCAGCCAGGAGCACGTTCAGCAGAGTACAGATCCTCCTGTGGGTTATTTTAGTCTCAAAGCCAAAATGCTGCCTCAGGAGGTTCATGCAGGACACACAAAGCTGGGAGGAGGAGTTGCCTCTTTGTCCTGTCCTGGTTTTGCTCCAAGTATTGACATTTCCACCAAAGGGATCTGCTCATGCTGGCAGTGGCAGCATTTCCTGATCCCATGGCAACTCTATCCCAGAAAAAAAACCCAGAGTTCAGCTCACTTGGAAGGGTCCAACCCAAAGCCTTGCCCTGTCTGGCCCAGCAGATCTCAGGCTGAGCCTTGGAAAGGACCTGCCATTAATCAGAGCAGGAAACCTCCCCAACTGCAGAATAGCACTGCCAGTTCATAATTCCTTACCTCCAGCTGGTTTAAAGCTAATTTAAAATCACCTTCTTAAAAAAAAAAAAAAAAAAAGAAAAAAAAGAAAAGCTTATCCCCTCAATGTAATTATTAAGAATTTGAAAAACATAATTCAGTTTTGATTCCACCGACTCCTATTTCATGGGGTGGCTCTACATTCCTGAAAAATCTCCCTGAATACCAAAATGCGAATTCCTCCAAATGACAGTGCCAGCAGATTGGATGTGCCAAACTGCATCCAAGAGCTGAGCAGCTGCTGAGAGGAATCTTCAGAAGGGAAAAAAGTAGGAGAGAGACGTGACTAAAGCAGGCTGTGGGGGAAGGCAAAATTCCTGATCAGAAGTGCCTGGAGGCGTGGAACAGCAGACCCCAACACTCACCTCAGCAACAAGAGAGGGTTCTTGGCAGAGGAGCTATTTGGTCACCTCTAATGAGGTCAAGTCAGCCTTGGTTTCCACTGGAATTTCCTCCTGCAACCCCAGCAAAGCTCCCCAGCCTTTGCCTGGAGCCGCTCACATGTGCTGGAGGCTCTTGTTTGCAGTGCAGCTGTAGGAAGTGGGGAGGAAACAGCATTCCCACAATCCCAATTCCATCACCAGCTGGCTGGGCTTTATCACCCACCTGCCTCACGTGGCTGGAAATACTTTCCATGGGGAGGCAGCTGGCAAACAGCTCTGAAATAGGGCACAGGGATGAGCAGCAGGGCAGAGATGGCAGGAACCCCACTGCCACTCACATTAAAAACACAGAACCTACAGGCTCTGGGCCAGTGGGGATGTTTAACCCTTTCCATGCCTCCAGTTCTGCAAGGAAATTGATAATTTGCCTTTTCTTCCAGCAAATTCCCCAGAGGCATCCTGACACCGCCAAATCCAAGCCGCTCTCGCCATCCCTGCTGAGCTGCTCATTTTTCCCACTCCCATTTCTCCCTCACTGCTTGCTTGCAGGCAGGTTTTTTTTTGTTTCCAGGTCCTGAATTTGCAATCCACCCCTTTATCCTTGGGGTTTAACAAGCTGCACAGCCCAAGGTTTTGTTCGGAGTCAGTAGGAGACAAACGAGTCTAATGGGAATGATCTCTGTAGGTGTGACAGGATTTATGGCACTGAGACTGTGACTAGGCCATGGAGCACAGCCCCACAGGGTCACAGGAGATCCCTGCAGGCAGCAGAGTATTCCCAGGGAGGCAAACACCTCAGGACTGGGCTGAATTTCCAGGAAGGAGGGAGGGAAGACACAGAGAGGCAAAGAATCAGGCACGGAATTCAAAAATTAGGAGGCAGCACCACGGTCTGGGCCATGCTCCAGGGCAGTGCCCTGACGTGCTGCAGGTTACAGAAACCTCTGCTGGAATCCGTGCCCAAAAAATGCCCAAATCTCATCTCTCCTCAGGAAACAGGCCCAGAAAAACCTGTGGCACAGATTTTAACCAGCACCAGAGCCCTGAGCCAGGACTGTTCACTGCCCTGAGCCCCCGTGCAGGTGCTGGCAGCCCTGGCAAGCCCCGGGGAAGGGATGATGCCTTTCCCAGACGTGCACGGACTGGGAGGCCAAGTTTTGCTGTTTATTGACTTATAAAGCCAGAACTGGAAGTAGGTCAGCAGGCAGGACACCCCAAAGGCTGAGAGAACCATCCTCCAGTCCCTCCTTCCAGGAGGGTTCTGACTGATGGTTCTGCATGAGCAGAGCTGATTTTTAATAAAAAACCAGAAACTCTTTGAGCACCAAGACTGCAGTTTTCTCCCGCAGGCAATTCAGCACTCAGGAATAAAAGGAAGATTTTCACACCCCACTTCCTGGGGGCCCCAGACAGAGGCATGGAACCAACCCTGCTTCAAAACTGAATCGAAAATCAGCCCCATGTGCAGCAAAGCAGAGATTACAACACCAGGTGCAGCCCAGCACTCACAGCTTTGAGCTATTCTTCCTGAGTGTCCTACATAACAAACCCAAACAAATTAAGGAATGAGTAATGAAAAGGTAGGAGGTGGCAAGGCTTGTTTTGGTTCAGGAAAGGATTCCCATCCCTTGCTTGGAATCTAAATTAGATTCAATTTAGATTAGAGTGAGGCAAGGCCAAATTCCCCTGATGAATGAGTTGCTGCAGTAAATCACTCAGATTTTGCAGCCATTCTTCAACAAATGTGTTTTTCTTTGTTCTTCCTCTCCTTTTGTTTCTGATCTTGTCAGCCCCACGCCATGGCCCTGTTCCTCTGGGTTAGGATATCCCTTTTCATCTCCCTCAGAAAGGGAAGAACTAACTTGTTGTCTGGTAGGGAGAGAAGGTGTTCTTGGCCTGATAAATGGATTATCTCCCTAAACAAGCTCTGTAATGCAACAAACCCCACACACTCACAAAACCAAAGGAATCCATCACAACCAGGGATGTGACATCCAAAAGTGAAAGCTCCCTCTCCTGCACAGCACAGCCAGCGCCACAGCCAGGCTTTTGCTAGACCAAAAATCCAGGGAAAATGCACAAAATTAAATCCATATTCAGGCTTGCCATGGCTGCAAATGGATCTCTGAACTTGTAGCAGCATTTGTAGGGTCACATGTGATTTCTGTATGTGATTTCCCTTCCAGCTGAAGAGCGTTAAACAGCCTAGAAACAGAAAAAGAGAAATGGCATCAGGAGTGCAGCACAAGAACCCCCCAAAAAAGATGGGAATAGGGGAACTGGAGTCGTCCACGCCCAGGAACTGGGCACTGCTCAGCCTTTATCCATTTGCTACAGTCCAGGCTTGGGATTTTTACTCTGCTGGCAGCCTGCACCCCACAGATTATCACTGGAGATGTCAGTGGTATCAGCTACGAGATCCAGCCCCTCTCAGGAGGAACCAACAATGTGCAGCAACTTAAAATAGAAACTGGACTGAAACTCTTCAGCCTCTGACTCACCCCCAGAGGAAGGCAAGCAGGTGGAAATCAGGTGCTGCTCCGGAACCTTGGACCTGACAGACCTTCAGGTGCCGCCTGCTGCCACAGAAAAGGGACTCATTCATTTAACAGCTGCCACGGACTGATTTACAGCTGGTTCTCCCTCCCTGGCTGGGAGGGTTTGTGTGAAGCCAAAGGTTGCTGCTGACACCTCCTGCAGGAGGCTGGAGAGCTCCTGGCTCCTAATTTGAATCCACAATCAAGTGCCAGAGGTAGCTGAGATGGTTTGGCATAAGCCAGAGACTTCTCCAGGGATAATCTCTCTCTCTCTCTCTGCTGGATCAAAATGAAGCTGCCTCATTTCACTGGCCCAGCTTCCTTTGGAACCACCCTGATTTCTGCCTTTGCCTTAGAGAAGCCAATTTCACAAAGGGCAGCTGCAGAAACACGGAGCTTTCACTTTTAGTGCTTACCTTGTGCTTAAACACGCTCCCTTAGGCAGAACCAGCCCATTCATCATCCTGATGAGAAGAAATACCCAGAATTACTTCTCAGAGTACAAGACAATTCCCACAGGACTGGTAATTTATTAAGCCCGATTTTCTTTATGGTGCAATTTTCCTTTTCTGAACTTTGCAAAATTGTTTCACTGCTGTGTTCCAGCCTTTGTTTCCTGCTAGCATTGCATATAATTCCTCCTTTCTGCTGTTCGGTTTCACATGGTGATAAAATCATGCTCATTTTGTAGTATCACTTCAGTAGCTGAATAAAATCCTTCAGGGTGATCCTGCAAGACAGCAATATCTGAATGCAATGCTGATTTTGTGCAATAACCTGATAAAACCAGACATTGTTCCAAGGAGCTGTTCTCTTGAATGGATGCCCAGAAACTTCTGAAATTATTAATCTTAAAATATATTATGTTAAAGAGTAATCTGCTTCCAAATGATGCAGCAGCCTAAACTCCTACATCTTGGGAAGCCAGTGCAAGTAGTATAAATTTTCAGGGCTCTGAAAGAGCTAAATTGAAAGTATTATTCTGTGCACATGAAATATCAGAGTATCTGACTTCCCTTCCAAGGAGGAAAACACTACCTCATGTATTTTAATTTGCTGTGATTACAGTTTTCATAGAAGAGAAGAATAATAATACACATTTTGGATCTTTTCCTAGTCATCCCACCGCACCCTCTGTGCTATGCTGCAATTTCAAACAATCACAAGGAGCTAAAGATGGAGTTTATCATTGCTGAGAGGTGCATGGTTCGTGTCCAATAGACCCCTGGGTCAGGAAGTGAGCTGTGCTCGTCCCCAAATTTAAACTGATGTCGGCAGCAAGGGTGCAAACTCCAGCACTGCAGCCCTCACGGCACAAGAGCTCACATGGAATTACCCACAGGCCTGCCTGTTTCCGTGGGTTTAGGGCATTCTGTGGAAGCAGGATCCCAAAATGCTGCACGTGCCTCTCCTCGGAGTTTTCTAAGCTCAGCTGCTTCTGAAGGCCAAGGAGCCCATCCAGACAGACCCCTCTGCCACATATTTGATGCAATCCCGCATTTCACACTCCCCCTGCCTCATTAGCAGAGAGGGCAAGCTCCAGAGGCAGGCTGGGAGCCAGCCTATTTATCATCTGCATTTCAGCACTGCTTTCACACTCGCGGAGTGCTGTGCAAACACCAATTACTGCCGGGAGGCAGCGGGGCTGATTAACCCCGGCACGGCTGCTGGGACTGGGCTGCTGCCAGCTCCACAATCAGCTCCATCCCTGCCAGCAGCCGGCTGGCCCTGCCCTGTGACACCCCCTGCAGCCCCGCACTGCCCTGGGAAGGCTCTGCAGTCACAATCTCTCCATAATCATCAAAATTCACTTCCAAAAAGCACCGAGGTGGAACGCTTTGCACCACCCCGACGTTTGTGCTGTGCGGGAGCTCTGCAGGACGGGCTGCAAAGCAGCAAGGGAAACGCAGCAAAGCTCATTTGACAGGGTAACTCAGTTACCCCCTGCCTTCCCATATTGTCCCAGGGTTATCAAGAACATAAACATCTTTTGCACCTCACAGTCCTTCGCCTTATTAAGCTCAGAGCATCTCCTGTAATGTGGTTCTCTTTTGACTGCTCTGTTCCACTCCCAAAGCCATGGAGCACCTGGCATTTGTCCCAGGAGAGGAGCAACCTCCTGCACAGTGGGAACCACTGGGATCAGAGCCACCACCAGAAGGATTTTGTGTTCCCTCTTGTCAAAAGCCTTAAACTGAAGGAGGGCAGGTTTAGACTGGATATTCAGAAGAAATTCCTCCCTTTGAGGCTGGGGAGGCCCTGGCACAGGGTGCCCAGAGAAGCTGTGGTTGCCCCTGGATCCCTGGAAGTGCCCAAAGCCAGGTTGGAGAGAACTAGGAGCAACCTGGGATAGTGGCAGGGGGTGGGATGAGATGAATTTTTAAGGTCCCTTCCATCCCCAACCAGCCTGGGGTTCTATTTTGGCTCGCAGCTGCCAACAGACTCACTGACTCATCACAAAACTTCACACACTGAGATGGATTTGGTGACACACAGGGAGCCTTTCATTCATCCTCAGCTTCTCCACAAATCATTTAACAGCTGCCACGGACGCATTCAAAATATTTGACTCGTGGAGCAAAACTTGATGGGACTTGCCAGATCCTCTTTCAGTAAAAGCCAGCATTAACTGCAGGTATTTCTGCAGCACATCAGTGTGACCAGCACAAGCTCAAGTCCCAGAAAAATGTGTTCCCAGGAAGCCCAAGGAGCACACATGCTCCGATCTGGGGCTGGCTCAGACACGTCTGTGCACAAAAGGCAAATCAGAGCTTGTTTTAGTATTGAAACAATGTCATCTGGACTCATTGCTGTGCATTTGTTCCTCAGGACAGGAGTCTCTGCCTGCCCTGAGAGCAGCTCCTTCATCTGGAGTGTTCTCCCTTTATCCAGGCAGAGGACAGGATGGCTCCACGGGGTAATTATCATCTCATCTCTGCCTGCCACGCTGAGAAACTGCTGGCTGGAGGTGCTGCTTTCTTCCTCTTGGCTGCAAAGACAGCCTGAGCGATGAGTGCAGAGTTCAATTAGCTGAGCTGCATCCCCTCCCAGGCAGTCCTGTACTCCTGTTGTGCAGCCATTTAGCAAATCGAGCAGGCAAGGGACACACAGAGATCGGGCAAGGAGGAGAGTCAGGGCTCCTCCTTCCACTGGGACCCTCCAGCTGAGGGTCACACACGGAGAGGACACAATTCTCAACCAGATTGATGAGATGAATTTTTACAGGCCACAGCCTCTCCATGACCCCTTTCTCCATCTGCAGAGTGGAGATGATGCTCCCAACCTCCTTCGCCAATTCCTCTTGGATCTACTGATGAAAAGGACCCCAATCTTAACACAGATGACATTTTTCACTCACTAAGGGCATTTTAAAATGTTTTTTTTAACCATGATAATAAAAGCCTGTTACCTTCTCTGAGCTGAGCACAGTAAAAACAGATACCACAGACATGACTTATAAAACAAAGAACTGCAGGGAGAAAATCTAAACCCAACTAACCTTTTTTATTATTTAATATTTCAGGCTGCTCAACACAAATGCTTCCCTAAAACCAAGCTAGGAAACACTGAAGCACCTCTTGCAGCTAAAAATTTTGCATTCTTTGTGGGTAGAAGAGCTTTACAAAGCATTATCCACCTATCATGAGCCACTTCCAAAGCCAGGCAGACTGAAAATTAGGGAATTCATTGCTAGCCAAGCCCCAAGCCTGTAACTTTATGTATTTCTTACTTAACTGACTTTATTCCAGTGTGCATGGAGCAGGTGGTTGGACTGGTTCTCAGCAGCACTCAAACAATATCCAGTATAAATCACAGTCAAGGGCATTTTCCCAGGAGGAAAGGAAGGGAAAGGTGAGGCTGGATTTTCCTGCAGCATGAGGGGCCCCAAGGTTGAAAGTGGGAGAGGAAAACTGCCCACAGGTGGGGGCAAATTTTAGGCTGGCACTGCTGGGCAGAGCTGGGAGGCTCTTCCTCTCTTCACAGCCACAGCAAACACCTGGCTGTGGCACCTCTGCCACCTTCCAGGGGGCTGGGGGCGAGCTGGCACTCCGAGGGAAGGGCATCCCAAGGGAATGGCAGCATGAATCCCTTCAGCTCCGTGTGTAGGGACCTACAGCACCTCAAACCTGCTCCTCCCCTAAGTGCCAGGGAGTTGTGCCATCAGATTTCTGCACCACAGCAGAAGTTGGAGTGGCCAGCTAAAACGTTTGGCCTTTCAGAGACAGGGCAGGATGTGCACTGAGAATTTTTTACTCTCAACCTCACAGCACCAGCACTTTCTCCCCATGTGCATTTTACCTTTAATTGCTGATGTCCCACCCCAGAGCGTGGCACCTGAGTGAGGCACTGGGCTAAAGGATGCTGTGGCACCTTTGGATGCCCTGGCAGTGAACCATGGAGATGTGCCCAGCCCCTCCAGGTGCCTTTGACAAATATCAAACAAGTTTTTCTTGACCCCAAGTATTTTCTGCACCAGGAGCAGTATTTCACACTGAGCTGTGCAACAAACCCACGTGACCCTCAAATTCCACAGGGAAAATGCTGTGTGCAAGCCCACATCACAGCTCACTTGTGCAACACCTTGAACTATTTCAAGGCCATTTTCTCTGACCCCAGGAGCCTTCTCTGAATTTTAGTGAAGAGCACAAATGTGACCATTACAGTGATTATGTAATTTCTAGAGGATGGAAGTTCTAGAATTTCTAGAGGGTAGAGTTTTAGGAGGAAATACAAATGAAAAATAAAATACCTACAAGTTGTCTGAAATGCCTTCTCAGAAGGTATAAGGAGAATGTTTTCCTTCCTTTCCTTGGAATCAGCCAACACAATTCCACTGTGATGACATTGCGTGGAAACGGAAGAAAATTGAAAGACAAAAAATAGGAAAATGAAAGAAAAGGGGGAAACAGCCTCCTCTTGAAATGCTCCCATAAATGCCTTCTGCACGGCCTGCTCCAGGAACAGCTCCACAGGATCCACCCACCTTTCTGGGAATGCAAAAACACAAAAACAGCTTTAAACCTGTCATTCCTAACCATGGCTCACCTCCTTCTCCCACTGAGCCACTGAAACCCACAGTTCTCAGCACCCTTTTCAACTCCTGGCGTTTTAACTTTGCTTCCTCCTGCAAAGCTGGCAGTGCCAGGGCTGGGGATGGCAGAGGTGAGGCCGTGCCAGCTCTGGCAGCTCCTGAGAGCCACGAGCCACCCCTGGGCCAGTCCCAGCCCCTGCGAGCCGTGACTAAAGGCCCTGCCTGGCTCTGCCAGCAGCTGTTGCAAGCTGTGAGCCAGGATTTTGGCATTCCCAGCTGAAACCCTGGGCACCTGTGCCCTGACACGGTGACAAGTTCAGCAGGGTGACACGGCAGGACAGCGCGGGGCAGGAGGAGATCGTGCTGGGCTGACCCACATCCAAGCCCCTGAGTCAGGTCTAATCCCTTTCCAGGTCAAGCAGCTGGTAAACATCTGGCTGTGGCACCTCAGCCACCTTCCAGGGGGAATTATCTTGCCAGTCTTGTCCTGCTGCAGCTGTTGGCAACTGTTTGTGCATTCACATTGCTGTGCTGACCCGCTTTTCGTCACAAAAACACCCCAAAAGAGCCACAGAACTGAGATTTCCTAAGCAAATCTTTGCCAAATAATGCTCAGTTTGGTTCCGTGTGAAATTAGGAAGCAATTCTTATCCACTCCAGGGGATTTTTGGTAAATAATGGATGTGGCTCTTCCAGAGGCTGGATATGGGAAAATTGCTGACCACGCACAGCTGTTTCTAGAGAGCACCACAGGGCTTGGAGCCTGGGATGGCAGGAGGTGTCCCTGTCCCTGGGATGGCAGGAGCTGTCCCTGTCCCTGGGATGGCAGGAGCTGTCCCTGTCCCTGGGATGGGAGGAGCTGTCCCTGTCCATGGGACAGCAGGAGGTGTCCCTGTCCCTGGGACAGCAGGAGGTGTCCCTGCACCTGGGATGGCAGGAGGTGTCCCTGCACTTGGGACGGCAGGAGGTGTCCCTGTCCCTGGGATGGCAGGAGGTGTCCCTGCACCTGGGATGGCAGGAGGTGTCCCTGCCCCATGGCAGGGGTGGAATGGGATGAGCCTTAAGGTCCCTTTACCCTCAACCATTCCAGGATTCCGTGATGCTGTGATTGCTCAGGACACATCACACATACCAGGGCTTTTACGAGCCTGGCCACTTCCTCGCCTGGATTTGCAGAGGTGCTCTGGGGTCAACACACCCCTGCGAAACCCCATGTTCTCTTCCTGCGAGTCCAGATTCAGCTGCACAGAAACCCAGACTCACATCCCTCTTTTAACCATCCCATTTTCCTGATTTCATCCCGAAGAATTCCTGCCTCTCCACTCTCCAGGTTGTGATGCCTGTCAGGAATGAGGCTGGGTGTGTTCTGGAGCAGCAGATTCTGACTGCAAACCACAGGCTGTGAGTTCCTTATCCTGCACATCAGATAGTATTTTAAAGAAAAAAACCTTTTTTTTCACCTGACAATGATCAAAGCATCAAGACAGCAGTTGTTTGAATGACTGGAATTTACAAATTCCTATAAATCACGAAACGTTGGGAATATCACCACATTTAATGAAAGAAGTTCTGTGTTTTTGCACCAACTTCCAGTCCTGACTGCTCCTGACAGCCCCAGGAAGTTACAAAGAGGACAATCAATATTCTTTGCTGTTTTTTAAAGCAATATGAATCCAATAATGGTTCACATTTAGGAGCACAAGGAAGCAGGAAGATAAAATATTAAGAAGAGTAAGATAATCCTGGATGCTGTGACTTGCTTGTGATTTGTTTTTCTTCCTCACAGACAGAATATGTCAACAGAAAATTGATCCTCGGTAATATTCCCTCTAAGAAGAAATATGCAAATTCTGGCACTTTGAACTTGATTTTTTGAACTTTCTTAGGGCAGGCAGCAGTGAGCTCAGCACACCCTGATCTATAAATTAAAGACAACCATGGCTTTTTGATGGCCACATGAAAATGTTTAGAATGGGCAGTTTCCACATTAAAAAGTGGCCAATATTGCTGTAGAAACCCAAAAAACCTCAGCAAACAAGGACAGAGATGAAAAATCAGTCACTTTCCCTAGCTCCTCTTCAGGTGATGGGAAGAAATAAAGAATATGTGGAAATATGTAGATATGAAATGATGAATTCCACCTGTGTCATCCCTTGGTGGGTGTTCAGAACCCACCTCAGCTTCAAAAGGCTGAGGGAGAGGCCAAATCCTTCTGGAAAAACATCAAAACCTTGCCCCAAAATGACCTGAAGCTTTGGTGGTTGTGCCAGGTCTGCAGGGACACCAGGTCATCATGGCATTTATAATGAGATTATAATAACAGCTCAGCATTTAAAATGCCAGCCTAAAAGCTGGGAATGAACCCCTTGGCTCCTCAGCATTTCCCACTCATCTCTGATTAACAAGAATGGAAAAGCTATGGGGGAATAAAGCATAGAAATGTAGGTTTTCACAAGCCCCACGAGCACCACGTAAAGCATAATGTGTAATTCCCCTTCTTGGGAGGTGAATGCTCAGACGAGGAGTGGTTTACAGCCAATGTCTAAATTACCACTGTCCAAATACCACTTAAGCTTTGTCTTAATTTGGCTCCTGGGAGGTTTTTACAGGTGCTTGGCTCATCACTCGTGGCCTCTGAATTACGGTTTCATACCTTTGGGTTAAATTAAGGAGAAAAACAGGCAAGATTTAGCACTTGGCACTTAGGGGAAAGGGGAGTTTCTGCTCTCCACTGAGTAGAAAAACAAGGAATCCTCAAAACTTCTCTGCTGGGTAGTGGAAGGACCCAGAGTAAATTCTCAGCCCCTTCCACTTGTCTGCCTCTGCAGAGTTAAAGGTCTGTTTTACCCTTGGCCTCCAGGGAGAGAACAAACAAACAAACCCCAAACAAAACCAAACAAATCTTTTCTCTGTAGAATCACAGAACCCCAGAATGGTTTGGGTTGAGAGGGGCCTTAAAAATGATCTCATCCCACCCCCTGCCATGGGCAGGGACACCTTCCATTATCCCAGGGTGCTCCAAACCCCATCCAGCCCGGCCTTGGGCACTGCCAGGGATCCAGGGGCAGCCACAGCTGCTCTGGGCACCCTGTGCCAGGGCCTGCCCACCCTCCCAGGGAACAATTCCTTCCCAATATCCCATCTAAACCTTCTCTCTTTCACCTGGAATCCATTCCTCCTTGTCCTGTCACTCCAGACCGTCGTAGAAACTCCCTTGTAGCTCCTTCACACACTGGAATGTCACAGAGAGGACACCCCTGATCTCTTCAGAAAGGCTGAATAATCCTCATTTTCTCAGCCTTTCCTCCCAGCAGAGCTGCTCCACCCCTCTGAGCATCCTGGAGCCTCCTCTGGCCTGGCCCCCAGAGCTCCGGGTCCCTCCCGTGCTGGGGCAGCCCTGCAGGGGAGGTCTGGGGGATGTGCAGGGAGCAGACCCGCGCTCATTTCTGGGCAATTTAGGGAATTTTTTCGGGAATTTGCGAGGGAATCGCGGAGCGCGCAGAGCCGCGCGCCCTCTCCCGGCCTGCACGGGAAGTGCAGCCAGCGCGCACCGCCCGCGCGAAAAGAAAATTCATTAAAGTTTAAACAAATTTTAGCAAATTTAAGCAAACTTTAGCAAAATTTGGCATCTATTTACCGCCCTTTCTGCGGCTTCAGGCGCTTCCACCGCTCAGGCTCGTCCTGCTTTATCCAAGACGTGTAAATGTTACAGCAGAGTCCATCAGGCAGAGGCATTGCATTCTCCTTACCCCAAAATCCTTTACAAACATTCACACTTTTACTTCGAAACCTGAACATTTTTGATAATACAGGCACCAGGATCAGCCCCTATGAGCTAAGAAATGTGGCCTCTCTGTGCTAAATAACATCCAAACATTCTCCTGGCTGTCTTTTTTCACACAGGATCCAAATAGGTCTTAATTCCGGTGAAGAGAAGTGAGACATAATAATCCAGAACGGCCACGTTATTTTTCTAGACTGATCTTTAAGAGCCAGCACAATATTACACACAATTTCCCCCCATCTGCAGGGCCCAGCTGTGACTGTTGTGACACACCAGGAGCACACGTGATAATGCCAGCCCTCAGGTATGTTCCTCTCAGCACATGCCACGTCTTGCCAAGCCATGGCACAGGGCAGGATTTGCTTGTGGAGCAGCCCTTGCCCAGAAATGCAGCCTGGGTTCACGTCTGCGTTCTGTTCCCAGGACTTTTTCAGCAGAGCCAAGTGACAAAACACAAATTTTGTCGTGACAAGGGACCCCAGCTAACAAGGAGGATTCCCCCTTATGTTACTGCATGAAAAACCAGAGATTTGTCTTTTTACAGTGCTTCTCATCCTAGCTTTGTAACTCACAGGAAGGAAAAAAAAAGCCCTTCAAATGACAGGCTTAATGGAATTTTGGCCACCGAATTTTAACATCAAATTTGCCCTTTGAACTTGGCAGCTCCACACAGGTGGTTTGCCAGCAGCAAATTCTCTGTAAGTCCTGAGCCACAGAACTGCCCACAGAGACTCTCTCAGCTCAATTCCTCGGCCACAGAGCACATCCTTCAGCAGGCAGATGTGTCAGGGTAAATATCCCATGAGGAGCAGGGTCCCGGCTGCTTTGTTGCCGAACACTTCCCTCATTTGCATTTCTAACACTCGTCCCCAGGCAAAAGCCAAAGAAGGCAAATTCAAAAACTGCCCAAATGACCCAGATAAACGTCCTGAATCACAAACCATTGCTAAAAAGCACATGCTGGTTGCTTTGATGGATCTGTGAATTGTTGGATGCACATTCTTGTTTTCCATCTAGCACTGGGATAGAGATCTCAGTTCCCAGTGAAAACCTGTCAGTGAACAGGGTGAAATGTGCTGGGTTTCACATTTTGCAGCCCACTGCTTTTACCCACAGAAGTTGATGTCATGCAGATGCATTCCTAGCAGGCATTTCCCCATCTCCAAGGCCATTTCCCTTCTCATTTCCCCCCAAATTCCAGCCTGGGCAGTCCAGCTGGATGTCAAATCTGTGCCTCTCCATCACCCTGCTCGGGATCTTTCCCAGAACCGAGGAGGATCCCAGTGCTGGGTACCACACAACACAGATTCCCTGGATACAGCCAATACATCCCTGCCCTTGCTCACTCTGGGAAACCTCCAGCACTTAACAGATGTAGGGAAAGGTTGATATTCCAGGAAAAAACCCAGCTCTGGGTACATCAAGCAGCAGAAACTGAACATAAAACCTTTCCAGACCCACTCCTGCACCTTGCGCAACGCTCCAGGATTAGAGAATGCCATGGAAAGAGACCAACACACAGAAACTGTGAAGTGGCAAAGCTTGAGGAGTTCTGATACTCAAATTCCTGGGAACCTGAATTGAATGTAAATTATTCCTGCTCCTACTGAGGTAATAGATGGTGTCCCTTGGATTTCCCCCTCCGCTAACAGCTTCTATCTAGGATTTGATAAAGTCAGCATTGATAATCTCCATTAACTCGTCATATCTCTGACCACAATTTGACTCATTACTGGTGGCACCACACAGTATCTCAAATGCATTTAAAGTTTATGGATTACATAGTATCAAAGACTATATGTAATACTGAAGACTAAAGATTATATAATATTAAGGACCAAATGCTGAAGTGATGTTGGTCAGCAAGGTCAGACGGACTAAAGACAAGCCTTTCCCCAAATAATGTTAAAATACAGAAAACCATTCCCTGTGTTTCACTCAGCTTTTCATCAGCTCAGTCTCAGAGGTGAATAATCAGCTTTACTCCAAAGCGATGAGACCAGTCAGGTACCAAAAGTGTCCCAAATCTCATTATCACTCCTGCCTGGAAGCTGGAAATTGATGCAAGACAAACCAAGAGCTGTTCAGGTGAGTGCCCTGCTGGAAAAGCACCAGGAAGTGCACTTCTCCCAGCTCAGCATGAAGGTGGAAAACACACAAAATGCAAGGCAAGGATTAAGAGTGAAGTCCAAGCCATGAAGCTTCAAAGAGCCCCACTCCTTTAAATCCCTGCTAGCACCTCAATGAGGCAGGGATTCGACTTTGAGGGACCTCAGGCAAAGAGAACCTCACCTGGGCAGGTGAGACAAAAGGTGCAGAGCCCTCCTTTAGCTCAGGACAGCGGGGATCCTGAGGGGAGCCCGGAGCTGGAAAGTCTCTGGAGGAAACTCCTTGCTTCCAGCAAGATGAATAATACACCTGTTCCCTACTTGTGAGCAAACACTACAAAAGGAATAATTAGAACCTATCTGACCTGAAACCCACATGCCCATTACTGTGGTATTTTTCCACCTACTCCAGGTGAAACAGAAGATGGGCTGGACCTGGAAGGGGAGGGGTGGAGTGGCAGCACAAGATGCTGATTTATAAAGCAGCAGCAAGCAGAGCTCTTTCTCCACAGGCTCGGGA
Source organism: Picathartes gymnocephalus (assembly GCA_013390045.1). Taxonomy (NCBI): domain Eukaryota; kingdom Metazoa; phylum Chordata; class Aves; order Passeriformes; family Picathartidae; genus Picathartes; species Picathartes gymnocephalus. Next base: position 92,200 of record WEKY01048693.1, on the reverse strand, counting down.
CAGGGAGCTTGTCCTGCCTGGAGGATGCCGAGGTGGGAGCAGCGTTCCAGCTAACACCTGCTGGCCTCAGCACAGGGACCCACCACCTCGGGGAGCTTCTGCACTCCAGGACTGCTCTGAGCCACGACAGTTCACAGCTGGGCTTGGGCTTTTCATCCAGAGATTTTTGGCTTTTCAACCAAGGCTTTGGTTTGACTGCTTCCCTCCATCACAAAAGGAATAAACTCACCAAGATGGTCAAGGTGGGTACAGTGCCCAAGGAACTGCCCCTTGTGCTTCTTCTTAAGTTTTATTTTCTGAATCTGTGCTATAAGTACAGGCTAAGTGAAAAATTGAATTAACTGCTGCTGAGCATGAACAGTTTGGATTGGGAAGGATTCTTGGACTGGCTGAGCCAAAAATCTGAGCCAAAATCTGGGATTTTATGAAACTCTGAAGGTTAGAAGTTAACATAGGTCGTGCTTGCAAGTGAGCGGTAGATCTTACTAACTTCACCAATTTCCTTTATTTTTCTCTTCCATGTACTAAGTTCTCCCAGCAGAGAGCTGTTGCCTTTCTCTTCTGGTCTCTCTGCTCTAAAGGGATTTGAAAAGCTGAACAGATTTTTGGGTGGGAGAGTTAAAGAAAGAAGGAGGAGGAGGAGGAGGAGGAGGAGGATGTGGAAGGTGAAGAAAAGAAATCCCAATAGATAAAACAGATCAAGAATCTTCAGCATGGCAGCAAAAAAATCAGAACTTATAACAGACATGTCCTGTCTCTGGGATGTGCATCACCAAACAAAATCAAGTATTTAGGAACAGGACTTCAGTCTTTTAAGTCCTCAAACTGCTCAGCATCTCTTTGCTTTCCCCTTCATCAAGAGAAAATGTCAAGATTTAAATACTGCTTTCTGTTACAGGACAGCTGAGGATAAGATGCTGGTTTTGAGTTCAGAACAGTGTTAAATAATAAGACATCCCAATTATTATTGGTTTTTGGGTTGGTTTTTTTTTTCTTGTTTCCATTATTTGAGCTTTCTTTATGTCATGGAGAGATCTTCCTGCATTGCTGTGAGGCCAAGCACTGGCAGAGCCCCTTTGTGCTCAGTCAGCTCTGCTGTCCCACCAGGGAACATCCAGGGGGGCTCTCCTGATCTCCTGATGGGTTTATTCCATAAGGAAACCTCTGGAATGGGGTCACCCAGTGGCTCTGCCAAGGCCTGGCATGTGGTTTCCAGGATAATTGGAAGCTGGAACATTATGATTACACAGCTGGTAAATCAGCAGCACAGGAGGGAAGTTTGCCCTGCACACTGCAAAGTGAACCCAGGTTTGGAAATAGCACAACTCCCAGGTTATCAAAGCAAAACATTCCCTGAGGTGCAGCAGCCTCCCTGGGTCAACAGCTTCCTGTGGCCTGATATTCCGCTGGCAAAAATAAGTGAATTGTTGGCGAAATCCCTGCCAGTTCTGAGCTCTGCGTGAGCAGAAACAGAGCAGCTCCTCCTTGGCTTTCAGTCCAGTGTTTGCCTCCATTCCTCACTTTAATTCAGTGCAAATATAAATTTGTAAGTGTTCATTGTAGTTAAAATCTAAATCTTGATGTCACGGATCTGAAAAGCTCCAGAAACAAGCAAATTCTCAATGGATAATTTTCCCCTCCCCTTTCCTTTCACTAATATTTTGCTTTTCCACTGATCTCTTCTTGGAGCTGATAAATAAATTAATAATTCTCACTGCAGAGGTCCTGGGCAATATTTTCCTACCCTTGTTTTAGATTATAAACTGCTGGAAGTGTTGCACATCCCTAAAGGAATCCCTGTAATTTGCACCTGATGGAGTCCTGACCACAATGACAGTACCACAAAATGGATGGGTCTCTGGATAAGGCAGGAAAAAACACCTTAAGTAGCCAGGAGAAAGGGACAGTAGAAATGTGTAGGTTGTCCAAAAAAAGTAGACCTGCAAAATTTTGACTTTTTTGTGGTGTTTTACAGAAAAAGGCTGATGTTTACTCGGTTGAGATCTATGGGACAAAAGATCTGCATAAAACAGAGATCGAAGATGAAGAGGAGAAGCACAAAGACTTAAAAGGCAACAAGAAGAAAAAGAAGGCAGAAGAACTTAAGAAAGAACTGGACCTGGTGAGTGTTGCTGAGCTTCCGTGAAATCCAGGGAATGTCCTGCAGTGAATATCCTGGCACGGGGAAGGATTTGCTTCCTCACACTCCTGGAGTGTGCCAGAAAAATGCTGTGCAAGATTAATACCTAAAATGAGAGCATGATTCTGGCATTAAAATTAAGCCATCAGTGGTACAGAACATTATCTGCCCAAAAAGGAACCATTCCCCAGATGGAATCACTGCCATCAGGATTTCCTGACAACTTGCAGAGCCAGCCAGGGATCTGAGGGAAAGGCAGAACCACGGCATTGTGCTCCAGAGATTCCAGAGCTGAGAGCATCTCTCAGCTTTAAACACGGGGGTTTTCACCCAAACTAGCTGCTCTGGCCTTCAAGAAATCTGTGTTTTCCTCCTGGCTTTCCACTGACCTGCTGGCTGCTCTTGGAAATGTTGCTTCCTCTCCACACATTCCAGTTTCCCAATCTGAAGCATGAGGGTAATTAAGCTGACCTCTTTTCGGCATTGCTGTGAGAGCAGCTCAGAGGAGAGGCTATTTACAGGCTGGATGGCATTTCAAAGCTAGAGGACCCCAAGATAAGAAATGGATCCCATGATTCTCTGATCCATTCACCCACCACGTTTCCAAGATCTGCCCAGCAGCAGGTGGATATTTCTCAGTCCATGTTGTCTTTGCCACCAGGGGATGTAACTCCACTCCCGTGTTTCTAAAGAGAAACCAAAGCACAGACAGGAGAATTGACTCACCCGAGTACCCATGAATCACTCTGAGAAAACAATGGGGAGATCTCTCAAATTCTTGGCTTCTAAATCCCAGTTCAGCACAAGATATAATTAAGCCAATGATACCACAGAGGTGTCACTGCAGGCCAAGGAGAAGGGCTTTGAGATTTCCCTCTCCCACACCCTTTTTAACTGTGCTTAGAACCTGTCGCCTCTTTCCACCAGACTGTGGAGGATAATTCACATTCCCCAGCCTGGCAGTCAAGGGCAGAGGTCCCTGTCACACACACTCTGGGCCCTGCAGAGAGGAATGATTTATCCAAAAGAAGAACAGTCCCTCGTGGCAGGCAGCAGAAACACAAACACACCACCCTGTTCTTGTGACAGATTTGCTAGAGGAGGGAGCTATTTACAAAAAGCACTCTGCAAATCAAAAGGAAAAAAAAAAAAAATCATCTTCCAGTGAAAGATATTTTGCAGATTTGTCTAATTAATGAAAGTGGGGTGTCATACAAGCAACTGCATCCATGGTCCCAGATTCAGGCAGTTTGGAAATAAAAATGTCAACCATTTGGTGTTCTGCTCACTGTAATTTTCTGTCTCTCCTGGAATGCAGGATGACCACAGGCTCAGCACCTCAGAGCTGGAGAAGAAGTACGGTACCAGCATCGACAAAGTAAGTCCATGGGGCATCGTTAAGGATGTGCCTCAATCAGGTGCCTCCGGCCTCCCCAGGGCTCCCCAGGAGCAGGAATTTCACTATTAGATGGGTGAGGGTGCCTGCATTGATGCTCCCAGTGCAGCCTAAACCAGGAAGCCAACGTGCACTGACCTGGATTTAAAGTGGAGTTTCTCTCCAGTCTGAAGAAGGCTGAGTTGCAGCTTTGAAACCAAAATTCCCTGCAAAAAACCGGGACCTCAGGGTTTGCACCAGGACCTCATTTTTTCTAAAGCTTTTATCTGATGTTTTGATTTCACCACAATTCACTTTTCACTCTAACAATTTATAGCCAAAGACTGCATGGGATAAGTTGATTTTGAAGGAAAATCTAGATTTGAGAAAATACACCTGAGTCCCTTTGACACCTGACATTTGAATATCAAACCACTGAACGTGGCCAGAGCACAGACAAGAATTTCAAGAACCCCCTGAGCTACAAACACCTTATGGAAAAGCTGAAACAGCAGCAAAAGAATGTCAGTTTTCCCCAGGCTTTCCAAACACTTAGTCCATGTATATTTGATTGATAACCAACAGAATGGAAGCTCCTGATGGATGTGGCCCCAGATTCAGTGCTCCAGTAAAGAAACAGCTGTTTCTCCATAGCAGATAATTAACAGCAGCCTCTCTGAAATCAGGAGGTTTGGAAATCAGAGTTGCAGCTCATTTGTGACACAAACAACCTTTAAAGAAACAGCAGCACTGGATTTTGTTCTGAGCTGGGGTAAAAAAATAATCTCTTTTTCTGTGACTTCACCGTAAACATGTCACCTCCTTCTGCAGGGTCTCTCGAGTGCGAGAGCAGCGGAGGTCCTGGCTCGGGACGGCCCCAACGCTCTCACTCCTCCCAAAGCCACCCCTGAAATTGTGAAGTTCCTCAAGCAGATGATCGGGGGCTTCTCCATCCTGCTGTGGATCGGGGCTGCCTTCTCCTGGATCTCCTTCGGCATCCAGCTGGCCCAGGGCGTGGATTCAGCCTTTGACAACGTGAGTGGACGCGCGAGCGGAGCGCCAGGCCGGGCCCTGCGGGGCGGCGTGGTTCGTGCTTTCCGCGCTGCCCGGTTACTCAGTAACCCCCGCGAGGAGACCTCTCGCTCTCACGGGGCTCTCCTGCTGCTCCCCAACGCTGCCGGTAAAAGCTCAAACACCTCTCACATCGCTTGTCTAAAGAGTGCCCGTGCAAGGGTTTTGTAACCACTGGGCATAATCACAATTCTTGAGTACTCTGAGAGCAGCAAAGAAGTCTAAAGAACTCCTGAGTCTTTGATTAATTCCCTTTTGAATTACGCTCTGCTATTTTTTTAAATTTTTTTGTTACACTCTAATTTGTTTGGGTTTACGTCAGTTTAGAGAAGGATTTTAGAAGGGAAGATCACTATTAAAAACCTTTTTTTATACACACACACATAAAAAAAAAGGTTTAACTGATAATTTGCGGGCCAACACCCGAAAACTCTTTTCTTAACATGTCTTTTAACCTGGCCAACACTTCATTTTAAAAGCCTGCTGAAACATCACAGAACTGATTTTTTCTAAAGGAGGAATTGCTGAAAACTTGTCCTAAATTAACCAGATTATGTCTTTTGTTAATCAGCTCTACCTTGGAGTAGTCCTGGCTCTGGTTGTCATCCTCACTGGCATCTTTGCTTATTATCAAGAAGCCAAAAGCACAAACATCATGGCCAGCTTCAGCAAGATGATCCCACAGGTGAGAACCACTGGTGCCTCTCAACTGAGGCAAAAATTCATCCTAATAATGCATGAGGGAAGCCCAGCAAGCCCAACTTGAATTTATCTCTTGGCAAATGACCCAGAAAAAAGTCCTGAATCACAAGCCATTGCTAAAAAGCACGTGCTGGTTGCTTTGATGGATCTGTGAATTGTTGGATGCATATTCTTGTTTTCCATCTAGCACTGGGTTAGAGATCTCAGTTCCCAGTTAAAACCTGTCAGTGAACAGGGTGAAATGTGCTGGGTTTCACATTTTGCAGCCCACTGCTTTTACCCACAGAAGTTGATGTCATGCAGATTCATTCCTGGCAGGCATTTCCCCATCTCCAAGGCCATTTCCCTTCTCATTTCCCCCCAAATTCCAGCCTGGGCAGTCCAGCTGGGTGTCAAATCTGCTCATGTTTCCTCTCCATCACCCTGCTCAGGATCTTTCCCAGAACAGAGGGGAGGATCTCAGTTTAGAGGGTGGCACAGGGCTAATTTCTGTCCCATTTCTGTCTTTCAGCAAGCTCTCGTCCTCAGAGATGCTGAGAAGAAGGAGCTGCCAGCAGACCAGCTGGTGGTTGGGGACATCGTGGAGATCAAGGGTGGGGACAGGATCCCTGCAGACATTCGCCTCATCTTCTCCCAGGGCTGCAAGGTAAACAGGGCTGGGAAGAACACAGGGAAAGAGGGAAAACAGAGTTTGGAGTGGTTTATTACATGGAAAGAATGTCTGCACAGCCAATATGGGTTATTAGAGCTTTGAATGGACATAATTAATGAAATCAGAGAGCAGAAGGCTGAATGTGATGCTGAGCTCCTCTAGGACTGGCACCTCCCTCCCTGCACATCCAAAGCCATTAGATCCAGGCCAGGTTCTGTCACTGCCCTTTGCCAGGACAGGGCTGATGCACCAATACAGAAATGAGAGTTTCCACTGGAGGCAGATCCTCAAAACTGTGGGGTTTTCTCGGGCTGCTGCTGAAAATCCCACCGATAGACACACAGCATGGGCTGAACTGAATTCCCACAGCAACAGGTTCTGTCAGGGACAGCAGCAGCTCAGGGAACAGGCACTGAGAGATTTTGATGTCACTGCTTATGAAATAAGCTGCCACCTCGCCTCCTGGGCTGGACACCACTGCGCACTGCTGACTTTAATCTGGCCATGTCTCCCTTTCATTAAAGGTGGACAATTCTTCACTCACAGGGGAGTCAGAACCACAGTCCCGCTCCTGTGACTTCACCCACGAGAACCCCCTGGAGACCAGGAACATTGCCTTCTACTCCACCACCTGTGTGGAAGGTGAGCTGATCCCAAAACTGGGCATGGAAATCCCACTGCATCCTCCTTATCCATTCCTCCACTGGCTCCAGCCACATTTATCATCCTGTGTGCACAGCTGTACATCCTCTTGTCTTTTTTTGCCAGTTAGTCTTTGACCTCTATTCAGCAACTTCAGGAGAACTGAAAATTTCTAATTTCTGTTATTTATCAGAGTACAGAGAGAAGGGCCCCCAAAAAGGCACCTACACAGGTGCTGCTTAGTCCTGTTAACTCATTTGAGCAATTCTGCTTCGAGGAACATCAGACAGATTTAATTGCTCACCCGAATTTTGAGCTGAGTGGATTTAAAATAAAGTGTTTATTCCAACATGCAGCGTGGTGGTGATGGCTGCACCAATCAATGAACTGATTTGAATTTCAATTGACTGTGATTTCCTTGGGGTGTTCCTGTCAATGCCTGTTGGAATGTCAGGCTGCAGCTGCCTCTGAGTGTCTGTGTGCCCCGGAGGTGACAGTTTTTGCCCCTGCAGGCACAGCCACCGGCATTGTCATCAACACCGGGGACCGCACCATCATCGGCCGCATCGCCTCCCTCGCCTCGGGCGTGGGCAACGAGAAAACGCCCATCGCCATCGAGATCGAGCACTTCGTGTACCTGGTGGCAGGAGTGGCCATCTCCATCGGGGTCCTCTTCTTCATCATCTCCGTGTCCATGCGCTACAAGATCCTTGACTCCATCATCTTCCTCATCGGCATCATCGTGGCGAACGTGCCTGAGGGGCTGCTGGCCACGGTGACGGTGAGTCTGGGCTGGGAGTCCCTGCTTGCCACTCCAGCTCTGCTCTGGCTTGGGTTTGAAGAGGGCTGGGGTTCTTATTCCGAGGATAAAGCCTTCATTTGGGAATTCTGGTGAAATTGAGTCGTTGATGTCAAACCCAGTTTGGGTTGAAGTTCAAGTACTGCTCTGCCTCGATTGCTGCTGAGTACAACGACGCGACTCATTTCCCCACCACCGCGTCCCTCTTGGAAGAGGGGACATTGCACCCTGAAAGTCACATGAAAACTCCACTTATTACCACATGTCCAACACTGGAATCCCTGCCTGAGGAGCAGCACGGCTGCTAAGCACCGCTGGCTCCAAAGCACCCCAGCAGCAAACAACGAAGGGAATCATTGCAGGATTCACGGCGCTGGTGACCAGCAGCTCCCTGCCCACTGCAGGTCCTGCCATCTCTTGACTGATGAGACATCCTTATTTCTATCAGCAGGCAGCAGGTTTCTGTCAGCAGCAAATCTACTTGCGCTAGTTACAACCAAACCTCAGATTCTAATTAAAAAAAAAAAAAAGGGGGGGGGATGGGGAGGGGGGGAATGCACTGCAGGGAAGAAAAACCAAAAAATTTAAAATATCTTCCTCCAAAAAGACCCCAAAACCACCACAAAAGATCAATCAGGAGACTGTAACCTTGTGTATAACGATACCTGGCTGACAGCTGGACCCCTTCCCTCCTGCCAGGTGAGCCTGTCCCTCACGGCCAAGCGCATGGCCAAGAAGAACTGCCTGGTGAAGAACCTGGAGGCCGTGGAAACCCTCGGCTCCACCTCCATCATCTGCTCTGACAAGACAGGCACCCTCACCCAGAACAGGATGACTGTTGCCCACCTCTGGTTTGACAACCAGATCTACTCAGCTGACACCAGTGAAGATCAAACAAGTAAACATGGAATGGGGGCGTGGGAAGGGGCAGATACTTGGATCAGTCCTGGGATGTTCACCGGGAATATCTTTTGATGGCTAAATCAGACATATTTTCCTTCTACACATGGAAATCCCTCCTTAGCCATGTGGAGAGGTGAAAAAAGGAATTAATGTTTTGAATTCCACTCGCAGGCAGTAAACCTGGAGGAGGTTCTACTCCAGAGCTGTTCGCCAAGAGTACATTTAGTAGGGAATTCAGCAGAGAAACATCATCCACACCCCTTTGCCAGCACTGCTAGAGGGAAAATTTATATAAATTATTTTTTCCATAAAAAACCCTGTCAAAAGAAAAAATTTTTCTGCAAATAAGTCACTTCTGGTTTTTTTCACTCGTAAGCTTCTCCTTGTATCATGCAATGTGTGTTTTGCTTCTCTCAGCCCAGCCCTTTGATCAAAGTTCCCCCTCATGGACAGCGTTATCAAAAATTGTCACTCTCTGCAACCGGGCGGAATTCCGGCCAGGACAGGAAAATCTCCCCATCATGAAGGTACTGCTGACTTCACATCAGCTTCTTTCCCTTCCTCTGAAAGAGCAATTTGCTGTTTGGCTTTAGTAATCTCCATTTTACCATGCCAGCCTTCTAAGTTCCTGCTGACAGTGGTTTTACTGCTGTACACTCCCAAAAAATTTAACACAGGAGAAAAAAAACCCACACAGGCAAGGGCTTAGAAACACAGATTACCCTGAATTGGAAGGGATCCACAATCCCAGCTCCTGGGCCTGCACAGGACAGTCCCAAGGATCCCTGTGCCTGGGAGCATTGTCCAAACCCAACTCTGCCTGCCAGGAAAAAGGCAACACAAGTAGCAGGACAGTAATTACTGCACCCTGAATTTATTATAGCAAAGCTAACCGTGCTTTAATTAAAGTCTTTCCACATGACTGCTTGAAGGTAGTAAATTCTGATGACTGGGCTACCAGAACAACTCTACTGTTTACTCATCAACGCCATCCTTAAATTAATTTGGGTTTGTGCCTCAGCTCACCTGTAGTGACTTGAGTGTGACCCCAAATCTGCTTTATAGCAACAAATACTCTTTGCCTGTCTTGACTGTGGCTGAGTTCTAACTCCAAGAGCAAACCACACACGCCAATATTTTATTTTAATATTTTTCCAGGGCAACTCGAATATAAAAATGTAGACTCCTTGTTGCTTAAGTGTGCAGCATGTCATGGAATTGTGGAAACGCAAAAGTAAAATGTTTTCTTCCTTTGTGCCCACAGAGGGTCGTGGTAGGAGACGCCTCTGAAACTGCTCTGCTGAAATTCTCCGAGGTCATTCTGGGGGATGTGATGAGCATTCGAGCACAGAACAAGAAAGTGGCTGAAATCCCTTTCAACTCTACCAACAAATTCCAGGTGCGTTTCATTTTTTTTTTGGAAATCACGTCGGATTGTTTCTATCACTGGGCCTAACGCAACAGTGGGTGACCTGGAAGCCTTCATGGGGTAATTCAACAACAGAGGAATTTTAAGTTATAATAAACACAGTTCATTCCATTTAATGGAATACATGATGTCTGTGGATGCTGTTAAAAGCCTGAGCAGAAAAACCCAGGCATATTAACTGCAGTTTTGAGCCAAAGTTCTTCTCACGGTTTGCGGTGTTGTTTATAAGATCTGTACAATTCAGGAATGCAAACACCTGTGCAGCTGTGCATTCCCATAAAGAGGTTGGACTTGTGGTGTTATCCTTAACTGACCAGTAGGTTTAAGAGGGTGTCAATGTTCTCAGCCAATAATATGATACCTAAGTCCGTGTGTATAAAAGACGCAGGACTTTGAATAAAATCAGTTGGAACATGTCAAGATGGACGAGTGCCTCTGACTTCTTTATGCCACGTCTCGGAGAGAACAGTGACATGATGTCCTCATGGAAAAGAACATTAAGCCCATGCAAAACTAGAAGCAAATGAGGACAATTTGAGCTCTTCCAACCCTTTCCCTGTTTGTGGCACAGCTCTCCATCCACGAGACCGACGACCCCCATGACAAACGCTTCCTGCTGGTGATGAAAGGGGCCCCGGAGAGGATTTTGGAGAGGTGCAGCACCATCATGATCAACGGCAAGGAGGAGCCTCTGGACAGCGAGAAGGCAGAAGCTTTCCAGACAGCCTACATGGAACTGGGGGGCATGGGGGAGAGAGTGCTGGGTGAGTGCTGCTGCAGGGACTGCCTGAGAAAACAGGCTAAAAAATGAAAATGGGGTAAAATCCAGCTGTAAAGTCTGTGAAATGGAGTTTAAAGCCTTAGCACATCCAGCATGCCTGGAAAAATGGGTGAATGCTGGAGTTCTACGGGCAAGAGCAAACCCTGATGTTTTATCAAGCTCTTTCCTCTTTCTCCCACATTTTCCTGTCCATCACATCAACCTGAATATCTTTTCAGGTTTCTGCCACTTGTACCTGCCTGAAAACGAGTTTCCAGAGACCTTCCAGTTTGACACAGATTCCATGAACTTCCCGACCTCCAACCTGTGCTTTGTGGGGCTCCTGTCCATGATTGACCCACCTCGTTCCACGGTGCCTGACGCTGTCTCCAAGTGCCGCAGTGCTGGCATCAAGGTAGGGATCTTACAGTGAAAAACACGGTGGTTCCACCACAAAAAAAGACTTACTATAATTATTTTAGGTATTATTTAAAGTATTTAAAATTCAAGATCTTCCGCCACCTCGTCACTAATTATCTTTCTAGCAGCAACTGCCAAAAGTCTCAACCTTAGTTAACACCATCCTGTAATTGCAACTTAGAAAGTCCCCAGAGGAAAAACATTTTAATTTAAGTGGGAATCAGACTGTAGGAACTGCACAGAAAACCTCAAAACTGGAAATTTAATTTGCAAAAGCTCAGATACTGTCACATCAGATCCCTTTCTAGAATACAGAACCCACACCAGCTGGAATTGCTTGCTTGTAAACAGACTAAGATGATAGAAACAATTCTAGAGAAGGCACCAGGACACTGCTTTGAACATTTGTCCAAGGGAATCACTAATCCCAAAACTATCCAAGTGGAATCTGAAGCAGTAATTCCCCTAATTTCACTCCCTGGGGACCCACAGGTAAACTTCCACCTCTAAGCAGAGGTGAAATCTATCTAAATCAAGGAAAATCATATTTGGAATTACAGATCTCACATGAGATGAATCCCAAGTCCCAACCCTGATGACATTTCCTGTAGCCTGAAGACAAATCTGGCAACTTTTCTTCAAGGAAAGCAAGAAAAGGCTGTGCCTTATCTCTCAGGACACCTTAGTCACAAGGATCCATTTTAAGATGCAATATCCTAACAAACCCTCCCCACTGCACATACCTAATATAGATCCTTATATAAAGGCTCCTTTCTTCTGCATTATTCTAATCTGGCTGCCTGTGACGAGTTCTTCCTTCAGAGCCCTGATAAAGCAGCCTCAGCAAGGAGAGGCAGAGCCCAGATGTCGATACAGGGCTGGGCAGTTACTGCCCCTAATCTCCCTTTGCTGTGTGCACAGCGCGGCTTTGATCCCAAACTGCTTCCTGCTGCTCCACAATGGACATTCCCCTTGATCTCACTCCAGCCATTTGTCACTCACTTGTCCCCTGCTCAGGTCATTATGGTCACTGGCGACCATCCCATCACGGCCAAGGCCATCGCCAAGAGCGTGGGCATCATTTCAGCCACCAGTGAGACCGTGGAGGACATTGCCAAGCGCCTCAACATCCCTGTGGAGCAGGTCAACAGGAGGTGAGAGCCCGCACGGCCTGGGAAGCTCCTGGGCCTACATTTCCCTGCTCCCTCCACGGTGCTTTTATTCTACATCCCCACTGCTTTCTGCTTTTTTGGTGTCACATTCCCACCCTTGAGTCATCTCCACCTAAATGTGTCCGCGCAGAGGTTTTCATCTCTGCTGCCCAGAGATGCCTTGCAGATCACGTGGAAGGCGCTGTCGCTGCCCGTTTGGCAGAACGCGCACAAAAAGCAAAACTCAGCCTCGCACGACCCAGTTTGGACCATCAGCTCAAATTCTTCCTTCACCCCTTAAATGTGGAAAAACGTAACATCACGAGGGAAGGATAAAAGCTCTCTGCAGAAGAGATGTGTTCCACCGTCCCTCCCCGTGAGAGGCCTCTTTAAAATGCATTTTCTGAAGCTTCAATGAGCCCCCTCAGATTCCAGGTGACCGTGATCCACTCTGGATTTCTGCAGTGCCTTTCATTCAACTCCTGCTGATTAACAACAAATGCCTCTGCAATTAACTCAGTTCGCCTCTTTCCCCTGCCCAGCTGCACGCCCATCCCACGAGTGCACTATTTTTATCCTTTAAATCTGAAAATTCACCCCGTTTTGCCCGTGGCTCTTGCAGGGAGGCCACGGCAGCCGTGGTGAATGGGATGGAGCTGAAGGACATGAGCTCAGAGCAGCTGGACGAGATCCTGTGCGAGCACTCCGAGATCGTCTTCGCCCGCACATCGCCCCAGCAGAAGCTGATTATCGTGGAGGGCTGCCAGAGGCAGGTGAGGCAGGGCTGGCAAAGGTCACACACACAGACACCAACCCAGGGCTGAGAGGCTGGAAGCCAATTCCCAGTGCTCCCTAAGCTCTGTTTATACTCTTTTCCCCGTGGCAGAACATTATCTAACAGATCGCCACAAACACTGCCTGGACTCCATCCAAGCCGCTCCAATTCCTGCTGCAGACTCAGCTCCTGGTGACAGAATGAGCTTTCCCTGAGTCTGGAGCTGCAGCCAGGGCATGGATGATCCCTGTCATTCTGCACTAAAGCCTCCTGTGTCCTGTTTGGGAAGGAGAATTCCCTCGGGAATTCTTTAAACCCAGATAAAAGGAACGCTGCTGCCACATCCTCTCCTCTTATCTCTTGTGGCGGCTCAGGGCCGTGTCCTCCTGCCCGCAGGAATGCTTGGGAGTGGAATTGTTTAGTGTGAGCTAACAGGTGAACTCACAGCTCTATTCCAGCCTAAACCACTTATGATTCCGAGGTATGAACCTCACAAAATGCCGGAGCGTGATTTATGTGCCACCAAGCCTTATCTGTGTTGCTTCCCAGGGCTGTAAATCAGGCAGCAGGATTTAAAGGGAGTTTGTCCCATCCATGGGCAATATTATGTAAAGCAGTCTGGAGTGCAGCCAGCACAAGAGGAGGAAAAAAATGGCATTTGCAGAGCTCTGCAAAAGATGAAAATTGCCATCAAAAGACTTTCCACTCAAAAATGACATCTTCCAAGTAGATTTTGTGAATTAAAGCCACGCTAGTGCTGTGCCTAGACTTTGTAGAGAAGATGTGGCACAAGATATTATTTTATTTCTGTAGTTGTGCCAGCACTGAGCTTCCCAATCAGCATGATCAGCTCGTTGGGTTTAAGCCTGGAGTGCTCTCCAGAGAGTAAGAAAAGAAAAGAGATAAAAATCTTTCAATTTCATGTGGTTTTTATTTTTTGAATGGTCTCTGTTAGGCACACGGTGGGTAAACGTGTTCTGCACTGCTCACACTCCCACACTCCTGGCAGATTTGGCTCTGTAGAGGATGAAAAGGAACACCCTCCCCCAGGCAGCCTCCAGCTATGTTTAGTACTTAGAGCTTCTAAGCCCTTCTGTACATGGCCTTATTTATAGGTAGTGACAATCCCCCCAGGGACAGGAAATTCAGCATTTTATTAATCAGTTTGCCAGGCTTTGTCCCCACTCTGAACACCCTGCTTTGCATCAAGCCAGGAACTTCTGCATCAGCTGGAGCAGAGCCCGCAGCTGCAGGAGATGGTTCAGGAAGATAACAAAGAAGCTGAGTTGGATAATCAGAGTTTTACATCTTTTGGATTACCAGAGAAATTCCAGCACGGACTGAGGATGGCCAGAAGCCGTTGGGATAGGATGAGGATGGGCTCCAACTCAGCAGTTACATAATTTACAATTCAGATGAAATCTGGCTGATTCTGAAGCACTTCATTAAAAAATTTGGAAGTACAGGACATGTGTTAATCAAATCTCCCCCAGATGTCAGAGGTGATGCTGGCTCTGCTCAGACAGGGATGGACCAGGCACACAGAGCAGACATCCAAATCTTTCATCCTCCTTATATCCAACTACCAGATTAATTGCATTTGAAGTGCATCTGATTGAGATGTCTGCTCTTTAGGATGCAGTGAATCACACCCCTGCATTTTCCATGTTTCTGCTCTAAAGAGAACCACACAAAACTCTGAGGTTGCTCTCCTAACCCTGCCCACCACCCCCCTGATCCCTGGCTGTGTTTGACGTGGGTACAAAGAGGATTCAGAACTCCCTATCAGCATCTTTCTGTTAGAAATGTAAATATTGATGATGGCAGGATTCAGCCTCTCCTCCCAAAGCCACATCTGGGTGTTTTTGTGTGTTCCAGGGAGCAGTGGTTGCCGTGACTGGAGATGGAGTCAATGACTCCCCTGCTCTAAAAAAAGCAGATATTGGGATTGCTATGGGGATTGCTGGCTCTGACGCAGCCAAAAATGCAGCTGATATGGTCCTGCTGGATGATAACTTTGCTTCCATTGTCACAGGAGTGGAGGAAGGTAAAGATAATGTTGTTTCCCACTTTTTGAGCTGGAAGCTGCTGGCTTGGCTTCCTGAGCCTTCCCTCCTCTCTCCTCTTTCTGGATTTGTGGACTTGATATTTGGGAAAGCTGGGAATTAATTCAATTTCTACACGTGACAATCAGAGAATAAGGAAATCGTCTCCCTCTCTCACACATAATAAGGATTTGCTGTCTCTGTTTGATCCAGCTTCAGATAAAAGCACTTCCTGACTTATTCCAATGCAACTTGAAGCCTCACAAAGACAGAAATTATTTTCTCCACCTTTTCCCTCTATTATTTTCTCACACATTGCCTTCACTGTTCTCCAACTATAACAGGAACACTCATCCCACTCTTCTTTCACTGTAAAGGACTTGTGGTTTCCATTGCAACCACAGCATTTTGGGGAATGGGACTTTTCCCTCAAACTTCCTCATTGAAAGCAATGTTTTATGACACTTGAGTTTTCAGAAGGCCCTAGGGGAGGGTAGCTTAAAAAAAACCAAAAAATAAAAACCAAAAAACTACAAAATACATGATGAAACATGTGAGGAAAGTAGAAATGGGCAGTAAATGTTTTCACTTCATTTAGTTAAATTTGAACTTTTTTTTTTTTTTCCTGGAAAACACTGATAAAAATTCCCTTTGACAGAACTATTTTCTCTTCCCCCAGGCCGCCTGATCTTTGACAACCTGAAGAAAACCATTGCCTATACCCTGACCAAGAACATTGCTGAGCTCTGCCCCTTCCTCATCTACATCATTGCCAGCATCCCAATGCCCATTGGCACCATCACCATCCTCTTCATCGACCTGGGCACCGACATTGTGAGTTGGGAGCTTAAAGCCATTTCCTGCTGGAATATCCTGCCAGGGGAGAGGGGCTGGGGACAAAGGGACATCCGGAATGGGGGACTGTGTGGCCTTACCCTACAGCTGAGTAAGGCAGTGGAAAAGGGGAATAAAAGCAGCCAGGCAGAGAGAAAGAAGAGTAGAAAACAACAACAACCTGCAGAGGGAGAACAGAAAGCAGGCTAAAATCTAATCCAGGCTAAAATAGGCAGTGAATAATTATCAGTGTGTTTTAATCAAGAGATCAGAGGGATTTCTGCAGTTACACCTGATATTCCATCCAGGCCAGCCCAAAGGATCTGAAAGACCATTTAAATTAATGTTAAATTGTTCTTAATCTCCTCTAGCCTTTTGTACTGATCACCAGACCCATGAAAATATCAGATTTCCCCCAAACCCTTTACACATTAATAGAAATCCACAGAGATCCTCCTCCTCTTTCTTCTGAGTCCTGCCAACACCCAACAGAACCCCTTGGGAGCTGCAAATTGCTGCTAAACCTCCGAGGATCGGGCAAATACTGCCCCCCAGCCCCTGAGGGTTTGCTTCTGTTGCAGATCCCCTCGGTGGCATTGGCCTATGAGAAAGCTGAGAGCGACATCATGAACAGGAGACCTCGGAACAAGAGGAGAGACAGGCTGGTGAATGAGCAGCTGGCTGTGTACTCCTACTTGCAGATCGGTAGGTTGGCCTCCCAAATACCCTCTTGTGCCAGCAAAGCAACACAGACCCAAGTTCATGGAAAAAAAAAAATAAATTGGGAACCGAAACTCAACCCCTTCCTTCTGCAAACTCACCAGCCCCCTCCTGTTGCTCATTATTCAGCAATAAAACGAGGTTTTGTCTACAGAGGGCAAGAAATTCACAGCACCAAGAGCTCTCAAGCTACTTTTAGTGTGTTTCACACATCCAGCACACCCCTCAGTGCTCCTTAATTTCAGTTTTTCCTCATTCCTGCCCCTTTGTTTTTGCAGGAATCATGCAGTCGGTGGGGGCCTTTGTCACCTATTTCACTGTCTATGCTGAGCAAGGGTTCCTCCCCTCCACGCTGCTGGGAGTGAGAGTGG
Organism: Picathartes gymnocephalus; assembly: GCA_013390045.1. NCBI lineage: Eukaryota > Metazoa > Chordata > Aves > Passeriformes > Picathartidae > Picathartes > Picathartes gymnocephalus. The sequence goes on along the minus strand of WEKY01048693.1, from coordinate 75,411 downwards.
ACTGGGAGAGCAATGCCATCAATGACTTCGAGGATTCCTACGGACAGCAATGGGTAAAGCAGCCCTGAATATTCCCTGCCTTGTCCTTCGCCCACCTGCTGCTTAAAAATTCCCCCAAAATAAAGGGATAGGGAATGCAAATGAGGTTTAAATGCAAGTAGAATTAGTTTTTGTCCAGCGTTCTCTCAGGAGAGACTCTTCAGGGCTTCCTGCCACACAGATCCTTCATTCAGCCTCTGTTCTTCCATTCATTCTTCGACAATTTGCCACCTTCTCACTAACGGCCTCTGCAGATGCACCTTCCTCTCTGGACTTTGTGTTTAAACCCACCAAAATCTGTCATCACCATCCTCTCCCAGGCCTGCTAATGAACAGCACCTCTGCCAAGCCCTTTGCAGCCTCTCCCTCTCCCTCCAGAATCACAAGGCACAGGAGGCATGGATAAATCCATATAAACACCCAGCTAGTGCTGCAGCCTCGTGACTCACTCACGGACTGAAACTGGCCCAAAGCCCATCATTCTGTCTCTAAATCTGGAGTAACTCTGCATTCACACCTTGGGAACTGAAATAAAGCCTCCCACCGAGGTCTGCAGTGGCCTGTGGGGGATGTGAGGGTCTGATCTAAGAAGGTTTTGGTGTTTCCTTGGCTCTGCAGACCAAATACCAGCGCACCTACCTGCAGTGGACGGGCTACACGGCCTTCTTTGTCAGCATCACCATCCAGCAGGTGGCTGATCTGATCATCAGGAAAACTCGGAGAAATTCCATTTTCCGGCAGGGCCTCTTCAGGTGAGTTCTGCAGACACAGAATCCCAGGATGGTTTGGGCAGGAAGGGGCCTTAAAAATCATCTCATCCCACCCCGTGCCATGGGCAGGGACACCTTCCACCATCCCAGGGTGCTCCAAGCCCCGTCCAGCCTGGCCTTGGGCACTGCCAGGGATCCAGGGGCAGCCACAGCTGCTCTGGGCACCCTGTGCCAGGGCCTCACCTGGGAAGAATTTCCCTCAGAGGGAAGAATTTTCTCTTATCTAATCTAAACCTGCAGTTCCAGTTAGCCTCCTGCTCCCTTCAGAAGCAGGTGAGCTCAATGATTTGGCCCTCTCACTTTCAGTCTTTGCACAAAGATTAAGTCTGGCCTTAAGCAGTCACAAATCTCAGGCAAATATTTTATTACACCTCCCCTTAGCCCCTTTCCTACCTGGGGATAGGGATTTTCTTTAAAGACATTGTGCTGGTTGTTCTGAAAATGCATCAGCTTAGAACCAACTCTCCATTCATTAAAATGTTTACAATAAAAAAAAAATGGGAGTTTCTCTTCCAGATTACTTTCTGAACTCCTTATCAAGAGATAGCATGTCTGAACTTCTCTGAGATAACTCGAGGCTCTGAGGAGGGAGATACCAGCTGGCCAAACTGCCCAAGACAGTGCTGACCGCCCTCTGCAAACCACCCTGCACCCTCCAGTCCCAGGAGAATTCCCAGTATCAGCTGGGACAGAGGCCAGCAGGAGAGCTGGCATTCACTCCCGGCGTTTCTGATAGCAAAGCAATTTGTTTTCCATCCTTTATCTGCAGGTACAGGGCCTACACCTATGTGTGCTTCCTCCTTGCATTAACACCTGAGTCACCCTGAGCACATTCCCAGCGCAACACAAGCCTTGAGCAACTGCTGCTGGGTGTCTCCCACAGCTGGATTTGGGCTGGGAATGCTGCCAGGAAAGGCAGGAGCACGTGGAACACAAGTCAGAGCTGCCCAGCCCACCCCCTGTGTGCTGGAAAGTTCCTTTTTGTCCATTTTCAGAGCTCACCTGGAGCAGGGAATTGCAGGGAATCCAGAGGGGGTCCTGGAGGCACAGAGGGGTTTAACTCTTCCTCTCTGCTTTTCCTGCAGGAATAAAGTCATCTGGGTGGGGATATTTTCCCAGATTGGAATTGCTTTGATTCTCACCTATGGCCTTGGCCACGTTACAGCCCTGAACTTCACTCCACTCAGGTGAGTTCTGGTGCCACTGAGCTTCCCCTGCCCTCCACATGGACACACAACGGGAGCAGGGAGCCGGTGCAGAATAAATATTTAAAACCATTCATTATATTCATCACGATTTCTTGGCCAAAAATGACATCATCACCATAATTTCCACGTTATCCTACAGGATTTCCTACTGAGGATCCAAAAACCCACTTGTGCAAAACCAACATTTAAATATTTCTTCCACCATCTCCAATGTTTTGGGGACAACAGACAGCATTTAACTTTTATTTTAAATAGATCAATCAGGTGATTTATTGCTGTGATAACACCAGTCCTTCTGAATAGGACCTGGAATTAATTAATCCAGTAACTACTTAAGGTTAAGAGGCTTTACATGTACATCATCAATTTGAGAGATTAATTAAGAAAAGGAAAAAAAGGCCCAAGGGGCAGATTTATTTTAGTGACATTGAATAGCACAGAGACCCCAGAACTGCAGCTGAGTTATTTTCAGATGTTTCTAAAGGAGAGCTTTTGTCCCCGCTCCCAGGTTCCAGTACTGGTTTGTGGCTGTACCTTTTGCCATCCTGATTTGGGTCTACGATGAAATCCGAAAGCTGCTCATCAGGAGATACCCAGGAAGTGAGTGCATCGTTCTAATTAAATTTTAATTGCATGTTTTAATGTCATGTGTCTCTTCCTACCCTTTCCCTCCCACCCCCACCTCAGCAGCCACTCGCAGGTGACTGCTGAAAAATGAACCATTTTTCTCCAATGATCCCTTGTCCTTTTTGTGGAAAAAAAATAACCGTTTCTTAAAATTATTATTCCCTCCCTTCTCCTGCAGGTTGGTGGGATAAGAACATGTATTACTGAACAGTCCTGAGCACAGGAGAGCTCCTTCCCCACCTGACCCAGCCTCTGCTGCTTTCAAGTCCTGCCTGTGCAATATCGAGCATGGATCCATCCCGTGCTGGGGTGAAGAGATTTCATGAATTCAATGAAGAAATAAGGACTTTAGAGGCTGAGGAATTACCTCCCACTGTACTGTAAAGCCTAGAAATTGAAATGCTACCTATTTTTGTAACAACAACGATTTTCCCTCGTTCAGAGATGGAGTTGGAGAGTGCTCTGAGAGGAAAACAAACCAAAGACAGGAATTCCACACAATCCAAGGCATTAATTTGCACTGAAGGTATTCTTTGCTGATTTTTGTGCTGGTAGAACTGAACTCCAAGTGAGTACATACTTAGATCTGTTTTACCTTGCCAGGGGTAAATGTGCTGTATAGGAATAATTTGATAATAAAACTTTTTTTTTTTTCCAGAAAACCGTTCTCTGTATCTTTATTTATTTGTTTATTATATAAAGACTAAGAGAAACTGAGTGGAATGGTGTCACAGAGGGAAGAAGAGCACCCCTGCTTTTTTACCCCCATTAACAGGCTAACACTTGAGCCATTCTGATAAAGGTGTCCTGAAAATCAAGGCACAACCATTGAATTTGAACACTTTGAGACCCCAAATTCAGCGCTCGCTTCCTAAAGGTGACAATCTCCAAGGCAAAAGAGATATTAGAGTCATTAATTTTAGGATTAGTTAGGTATTTAGGATTTGTTAGGTACAGGTAAAGTTCTTTTTGAAACCAGGCTGATTGGTCACTTAAGAACCAACAGGCCCCATATCTTGTTTAGACAAAAGATGTCCCAATTTTCAAGCAAAAATGAATATTTTATGTTGATATTTCACTTTTAAATACAAGTTTAAACAAGTTTTACAAAAGAAACTGAGCAGAAGGAGAACTCCTGTTGCAGCGAGGAGAAATTATCAAGGAGAGAAACCAAGGGAAGAGCTGAGGGAGGGGAGACAGAGGAATGTTTTCCAACCTAAAGCTGTTCCGAAAAGTCCACGCCATTCCCTGCTAGGAGACACTTCGCGTTTCGTGACCTCCTTTCCCTAAAACCCCTCACCTCAGTGCCGGGCTGGGCATTAATTACTGCGAGCATCAATTATCCCAGCTCTCAGCGCTTTTCCCAGAGAGACACGAGGAAGAGGAATTGCCAGGGAAGGAGGAAGAGCGGCAGAAAATGAGCCTGTAAACATTCGGGCGGGCCCGAATTCCAGATAAAATGCTGCTTATCGCCGGTGCTGCAATCCTGGAGCGCTCCAGCAGCAGCAGCGGGGCTGAGGAGCCAACCCGGCTCATTTCACACCTTGGCACTCGCCAGCAGCCAGCACTGATTTATTTTATCTTCTGTTTAAATGATGGCAGAGATACGAGAGAAGCTGCAACACAAACTGCTTTCCAGGACCTGTGGCTTGACCAAAACTCCTGTTCCAACAGAGGCAGGAAGAGGAAAGGAAAAGAGGAAATTCAGTGTGAGGGAGAATTTGCTGCACAGAGCCAGGAGAGAATGCAGCTACTTTTGGTTTACTGCAAAAACGAAAAGCATTTTCTTGAAATAACTCGTGGGAAAGATGCCTGGAGAGGTTTTATGCAATATCCCCGGAGAGGCTGTGTGGAATATCCAAGATTAAAAGCCCAGTGGCTGCTCTGCAAAATCATCTCTAGAGTAAAAATCTGGTTTTTCCCACTGGCTGAAGACCAAATCTACAAAGAATTCTTACAAAAAGGACTTTCTCGTGTTGTGCTCTCTCTCCTGGCAGTTATCACCTCATAAACACATCCTTGAGGAAGAACAGCAGGGTTTTGCCTCCCGGTTTTCTTCCTGGCTCTCCCACTGTCACCTGGATAAAACCTCAGCACCGCTGGCTGCAGCCACAGCCAGCAGATTTTGGAGCCAAAACTATAAAAAGGAAAAGGAAAAGGAAAAGAAAAAGGAAAAAGAAAAAGGAAAAGGAAAAGGAAAAGGAAAAGAAAAAGGAAAAGGAAAAAGAAAAAGGAAAAGAAAAAGGAAAAGAAAAAGAAAAAGGAAAAGGAAAAGGAAAAGGACAAGGAAAAGGCGCAAACCAAAACCAACCAAAAAACCCCCCAACATATTCAGAAGGTTCTACCCACAGCTCCTCGGGAGGTTCTATCTTCAGGATCTCCCAACAGAACAGGACAAGGCCACAGAGCCACAGGAAAGGAATTTCCCAGGATTTCAAGGCCAAGGGACAGCGTTGCAGCTGTAACACTGGAAATAATCTGGCCACATCGTTGTATTTGTAGGAATATTCTTTTAAATACCACAAACCATTCAGTCCCTGGGAGATGCAGCATCAGAGGGAACTTTGGCTGCTCTGGCTTTGAAGAAAAGTCAAATAAAGGAATAGAAGAAACAAATCAATGCAAGTTGGAAAAAACTCAGCAGCAGAAGAGGGGGAAAAAAAGGGAAATTTTGAGAGGAAAACTTGAAAGCTGGATGTGATCCATCCATTTTAACACCAACATATGCTCCTGAGAGGAGAGCAAAAGAATTCTGTCTCCTGTCATGGCAACTGGAAAATGCCAAAGGAGTGTCTCCATGTGCTCTCTGTGCAGAAGTGATGGGGAGGAGCTGCAGCCTCACATTTCCCACATCTGTAATCACTCTGGGGGGAAAAGCCATTTAGAGGACGAGTAACAGCAAAAATAAATAAAATATATAATAAAAAGGGAGCTGATGCTCTGGAGCAGACCTCAAACTCAGCAAATGCTTCTGAAATAGTCTGTACCTGTAGGGCCAGTTTTGTTTTTTACAAGGATTGGCAACAAATGCTCCTTTGTGTTTGAAATGTTTCTTTGTCACAGCTCTCCTCAGAGGCTGAGAGAGGTCTGTATTCACCCTAAGGGCTCTGAATACACTTGAGAGCTCTAGAGCTTGGCAGCCTGTGTCTCAATCACACCAACATCTCCCTGAGATGACAAAATGTTCTTTGCAATCTGTTTTACCGTATCCACGCCTGAGCAGAAAGTTCAGATCCGAGGTTTGCAAAGAAATCAGAATATTTACATCACTTCCAGCAAGGGCAGAGCCTGTGAACGCCTAAAGACAGATTGGCTGTCTCTAAATCTCAGAGTTACGAAAGGAGAATGGACAAAAAGGAACTTTCCAGAGTTGCAAAAGGAAACCAGGCCAGAGGCACGGGAAGAACGAGCTCTGCACTTGCCCGTGGGGCTGCTGGAACCAGCAGGGCTGGGAATGACTGCCCAGGACAGGACAGGTCATGGCCTGGCAGCACAAACAGGGAGCAGCAGCAGGGCCTCCCTGCCCGGTGCTGACACCTGATTTGGGCAGGGACTGTGGCACCTGATGCAAGAGGACGTGGAACTGAACCCACTGGGAACCCCACACACTCAGGGAGCACGGCAGAGCTCAGATCGAGCCCAAGGAGAAGAGCAGAGAAGGTGACACAGTCCGGCTGCAAACTCAATGCAGGTGACAAGGGCAGGTGCCAAGCACCTTCCCCCAGTCTCACAACGGGTTTAGAAGCAGCAGCATCACAAATCGATTCTTCCACTTAGTGCTGCATCATTTATTCCCTTTAATCTGCTTTGCCTCCCATTTGTGAGCAGGCTAAAGATGCTCACTGTGGCATCCTCACATCCTGGTGACTCCCAGATTAGAAATCTTAGAGAGGTTTAGTTAAATTCCAAATCTGGGCAGGATACACATACTATAATCCAAAATCTGAACAACTGAGCTGGCAAGCTCCTTACATGATACCTGGGAAGGAAGATGATTTTTTTTCCAGATCAGGTTTATGCCTGGCTTTTTCATTTAGCCTCACACACAACAGTCAAATTTAGATGGGTTTTTTTACTACTAGATAAGTTGTTGTTATTATTATTATTATTGTTATTATCATCATCATCATCCCTTGAAGGGTGGGAAACATGTATGGACAAATGAATCATGAGAAATACTTCTGTGCTAAATAATAAATAGAAAATACAATTCCTCCACTCAGCTCTTACTTGTAAATTCCTCAAATCAGCTCTGCAGCCTCAGCAGGAGCAGACATTGATCTAAGCCAGGTAAAAGCAATAATTTATTATTAAGATGTGGAATGGAAAGAAGCAGATTTTGAACCCTTCAAACAGGGTGGGTTTTTTTCTGCTACAGCTGCACTCCAAGCAAGCCAAGAGTTAACTCCCTACCTCATAAACTGAGCAATCTCTCCTGAACACAAAACCCTTTCTCGCTCCAGCCTCAGCCAGACTGGGCAGGTCTGATGTCCCTGCTGATTGCCCTGAGCTTCACAGCTTTCCTTCACCTCCTTTTGCTGCACAACATTTTCATGGCACAGTTTCCTCCAGTCTGAACCAGCTCTCGCCCTCTCCCCCTCCCAGCTCCAAAAAAAAATCTCAGCACTTTCCCCTTTCACCTCGGTGCCAGTGACAATTCCTGCAGGCTGGTGAGGAGCAAGCCAGGAGAAAAGGGAGAGCTGGCTTAGGGCAAAGGAGTGCTCTGGGAAAGGGAGATTTTAAGGGCAAAACTTGGTGCAGTGTAGCTGTAAAATCTGTGTAGGGTGGTGAATTGTGCCGGCTGCTCTGCCTCTTGACCCTCAAAAATCTATTTATAACAAGACACCACGCTGGAGTTTGTGGGATTTTAGGTCCTCCTTCCCAACACAGAGATTTTGAATGAGTCAGAGTTGTTGAGCTGTTTATCCTGGAGTGAGTCAAGCTCCAACAAAATAATTCCTGCCCTCTATCAGAGCTGTGTGAGGGCTGAATTCCCGTGTGTGGCAGGGCTGGATTTCCCCTTGTGCTGAAACCCCAAACTGGCTTTGGCAGCAGCAGAGCCATGTGTGATATCTCCGTGTGCTGTGGAGATTGTTCGTGGCACCTGCAGAGCACATTCCCCTCCCTGGAAATCAGCCTTGCAGCCCTCCTGTGGGACTCTGGGAAGGATTAAAAACCAGGAATTCCCTGGATTACATTTTTAACCACAGAATATGACTCAAGAGATGAAGAATTGAGGGAATTTGTGATGTTGAGGCTTCAGTGAGGGTTTGCGTGCTATGAAGTGAGTGTGGACTTGTAGGGACGAGTTCACCTTCTCAAATAAAAACTGCAGCCAAATTATACAGAGAATACTCTTGTTTTTTTCTGATGCACCACCTCCAGTGCAAGAAATCTCTTTGGCAGACACCAGGGCACTCCTGATCCCTGTTTATCTCTGCCCGAAGAAGAAGGAAAACACAGAAATTCACAATTTCACACCAACATTTGCAGACAGCTGTTCTCACCACGGTGTCAGCAGCCACTGGAAATAGAACTGGTCACAGGGATGCCGAGAAATCACGCCCAGCTCACAGCCTGGGTTTATTCCTGCAGTTCCAGAGGTCACTGGGATGGCCACATCTCAGGGTCTGTCCAGCAGCAAACTCACACCAGCACATGGGCAAACCGTGACGAGAGAGGCAACATTCCATGGAAAAAAATGGGATTATTTTGCCACTCTTGGGCCTTCACTCCTTGTCAGGAATTTTTTAGCATGACATCCTGCTTTACAGAGACCCCCCGAGCTGTTCCAGCCCCTGACAGCTCCTCCCAAACTGGCTGCATTCATATCTCTCCTGATTCCTGAGCCTTTTTCAGAGGGAAAACCCTTCCTCCTAAGTCATGCCCAATTACACCTGCTCTAACTAGGTCAGTTCATTAACTTTTCCCAAAATATCCTTTTGCAATGACTGAAAAACTGGTCCAGACCCACCAGCAGGAAGGACCTCCCTAGGAGCAGGTATTTTCTGGCAGCTCTGCACACCCCATAATCACCCAACCCATCGAATTCCAGGCAGCAGCAGCAGCAGTTTTGCATTTGCAATAACACTCAATTCCTCGCTCAGACCACGGCTGAGCTGCCTTCAACTCCACAACGTGAAATTCATTTCCAAGCCAAAAAGGAGAGTTTTAATTTGAAGGTGCAAAATATGAGGCCACGAATAAAACCCGAACGAACACAGAAATTTCAAATATTTCCCCCCAGCACGTGTGCAGCCAGCAGATTCCCTGGATTCACCACAATCCTCACGGCAGCACAGTTACCTTCTGTAACCTGGGAGATGCTATCTGCAAGGCTCATTCAAATGCTCACATTTCTAAAATGCTATTTAGGAAATAGAGCTCAGCTGGAAACAGCTTCAGCTGGTTTGGTGCTGCTAAAAACCCTTGGGATGTTTTCCTAGGAATTTCAAGGAGAATACCCAGGAGAGAAATATAATATGTTACATTTAAGGAAAAACATGATTTTATTTTTTTTTTCTAGAAGAGTCATACAAAAAAAACCAGTCTAGAGCCATGTCTTTTATTTAACAACCTACTCTAAAACACTGCTGTGTTTTTTGACTTAATTGGAAAATGAATAGCAGCAGGTGATGACTCCTTTTGCAAAGGTTTGGAAGACTGATTTCTTCTGTGTTTCGTGAAAACCCCAAGCGAAAATCTAAAATGAACGACAAAAATAATTACTTTTTTTTTTCTAAAAACTGAATGATCTTGAAAAATAACCAGGTATCTATGAGAGAGAGTGTTTAGGAGCCCAGATGCTGAAGGTTTAAGAAGCTGTGCCCAGTTTGGGTGGGCAGTCGTGCCCACCCCAGCCAGGATGTGCCTGTGTGTTCCAGCCCCCCACTCTGAGCCCTCCTGTGCCTTGTTTCCCTAAACAAACAGCCTTTGGAACAGCATTACTTCAGTATTTATCCTCCTCAACCTTCCAAGTTAACTGGACAATTTATACCAGACACAAAAACCTTGCCAGGAGGCGGGGGCAGGACACCAGAGCTGTTCCCAAAGAGCAGCAAAGGCTGCAGAGGTGGGCAATGAGCAAATTCAGCCTCTGATTCTGTGTTAACTCCCTGCAAGAACACAACCCCCTGGAGCTGCCTGCAAGCACAAAATGAGAATTCTTGCACCAGCAAGACACGGCAGCCCTAAAGGAGAAGCTTTTCCTGTTGCCAAGGGGAATGGAATAAATATTCTTCAGGATAAGGAACGTGTGTTGAGGTGCAAAATAGGCAGAAAAGATAAAAAAATTATAAAAAATGCTAACAGATTTCCCTGCCAAAGGAAGTGGCTTGAGCAGCTGTGAAATCTCTGCCCTGCAAGGCACCAAACCCAGGCACCACACCTGGGGTCTGCCCAGCTGAACTGGGCCTTTTACAGCACCAAGAAAAGCAGATTTTGTAACAGCTCTGACAGAAATAGCAGGGCCTTCAGCTGCACACACAGCTCCTCTGTCCCTCCAAATTTCACCCCAATAAACCCTGTAACTAGCCCTTTTATACATCATAGTGGAACCCCACTGTTAGACCAATAACCCAATCCCATTCAGGCTCAAGGGGATAAAATCACAAGTATTTTATCAGTCACCTGCTGCCAGCAGGCAAGAAACGTCCTAATCTTAAACTATCTTGACAATAAAAATATTGGAAGTGGTTGCATTATTTATTTTTCCAAGCTATGATTTCTTCAGCCATTCTGACCCTGCATATTCTCCATGCTTCTCCAGCCAGAAGTCTTGTAAAACTGGAAAAAAAGACAACTTTTGGGGCTGTGCAACGGAGAAACTACAGGAAAAACCACATTTTTCTGTGCAAGGCTTGCTTCTAAAGCAGAAATTCCTACCCTGGCCAGGCTTGAAGCTCTGTGAGGCTGCTCCCCTCTCCCAGAGCAGGATTTCTGATGGAGCAGTGAAACCTACCCAGGTGTAAATTCAAAACCTCCATGATTTTCTGAGAGGTTTGTAAACCAGAGAGAGCTCTTAAAGAGCAACAGTCCTGATGTGTGAATCCTAAATAAAGTATAAATGCATTTAGCAGGGTCCTGGCAGCTTTAGGATGGGGAGAGGGAGGGACAGAGGGGTGGGAGCAAACGGGCTGAGTGGAACAACTCAGTAGAAGTTCTGCACAAATTAAAAAAACCAGAAGACGTTAGGGAGTAACTCAGATCCACACCAGGGAATTCCCCCGAAGCAGAAAAGCCCAATAGCCTGGAGAAGCTGTCCTTACTTCTCCTGGGGGGTGGGAAAGTGGTGCCAGGGAGGAGGGGAAGGGGCAGCGTGAAAGCCGAGAGCGCTCGCAGCAGAGCTCTGAGCTGGGCTCTGCCCCGCCTGCAGGGAGGGCTGCCAGCAGCGCTGCTCCTGCGACACGAAGCGGGAGAAAAACGCTCACACTGCTATTTCTAAAGATGCCTGCAGCGCTGGTTGCCTGCAGCCTTCTCCTTTTTTTACAGAAGGGGCTGCTCAGTGAGAATTGCAGTGTGGGAGACGAGAAATGTGAGCACAAGGCTGAGCAGGGCAGGGGCCAAAGCAGTGGCAGGCAGGGCACCACAACACTGAGATCACATCAAAACCTTGCATAAAGCAAACTGCAGGCAGCAAAAGCTTTTGCAAACTCCCCTGGTCACAAGGAGCACGACAGTCGGGTCACTGCTTTAACCAAAAAACACTAAAACAGCACAAAAATGACAGTGCAGGGGCATCCTTTCAGATTACTCCAGCCTAAAGCTGCCAATTCCTAAATTTCAGCCATTTAGGAGCTTTCCTTGGGTCTGATTTGATCATTTCCACCATATTCACTGTCCTCAGTAATCCAAATATATCCAGTGAAACCATCTTTTCCCCCATGCAGTGTTTTGTTTCCCCCCCACAAATAAAGTTATCCCGAATGAGTGACTTAAGGGCAAAGTACAGTTTAAATGTCATTTCCTATGGGATTGTCACAGGTGATAATCAAAGTTCAGACAGGAATTTTATAGCAGGAAAATTGATCTGTGTCTGCCTGGTACATAAAGGAGGTGCTGTGACCTGAAAGGGCTAAAACAGCCTTTTTTATGAGTTCTGAGAGTTACAATGCTGTCACACAAAGAGACAGTCCCTGCGTGTGCTGGCAGGGACACTGATGACTTGGAGAACCTTTCATGTGAGGAACTCTGTGTGCTTTCGAGCACTGAATCCCTGCCAGGTTTGGAGCCACAGTGATGTAATGCTGTCACCTGGCTCCATTCACCTAAAAACCAGGTGTGGAGAGAGCCCAGACCTGTGCCAACAGTCCAAACAACCTCAGCTCCAATGATGCCTTAGGATTTTAGCTTCTATATTTGTCATATATTTGTAACCCTGCAGTTCTTTAGTGTATAACTCTACACTCCATATACAGTGTGAGCTGCTGCTTTCCCATTCTGCTCAGACACAACAATTCCTCTCCAGGCCTGGCAATCAAGGGCACCTCACTGTCCCAGGCCCTGAGAAATGTGAATAAAAGTGAGCTGGGGGGAGCAAACTTGGGGTAAATGACTTCATTACCTGAAGCTGTAATTAGAAGATTAACCCCCAATATGCAAATGGACCAAACTTATAAAAGTGTGAAAACCCATGACCTGTTGTCCATTTTTTGGGTGCAGTTCCTGGGTGGGCTTTGTCTGCCCAAAATGTACCTGAAGGCCCTTCAATGAACAGAACTGCTTTTTCTTGCCTTAATTTTGTCTGGCCTCTGTTTTTAGCTAGCCCAAAAAGCCATCACCAATTTCCCACCAGTTCCAGATGCTCCCAAAGCACAAACATTGGCAGCTTGAGCAGCTGAACCAGAAGGAGCAGCTTGGAGCAGCTTCCCTCTTGCCAGGTGCAGCTCCTGGGCTGAGGTCAGATGATGGTAAATTGTTATTGCATTTCAGGTGTCCAGCTCAGTCATTCTGGGAAAGATGGGCAGCTCTCTGTGCTTTAAATCTTTGCCAAACTGGCAGCAGCACAGCCCTGGCCAGAACCAGTCTCTTCGTCGTGGCTGAAAGGAATTTTGCCCTAAATTCCCAAGAGCTCAAACCAGCTCTGCCAGGTTTGGTTTGAATTACCCCGTGTTCCTGTCAGGTCTGAGCTGCTTTGGAGGAAAGTTCATTCCCTCCCGAGCACGCAGAATGTTCCCAAGACCGATCTCCCAGTCTGCAGCTGCCACTGGGATTTCTTGACAGTTTTCTTTCCTTCCCCCCAGCACCACCTGGAGAGGTTGGAGAATAACTCAGAGGGGAAGGAGCTGCTGGCTCCAGCTCATTGCTGAGATTATAAACCCCTCCACAAGGTGAATTTCTCCTTCAGCGCAGGATCTCCACAACCCAGCCTCTGACTTCCTGCCAGAAGGCAAAGGTGTCAGGAAGTGAAAAAAGAAAAAGGCCACAAAAGAATAAAGCCCACCAGAGGTGATTCCCTGCACAAATACTTTATTTCTGAGCTTGGCTGAGGGGTTTGAAGCTGCTGTTTGCTAAGGGCAGGTGGAGAAGTCAAAGTCATCAAAGGATTTATAACACTACAAAGTCTTCCTCGTTCTTTGTTACTGCTGACCTACAAAACACAGGTAAATACGCTGCAGGAAAACTCCTTAGGGTGGTAAATCATTGATGGGGGACATTTGCTGATGGACATACTCTAGATCCAATAACATTAACATCTTAAATTTAAAATTATTTCCCCAGAAAAGAGGTCAAGGACTGCTTACCGAGCGTGCAACCCTCCTTCAGCTACGGGAGAAAAAAAATAACTCTGGCTCCTCTGACAAGACCCAGAAAAACCCCACAGGTCCTGACCTCATTTATAGTGAAATACATCAAAATTTCATGCGTGTGGAGTAAACCCAGCTTCCCAGCAGCACTCAATAAGAGACAGCCAGGTCCTTTCTTAGCTCCAATTTCCAACTTCTGCCTGTTTTGCCTGTGATCCCTGCCCGGGCATCTAAACCTAACCCAAACCCTAACCATAACCCTGACCCTAACTGTAACCCTGACCCTAAACCTAAGAGAGAGCCATGTCTTATTTTAGCTCCAATTTCTGACTTCTGCCCCTTCTCCCTGTGATCCCTGCCCTGGCATCTTTGCTGAGCACGTTCCCCTCCGTCAGCCCAGGTTATCCAGAGCTGTGGCCCCTCGCCCTTCCTGCCCTTCACCTCACACCCGGATCCTGGAAGCTTCGGTGCTCCAGGCTTTTGGAAAACAATTCTAGTTGCCCAAAAGGGCCTGACCTGAGCTCCAGGAGGCCTTTGACCCACACACCACACGTTGACTTCCTTGTTGACCACAGACCCATTATCAGCTCGCACCTCCCTGGCGCCACTGGCAAAGGTCAGAGCCAACACTTTGGGCTCTCCAGCGGAATTCAGGAAGAGCTGGGGAAACCTTCTGCACCTTATCTGTGTTTGCCTTGCCAAGACATGGGTTTACTGGCAGCTTTTCTGCCAGTTTGGCTCGCACAGGTGCGGGTTGGGAAGGACAGGAGGAAGGGCTCTGTGGCTGGGAGTGGAGGAGTGATGGGCTGCAGCAGATTCCTCCCAGGGAGCAGCACAGATTTTGAAATATTTTTGGGCTTTGATTTGTCAGAACTTGCACTGGCTGACAGATGGGTGACAGGGAGATTGGGAATTGAGGCCTGTTGCTTGTGGTGGATAAAAGTGGAATTTCCAGGTCTCTCTTTTTCAGGGTCTAATGCTCCCAACCAGCACAAGGCAACAAGGAAAACCAAGTTTCTCTTTCCTTAGTTTGTGTTTCTTCCAGTCCTTCCAATGACTGGACTGGAAACCTGATTTACTTTAAGACAAGATTTTGCCCTCCTTAATTTCTTCTCCTTGTACAAAATATGGACACCACTTTCCCAGGACATGAACAGCTAAAAACTTCCAGGACTGTCACGTAATTTTCACATAAACCCAGGGAATTCTCATTCTATGACCACCAGCATGTGAATCTTACTGGGAAATCCCAACAACTCTTTGCTTATTTGGGTACCACAATTAAAATACACATTTTGGAGATGTTTTTGTTTCATTCAAAATATTTACAGCAACAAAAGAGCTGCGTAAAACCAAGTGCTGCAACTTTAAAGTTGCTTGGGAATATTTCTGAGAGCGATGAACCCCTGGGTGGTGTAGGCAGAAAATCTATGCCCTTGCTAATTCGGTTTTACAGCCTGTTTTATTTTGTCAGGAAGAGGACAAAAGGTTTATCTATAGGTTTTGCAAGATGATTTGTATTTTTAGACACAGTTTTACACACGTTTCTAATCGTGGTGGATATTCAAGTGCTCAGCACAGCAAATCAGCAGGACTGATGAATCAACAGGTCTTTGAGAGCTGGGCCAGGGTCCATCCCGTGAAGATAAGAGCTATCTCAGGAGTAATAAAGTGAATTAGAGAAGCTGCTGAAGTAAAAGATAAAAGCACCGTGAACCTGTTAATTGAACACTTGAACAATGCCAGAAATAGAACTACTGTGTTAAAGATGAGCCAGCTTGGGGCTGCAGCTCAGCCTCCTGCCAATGTCTGCCTCAGCAGGCGGGCCCCGTGTCTGTGAGGATCACGGCGAGTTCATCAGGGATATTCCTGCCTCCAGACTGGTTTCCTGCTGCACTGGGTCAGTGAGACCATGATCTCAGATCTGAGGCATTGGCTGTCTCAGGATTCTGCCAACAGCCCGAAAAATTCAGGGTATCACCACAGAATAAGCCAACAAGGCTCCAAGCTCAGTTCCAAGCACTCCTTCCATCTGGCATTAGCAGCGTTTCCTGGATGCCAGAGTTTGATTCTTGCTGCCCCGTGGTGATTGACTCTTTTTACCTGTGGGAGAAACACAGAACACTCCTGGGCAGGTGCTGGGGAAGAAAAGGTAAGCACTGATTTCACTCAGGTCAGGAGCTCACCTGCTGTGGATGGAGCTTCCAAAAGCAAGTTGGTTTTTTGCTGTATTTTCTGGTTTTCCCTCTGGTTGGTGACACTTTGGAATCCTCTGACTTCCCCAGTTTAGCTGCAGGGGGAAGAGAAAAAGTAGCTGAAAGAAGAAATCCAGTGTAATTCTCGTGTTTCCATGGTTCACACCATGTCACCCACAGCTCCAGGACTTCACACACAATGGGAAGGGATTAAGCAGCATTTTCTTCTTAACTCAGTTTTTAATTCTGGAAATAAAGATTTCTCCTTTTGGCTATAAATTAAAAACATCTTTATCTCAGCCTTTTATTCCCCCCACAGGAGCACAATTAAAAGGTTGTTCTTTCCTCTCATATTTGAGAACGAAGTTATGGAAGCATTTATTTCAGGCTCTTACCCAGGAATTTTGGAGTGACAATGCTCTGGTTTTTCAGCAGTGGTGTAAAAACAGCTTCTTGGGAATTTTCTTGTCCTGTGAGGGAGAAAAGCACAGTGTTAAAGCCAGAAATTTTCCAAACAACTTTTCCTGGAGGTAGAAGTGGGACTATCAGAAGATTTCTGCCCTGTATGGAGGCAATCTTGACTTCCACCAGAGCATTTTCAAACCCAGCCTTGATTTCAGAGCCCAGTTTCTAGTGTTTGGCTCTTTCTTCAGGAAATGTTCAACACCATCAGGTCCTGAGTGGAGCCGAGGATGCTCAAGGGCTCAAATTGGGAATCCAGAACATAAATCCTCTTTAGTAACTTTCCACCTTCCCCTGTGTGGGGGCATTTCTTTATTTACAAAGGCAACAGAAGTGTTTTCAGTGCAGAGGTTGGCACACTGACTTAGGTGTGACTTTGAGGAGGACACAGAGCTCCCTTTCTGGCAGGAGCTGCCTCCCGAGGTGCTCCTGGTGCTGGAGCAAATCCTTCACCTGGCCATGCTCATCTGCCAGCTCGATTCCATCTGCAAAACCCACAACTCCAGCTCAGGGAGCTCCAAAGTAATAAAATGAGGAATGTCTCAGCCATACAGAGTGACCCAAAAATGCCCAAACTCTGGCAGCATTTTCGTTGACCACCTCAGAACACCCCCACTGGAAATTTTCTTCAGATGGACGCTTCCATTAGGTCTTTTTATTGAACTTTTTTCTTCTCACAGCATTTAAAATTCTTTACCTGAAGTAGTCTCTAAGTGCCACAAGCAGCACCAGGAGCATTCTCTGGCAGAGGTGACACTTTGGGAGGTGGGACAACAGCTTCAGCTTGAAGGATAAAGTCAGCAAAACCTCATTTCACAGCCCAGAGCCTCCCCAGATCTCCCTCCCCAGGGAACCCAGCCCCACCTCGCTCCTCACAGCCACAGCAGCACTCGCTGCTCTCCAGGAGAGGCTGAACTTTGCAGTGGATGTTGAAAAGAGCCTTTTCATTCTCTGTCAAGAGAGGCACAACTCAAAAGAAACCGAAGGAAAACCTGTGACCCTTCTCCAAATGCCAAATGAATTGACTCTGCACTCAATCTCTCTTATCAGCATTCCCAGGGAACTCTCCAGATCTGAGGGAATTTCACTGCTGCTCCAGACTGTGCTGGGCTTTCAGGAGGCTCCACAGAACGCTGGGAAATGAGCTGTCAGCAGCAAATACTTCACAAGTGCAATAAACCCAGTGGTTGCACCACTCCTCTTTTTATTGGTTCTTTCCAAGAAACTGTTAAGAGAAACTCTGTGAAACGCTGGTCTTTGCATGGATACCCTTTGGGTTTGTGGGGGTGGGAAAAAAGACCCAAAATATTTTGAAACTCAGAATTATTTACTTACAAGTGAAATTGAGAAAACCGAAAACCACAGTGGGGGAAAAAGGGAAATCTCAAGCAAAATTCCACATGCACATCTTTGGCTTGATGTAAAACAAACCAATTTGCTCGTTGAAATACTGCTGCAATAAAAATTTGACAGATTTTATTTACAGCTGCCTTCCACCCTGCCTTTTACAAATAGGATCTGGAGCCACAAGTCACAGAGATAACTTTGTCACCTGCTGAGGACCAGGTGTCCCTGTGGGTATCAGAGAGATTCTTACCTCCGTGGAGGACTGGCACGAACATATCTGCTGAAAGCCTCAAAACCAAAGCAATGATGGGTTTTTTCACTGCCACATTCCCCAACAGGCAATCACAGTGACCTGCAGGGGTTTTGCAGAGTTTGCCTGCCTGTTCCTATTCCCAGAAAGTCCTTCTGAGCTGCCAGGGAGCCCCAAAATTCTCCCAGGGTGAAACTGCAGAGGAGGTTGAACAAACCTTTCGTTTTTTGGGAGGAAGCCCCAAAAACGTGGAACCACCAACAGGAGTGGCAAAATCCTGGAGTTCCTCTGCATCCAGGAGTGGAAGCAAAGCTGAGAGCTTCCGTCCTGGCTCCTGGGCACCCAGATCTCCCTCTCTGAACATTCTGGGGGTTTGCAAGGAGCAAACACAGGTTTGTGCCTAGGAACCAGCAAGGAGTGGGCTCACCAAGCTCTCCCCATGTAAACAGATCAGTGAATATTGCACTGAGAGGGGGATTGGCTCTGCTGCTGGCTGGAGCCTCCCTGGGGAGTTGCCAAGGGACTGTGCTGGCTCAGATCTTGTGTTGCTGCCCTTCAGCTGGAGATCAGGAACGTGGAGCAGGGGATTCTGCTCCTGGGCATGGAAACAATTCCCTCCTCACAGCCCTGCTCTCGCACAAACAGTGCAGGAGAAGCAGAATGCTAGGAGGGATATGTAAAAATTAAAAATCAGGCTCCCAGAGCACTGGACATGAGCAGCTGTCCCTGCAGGAATAGTTTCAGTGTAGCTTTGCTCAGAAAAATCACATTTGTAGAGATCTTTGAGGTCTCTGCCAGCAGAACTTACTGCGTGTATTTAAAACATGCACAGGCCATGTAGAGATGGTGGGCAAGGCTTAAAAGGGTGGCTCTAAAATGCTCAAAGGAGTAATATCTTTCACATCAGAGATCAGAAAGGCTGTACAAAACACATTGATAAATTGAGGTTCTTATGTCACCAGTGGTCTTCTGTTTATTGCTTTATTGACTCAACAATGAAAACCATGAAATTAGCAACACCAAGGACTTCAGCCTCCTCCTTCAGCCTACAAATTATTGATAATCCACAGAAAGTGTTACAATATTTCAAGCTTAAGCAAAAAGAATATAGATTACTCATCACATATTTGACCAAATACACCCTTAATTAAATAAGTGTCTGTTCTGATAGTTCAGGCAAAGCTGCTCTGTCCCAGATACCCCCTCCCTCCCCAGTCCAACTTTATCCATTGCCCAGGATAAGTTCAGCCCCTCCAGGAAATGGGTGGGTGGGTATTTTACTGTGCAGAACATGAAACACTCCTGCTCCCGTCCCTCCAACGCTCTGAGCAATGGAGCTCCTCTTTATTCCAGCAGCAGAGCTCCATCCCAGGAATCCAGCAGTCAGAACAAGGCCGAGCTCCCCAGGCTGGTTTGATGATTACTGTCTGATGGAGAAATTCAGAATAAAAGCAGAGTGGAAATTCAGTGGACACCAAGAGCCACCACTGGAGCCAAATCCAACGGGAATAACCCAGGACAGGACCTCCAGCATTGCCCAGGGGCTGCAGGATCCTGGCAGATTCAGGCCTTTGCAAACTCACTGCATCTGAATTTCAAAATAATGCAAATGATCCTCCCATAATTACACCAAGCCCACACCGTTATTAATTTCAAACTCCGAGCATCACAGCCTAAAAAATTCAGCAGCTGCTGGAGGAAAATGTTCAGTTCAGAAGAAATCCTGCTTATTTTAATTCCTGGTTTATTTACTGCTCTAAACCAGCACACATGGGGAAAAACAGCTGAATTACCTGAATTTCCAAGGGCTGAGGGGTGCTGCAGATTCACCAAAGCTTCCTTGATCTCACACAGGGTCTTGGCAAGGGGGGAAGCTGCCACCAGGCCCTCCACCTCCAACTCAGTCAGATAAACCAACTGCAGATCTAAACCTGGAACCAATATGGGCACTTTAAAGCCTAAAGGAAGAGGCTCTTCCTGGCTGCAAGAAGGAAATATTGTCCTGAGCAGAGAGAAGCCTCTGAGGATAACAGAATGATGGTACAGAATCTTCCTGGCCTCCTCAAATTAGCATTTAATTATCATAATGACACCCAGACTCTTCCCTCCTTAATATAAAGGTGTGAAGGGTCTGTAGGGATGGAAATTCCATGGCTTCTCTCCTACAGAGAAGGATGTAAAGGGATGGAAACTCCTTGGCTTCTCTCTACAGAGGGACAGAGGAGGCAGAAGTGGCTGCCCTGAAAGTAAGAAATAGAATAAATAGGGAAAAGTAATTCTGCATTTGCTGTGTTAGCAAACACAGACACCCCCTTTTACCCTCTTAACACAGAAGCAGCCTCCTCTGAAAGCCCCTCACAGCTGTGGCACTGCCCTTACCATGCTCTTCATGCCCAGGGAGGCTGGATAAAGCATCTTTCCTGCTGAACAGCTCCCAAAGCTGAGGCAGCTCAGGATCCTGTGGATAAAAAGAGCTCAAAAGTTAAAGAAATGGAAAAAAAAACTCCCAGAAAGGTGAGAGATGGCCCAAACCCAGACACCTGCAGCTCACCTGCCCTTCTGATTTATTTTCACTGCCCAGGCTGTGCAGGGAGGGTGCAGCTCCCACTGCAGCCTGTGCTTGGCCCATGTGCTCCACCTCTGCTTTTGCAGCTCTGTTCCTGTCAGGAGTGTTCCCAAGCAGCACCTCCAGAGCTCTCATCAACTCTGTCACCTCTTGCCACATGGCACCTGATGGACACAACACAAAATTTCAATGGGATTCCCCAGAACCACTTGGAAAACCATGACTAAATCCAGAACAACACCAAAAGCAGGAGCCTTTCTTTGGAAAGGCCTCAATTCCAAATGAGGATGCCTCATCTTTAATGCCTCATTTCGTGCAGCATTTCCAAATAACTCCGTGCTCGCCCCTCCCTGAGCTGCCAGACCTCTCCTCTCAGTGAGCTCAGGTGCAGACAAGCTGTCAGCTCTTACAGAACCATTTTCTGGGCTCTCTCCTGGGTGTGAGCCAGGTCTGTTTTTGAGCCTCTTTGCTGCTGCTGCCCTCACACTGCAGCCGTCCCTGCCTCTGCACCCTGCTCCACTCACCTGGCTGGGAGCTGCTGGTCCAGGCTCCTTCCCACAGCTCAGCACCCGCTGCTGCCCAGCTCTGCTCTGCAGCTTTCTGCCCACAGATCCCTTGCCTGGAAAAGCTTTTCAGGGCTTCCCAGTCCAGAGCTTGCACCATGTCCTGTTCACGGAAAGCAGCAGTATGTTATATTTTTTATATAATATTTTTATGTTATATTTTTGCAAACCCCAGAATCCACATTCAGCCCCTCATATAAAACCATATAAAAATTTACTTTATGCCAGAATAAACTACCGAAAGGAGTGATACCCATCCCTCAATAAACTTTTAGTTCGGGACATCCATTGATCTCACAATTTTCACGGTTCCAAGGCTCCCTTTCCCTCAAAAGCCTCCTCCCACTGACCATGAGGCTCTGGATCCTCTGGCTGATCCCGTTGTGGAACACCAGCACGTCCATCCTGTGCTTTGCCAGCTGAGAGGCCACGTGCAAATTCTGATCCTCCAGCTTGTCATAGAGGGTCCGGACACTGAAATCCTCCAGCAGCCTGGGGGCAAAGCTGGTTTCTGAAACACGAGGGGAGGCTCACGCTCAGACACTGCACACGAGGTTATTTGAGTTTATTTCCCACACAAGACGCTGCCTGACCGTAGGAATTTTGTGTTCCGTGAGGAAGGAAAAGGGATGAGGCAGGAGATGTGAGAGAAGGTCTCGTTCCCTAGCGAGGGGGAGGATGACAGAGCGTTACTATCAGCTCCGAAATTGTCCAGAAAGCTGCGGGGACGCTCCCGGAGCTGTTCCTGGAGCTGTTCATCACTGCCTGCTGCCATCTGCTGGGCTCGGGCTCTGTGAACATCCCGAAATTCCCGAGCTGAGCTCATTCCCAGAAAGCCAACGATGCCCGGGAGTCACGTGCCTTCAGGGAACACAATAACCAGCAGGGGAAGCCAAGGAAAACATCTGCAAAACTTCATTTTTTTCACCCGCCACCTGAACTTGCTGCTGTTTTAAAGGGCTTGTCAAGGCTGGCAATTCACTCTCTTAATTCCTCAAGGAAAAGTCTCCAAGCCATCCCAATGACAGGGGGTTAAATTCCCTGGAATAAACCCAGGATGGCAGTGTGTGTGCCTGTGGAAATGTGCACAGCAAAGTGCTTGTGTGGCCTCCTGAGAGTGCAGGAACTCCTGGGTGAGCAGGTGTCAAAATATCACACCTCAGAGGGGAAAACGGGGAGGAAGTGGGGAAAAAACAACAATGGGAGAACACGTGGGGTTGGCCCAGCACTTCACCTGCACTGGGCACTGCTCCTTTTTCTCCAGAGGCAGCATCTTCTCCAGAACCACGAGGACCAAGCATCTGGTAGAACTTGAGGCTGGAGGGAATGGCAAAGAGGGTGAGGAGCATCTCATTTTTCTCAGTGAGATCAGACCCCAGCCCAGCTCAAGCAGAGGATGGATTTCTTGGGTAGATTTTTTTGTAGACTGGTCTTTACCTGTCCTTAAGAAGGATGTACTCGGGTGGGATGTGTGGCTCTCCCAGGCTCCTCCATCGTGGCTTCCAGCTCTTCAGGGGGCTAATTTTGGGGCCAGCAGGCTGCAGCACGATGGCCAGGGTGGTCAGCACCACCACGAGGAAGCCCAGGACAAAGAGGATCGCTGGGGAAGCCGGGAGGGAGGGCAAGGAGTGAAAACCATAAAACATTCAGCACTTTTCCTATTCATTTCACTTCTGCTTCTCCCCCTGTTGGCCGGGCCAGGTGGATGAGGAGCAAAGTGTGTTCAGGACTGAAGGATCCAGTTTATAAATTTTATGGATAATATATGATATACATATATATTATAGAGCCAGGATCATGCTAGCAAGCCACACGTTTCATTTCTGTTGTTTCCTGGCCTCCCAATGAAGGACTGGTGTGTGCACAGTGCTCACACCCACACCTGGCTTGGAGCAGAGACTTTACCTGACCTTGTGTTTAGCCCTTGGTCAAGTTTGAAATGATGGATTTAATTTCAGCTCGGTTTATCATGGAAATGCACTGTCACTTTCTGCTTTCCAGCCAAGGAAAACAAAGCCCTCAGTTACCTGAACCCTTCAAACAGGGTGTAGGGAGAAGCACGACTGCTCCTTCCCTCTCTCACCACCCCAGCTCCTGCACAGGCAGGTTCTTGGCCAGAGAGCAGTGGATTTTGGGAAGCTCCACAGGAGCAAGGGATTAAAGCTGCCAAAGCAGTACTTTGGTGGCATTTCCAAAGAAAATGCTTGTTTAAGCACACTTAAAGAGGACAAGAAAGGTCATGGATAAGATTCAAGGTTGAAGGTGGGTATCCCAGAGTTTTGGTTGTACCTGTGATAGCAGCCCAGTTGGGAGCCAAGTTCAGACCCTGCTGCTTCCAGATGCCGTGTCTGGCCAGCTGGAACAGGGAGGAGGGCTGGAAGGACACATCCCTGGGGTCACAGCTCACGTTGGCTTCGTTCACTGTCACAATCAGGAAGTGCTCCTGAACAGAGCTGTCCCTGAAAACAAATGTCCCAGGCTCCAGGAAAGCATGGGCAAACCTGGAAGAGAGAAGTGAGGAAGGCACTGGCTGCTCCAAGCTTCCTTCAGCCTCCATCTGTGAGGATGGTTAAAGACAGGAACTTGAACACAGCAAAATTTGGTGTTTTCGCCACCAAGAACCTGCTGATTCTGTCACAAACTCACTCTCAGGTCCTGTCCACAACACTGTACCCACAGCAGGCATTACCAGGTGATGTTGAGCTGAGTCTCCTGGATCAGGTGGTCCAGCCTTCGGAAGGGTCCAAAATCCCAGCCTGGGTTGTTGTTGTAGAGATGCTGCTTCTGGTAAACAGGGTAATGGCTGGAGGCACGGTCTGGGGAGGGGGCAGCACAGGTTCAGCAGCTCTGAGCCACCTCAGCTGGGACAGCTAGCACTGGGCTGGCAAAGAACTGTGGAACTGCTTTTATAGAGCCCATGCAGCATCAGATCATTTAAATGAGTTTAGTTACTGCCCCACAAAAATTTATGCTGTCTAACACAGGACCAATTTTATCTCACTATACAGAAATCCAGTCAAAAAGTGAAAAGCTGCAGGTAAGCCCCTGGCAGGGCCCAGACTGCAGTTCTGGGATCCAGGAGGTGAAGGAATGGATCCATGCAGGATGCCCAGTGTGGAGCCACTGCTCTGAACGGGTCTGGACACACAAATGTGCTCAGCCCCAGCCACACTCACCCTGGGAATTGATGCTAAGCTGGAAAAGGATCGTGTCCCCTGCTTCCAGACACACCACGGGGTTAGGGATGAGGGGCAAGGCCTGGCTGTCTTTGGGGGAACTCCTCTGGACTCTGTGCCCTTTCTGCAGCAGCTGATCCGAGGAAAAATCTCCTGCCACAGGCAAGAGAAGAAACCAGAATGAACCCTGCAAAATGAGCAGTGTGTGACAACACCTCACACTTGGCAAGGAAGAATTATTTATTTTGTGTCTGTGGGCAATTACAGCTGACAAAGTCAAATCCATGCACCTGCCAACAGGTTTGCCTCCAAATGGAGTCTCCTTCTAGTTCCTTGGAAATCCAGAATTCTGCAATCTTTATCTCACCCATTCCCAGGGAGTTAACTGTGCACGCAGTGAATTCCCCCCAGTTGATTCCCAGACAGAACAAGGTATTTCCCTACTTTCTAAATACTTTGGAGCATCTAATAATCAATTCCCTCTGTGCCAACCTACTGTCCAGTGGCTGTGCCAGCGTGGAAGGGAATGGATGGATTGGTGTGGCTGGAATTTGGGTTCGCTCTCAAGCCTTACCCATGAGAAATGCATCCAGAACTTCTGTGCTGGAGACAATGAAACCCAGCACTCCCTGGGGGCTGAACAGGACCAAATGCACCCTCTGGCTGCTCTGCACATGCTCATCTGGGCCCAGAACGTTTGACACCTCCTGTGGGAAGTGGAGGGAAGCACTGATCACTGATACAACCAACCCTGGACTCAGCCCCTGATTTGTGGGTCACTTCAGCTGTAAAAGGCTGCTCTAGGGGTTTTTTTTCCCCCTATAATTCAGGAATTGTTGTTTCTCTGTAATGCAGCAACCCTTAACCTCACCTCCCTGGAGTCCCTGGGATCTCTGGGCTCTCCCAGACCTGCACATTTAGAAAACAATCCCTCCCTCCACACCTACCCTCACTTCCCCCTCATTCATCCTCAGCAGCAGCTCTCTGTGGGTGCCAAAGGCCAGGGAGAGCCGTGGGGCTCTCAGCAGGCACAGCTGGTCACAGAGCTCCTCAGCAGAGATGTACTGCTTGCAGTGACATCTGAAAAAGGGACAAACCCTTGGTCAGTCCTCATCCCTCAGCAAACATCCACAAAAGGCCACCCTCAGTCTCTCACAACCCACAGGGTGGATGATCCTACTCTGTATCCATGAAAAAAAGGATGGAGCAAGCTCCCTGTCCATCTCTTCAGCACCGTGCCTGCTCTTCAAGGCCAAAATGTGACACTAACAGTGCTTGGTTGGTGTCTACCAGAGCCCACCTTCAGTCCTGTAACAGAGCATTATACCCCTCCCCAAAGCTCAGCTTTAGGAAAATGGTTTGAAAGAATCAGAGCACAATTTTCTTTGCAACCCATGCCAGGGCGAGATTTTACAATACAGAAATTCATTCCCAAAGAGGAAAAAGTGATATCATGTGACAAGAACTGGTTTCAGCATCTCCCTGCCCATGGCAGGGGGTTGGAACCAGATGGTCTTTAAGGTCCTTTCCAACCCAAACCATTAAAGATGTGGAACAGAGGTACAAGGATTGATTTCAAGTTGAAATTAAATAATTTTGAGGGTTGCTTCCAGCCCGAACCATTGTGTGTGTGGAGGTGGGACAAGGATTGATTTCCAGTTGGAACTCCATGATTTTTAAGGTCCCTCCCAACCCAAACCATTCTATGATAATTAAAGATGTGTGGGGAGGAACAAGGATTGATTTCCTCATTTCTGGCCTCAGTCTAACAGAGCAATCATCCACTTCAGAGGGGCTCAGCCTGAGGCACGTGGAAAAGTCGCACACCTCAGAAAATGTGAGCTCTGACCACCCTCCCCTCATCACTGGGTGATTCTGGAGTCTCCACCCAAGACACAAAACCACCAGGAAATGTTGAAAACACAGGAAATCCTCCCCAGGAAGATGAACAGGACCAATGACTGAGGACTGAAAAAGCAGGAGCTCCACAGGAAGGAACTCCACCGATGGAAAATTTCCCAAAAAAACACCTCCCACAGCCCAACCCTGGCACGCCCTCATAGCACCAGTAGCTCAGGGCTAAGTGAGAAGTGTTTTGGAGGCGAGGCTGTGCCGGTGGGACTCACATGCCCAGCTGTGTGTGGAGCTGCCCTCCCTCTGGCCCGCAGGCGGGAGCGCAGTCGTGGCGCTCGGGGACGGCGCAGCGGCGCGTGGACGCCAGCCGGACCTCGCCGGGGGCACACAGCTCATCCACCTGCAAAAAACCCACACAGGCACCCTCCAGAGCTTCAGCTGGGCTGCAGCATCCCTAAAATTCTGCTCCTGCCCACTGCTGCACTTCAGACATTCGGCATAAAGGCGATCCAAGAAGGTTAAAGGGCAGATGGGAAAGCACGGAAGAAAGAACACAACAGTTTCACCTCCCAGCTCCTCATCAGGTTCTAATGAAGAAGTTCCGCTGTAAGAAAATGGTTGAAAGAAGCAGAGTATAATTTTGACACTCTAGATTGCTGTGCAACCCATGCCAGAAGGAGGTCTTGCCATACAGAATTCATTCACAAAGAGGAAAAAAGCAGCATCATGCAAGATATAAAAAAGAATTGGTTTTAGTGTCTCCCTGTCATGGCAGGTCTAAAGAACTTCATATTAACAACAAGGAGGCTTTAATTCTTGCATCTGTCATCCATCTGAGACACTGCTGCTCCCATTGCCCTGGCATGGAAGGATCCTTTACCTCCGTCCTGTATGAATTTAAATTTAACCTCACAGGTTTGTGGTAGAGAAAACCTCCTGAAAGAAATGGCTAATAAAACACCTAAGAGATTTGTCTGGCTTAGCTTAAGGCCTGGAAACTCCCCCTCTCCTGCACATCACACAAGAATTTTAGTTTGGAGCCTGATTTTACCTGAGGTTGGCAATCCTGATCACTGTTGCTGTCAGGGTCTTTCTTGCCTCTCTCATCATAATAAACAAAACCTGCCTGGCAGATGCAGGAGGCATCTGACTGCTGGAAAGCCCTGTTCAGCCCGTGGCAGGTACAGCTGGTGGCACCTGGGAGAAAGGTTGGATTTAGGGTGGGGAACGCAGCCTGGAACAACCGTGCTGGCTGGAAAGGAGCAGCTCCTGTGCTCAGCACTCTTTATCATTCCCACTGCTTGTTTCAGTGACACTGCTGGAGTCTGTGCCCCTTTCCTAGAGCACAGCTGAGCCACAGGACAGCCAGCTGGGGCCAGCCTACACCAACCCAGCGTCAGAGCATCTCCTGCAGCACCCATTTAGCCAGAGATGCAGAAAGGCCCAGCTGCTCCTTTGCAGCAGGGTTCTGACAAGCCCTCCATTAATTTGTAGATTAAGGCCCTGGACAGGGTGAGGACCCAGCCAGGCAGGGCTGCCAAGCTCCTCTCTCATGCCTCAAGAGCCTCAAATCCACCTGATTTGAAGTGCTGGGGCAGTGCTGCACATACCCTGAGTAAGGAATAAGCACTCTACTTTCCCAGTTTCCAGCCTTATCCCACTTTATCATGCCCCCAGTGCCCAATTTTGGCTCGAAAGCACCCCTAGATTTAACACAATCCCCCCAAATCCTGGCTAAAGTAATCTTGGTTAAACCCCACTGCTTTCAAAGCAAGGATAGAGCAAGAATAAGAAGAGCTGTTCAGCTCTTCCTTCTTTTAAGGAGATCAAATCCCCTTGGATGACAGTGTAAGCAGGGAAAAAAGACAGCTTTGGAAATGGAATCCTCCTCCTGGGTGGAACAGGGGAAGATCAGCTGGGCATGGGCAGCACCCCCAGCCCCAAGAGGATCCCAGGAACATCAAGGAACACCTCAACAGAGGGGAAATTCCACCCACACACAAAAACTCACCCGGCTGAGAGGAAGAAGAGCTGCCACAGGGGAAGCAGGCAGCCTGGGCAGGGAGGTGATTGAAGGTGCCAGCAGGACAGGCCTGGCAATCCTCTGGGTGCTTGGCAAAGTGGCTGCTCCCGTGGGTGCCCGGGGAACAGGGCAGGGGGGCAGGGGACAGGGCAGGGCAGTAATGGCCACGGGGACAAGGCTGCTGGTGGTAGCTGTCACTGCCTGGAGAAAGAGGTGCCATCAGAGCAAGTGCTGAGAGAGAGGCAGAGAGCACTTGCTTGTCCCAGTGATCCATCTACACACGTCTCTCTAAATATAGACTCAAGTCTATCTAAATACACACGTGTACAGATCAGCATTTTTCAGTCCAATTCATATTTAAATATAAATCTCGGTTTTTCTTTCCCCCAGCTCTTTCACCGGCTAAATCCAGTGGCAAACCCACGTGACAGCCCACACCAGGGTTTTATAACTGCAGAAGATTCAGAGCTTTGCCCACACAGAACTCAAAACTCTCTGCTCCCAATTTTAGCTGCTATTTCTTGCCCCACTCCCCCGTGGCAGCTGAAGTTACCTGGTGGGCAGGTGAAGCCAGCTGGGCAGGGCTGGCAGGGTGCTGAGATCAGGGGCTCGCTGCGGAAGGTCCCTGCAGCACAAACTCTGCAGAATCTCTCAGCTGAGCCCCTCAGGCCAGGCAGGCTGAGGGCCATGTGCCCTCCTTCACAGGGCACGGGGTGGGCACTGCCCCGGGGGCAGTAGTATGGGAACACACACCTGGGAGGAAAAACAGGGCAGGAGAAGGGAAGAAAATCTCTGAAAATGATTTCTGGATTCAATGATCAGTGAAAACAAAGGGCAAAATTAAAAGTGGTTCTCATCTGCTTCCAACCTAAGCTGAAACCATAAATCCCTCTCCCTGTTCAGTCACCAAATCTGTGACTGCAGCCACAAAGACTCCTTTGCTTTTGTCCCACGCACAAAGGCCAGGGTTTAGGTTGGATCCCAGGCACAATTCCCAATATTCAGCATTTTTAGGAAGGGGAGGCTGGCTGTACCAGCCCCCAGGTACTCACAGCTGCTCAGGGCTGTTGTAAGTCCAGGATCCCTCAGGACAGTGGTAGCCAGCAGGACACAGGGGAGGCTCTCCTGTCACAGCACCACAGTAAAAGCCAGGCCTGCAGGGTTTGGGATTCACTGATCCTGGGGGAGAAACAGGGAACAGCACTGGTGTGACCTTCCCAAAAAGGACAATCTGTGTTTGGGAGGCAGAGAGCAAGGGGGCTTTTCCATAAACACTCTGCTTTTCCTATTGCTCCCAAAAGGGCACAGAGCTGTTGGGAACCAGTTTATTATTTAGCATGAAATGCTGCCACCTCGAAGCCCAGCCCTGCATGAAGATATCTGCTCCTTTTCGAAGCCCAGACCACTCCTTTGGCAACCTCAGCTAAACAAAAACAGGGAGGGCTGAGAGGGATCATGGCCTGGGAAAATGGGAGCAGAGCCACTCCTAAATCCTTGCTGATCAATCATCCAGCCTCGGAAATGGTTGGAAATGAGGAAAGCAAAGGTTGTGTCACCTGCTGGGCACTCATAGCCAGGTTTGCAAGGTATTCCCTGGGTGTTGGGGAGCCCTGTCTGGGCTGGATCCGGGCAGTAATATCCTGGTGAGCAGGGATCACACTCTTCCAAGGATTTTGCACCAGGCTGGATCCTGGAAGTGCCAGCTGGACAGAGGAAAGTGTCCCCTTTGCCAGGGCACCAGTACCCAGGGGGGCAGGGATAATCCGCAAAGCTGCTCAGGCCTGTGGGGAAGAGAAGGGAGTGAGGAAAGGGAGGCTGGGTGGCCAGGGGGAATTTGGGAGAAAGGCTTTTGGGTGGCTGTGAGCAGGAATTCTCTCTCCCTTTCCCTATCTGATATTGGGGAATTTTGTCACCCAGAGGCAGGGAAGGGAGGGAATTTTGTCACACAAAGGTGTGAAAGGGAGGGAATTTTGTCACACAGAGGTGTGAAAGGGAGGGAATTTTGTCACCCAGAAGAGGGAAATGGAGGGAACTTTGTCACCCAGAGGCGGGAAAGGGAGGGAATTTTGTAACCCAGAGGCAGGAAAGGGAGGGAATTTTGTCACCCATAGGAGGGAAAGAGAGGAAATTTTGTGACCCAGATGTGGGAAAGGGAGGGAATTTTGTCACCCAGATGTGGGAAAGGGAGGGAATTTTGTGACCCAGATGTGGGAAAGGGATGGAATTTTGTCACCCAGAGGCAGGAAAGGAAGGGAATTTTGTCACCCAGAGGAGGACAGAGGGCTCTCCCCAGCACTCCCCTGCTAAGGGGCACTGGTAGCCCGGCAGGCAGGGCTGGCACTCGGCCGGGCTCCGGGCCCCCGGGTGCCCACGGAAGGTGCGTGGAGGGCACTCCTGAGGGGCCAGGACGCTGCTGGGGTCACTGCCATTGCTCCCGAGGCAGTAGTGTCCCACAGGGCACAGATGGGCCTCCGAGTCCCCTAAAAAACAGAAAAACAGGGTTTAAGGGGTGTCCCCAATGCCACTGGAGCACCTTTGCCCTGTGTCCTCCTGCACCATCCCAGCCCTGCTCCTGCCAGGTGGCACCCAGGGATAGTTGGACTCTCCCACACTTCCAAAGTTTGCTGGAACAGCACATTGGATTAACAGTTTAATGCCTCTTTCCTCTGCAGAACTCATCACTGCCAGGACTGTCCCACAATTCCACACCTGCCATCCAAGCCATCCTCTGGGATGGGGGAAAATGGGGCTGGAATGGCAGGAAAGTGGGAGGGGATTGGGAAAAATGTGAGAGAAAAGGGGCTGGGATGGGGGGGAAAAATGGGGAAAACAGGGCTCAAATGGGGGGAAATGGGGCTGGGATTGGGAAAAATGGGAGGAAAAGGGGTTGGGAGGGGGAAAATGTGGGAAAAACAGTACTGGAATGGGGGAAAGTTTGGGAAAATGGGGCTGGAATGGGGGAAATGGGATGGGATTGGGGAAAATGGGATAAGAAGGGGTTGGAAGGGGTGAAAAAGTGGGGAAAATGGGGCTGGAATGGGGGGAAATGGGCCTGGGATTGGGAAAAATGTGGGGAAAAGGGGCTGGGAGGGGGAAAATGTGGGAAAAACACATCAAAATGGGGGGAAATTGGGGAGAATGGGTGGAAAATTGGGAAAATGGGACTGGAATGGGGGGAAATGGGATGGGATGAGGAAAAATGGGATAAAAAGGGGCTGGGAGGGGGGAAAAACTGAGAAAAATGGGGAAAAACAGGGCTGGAATTGTGGAAAATGGGGTTGGGATTGGGAAATCAGAGTGACACAAACATCTCCCAAAAAGCAGCTCCCATCCCCTCCCCTCGGGGTTTGCCCCCAACCTGCTTTGCACCAGTGGCCTGGGGGACAGGGCAGGCAATCCTCCCTCCTGCCAGCCCCTGGAAGAGCTCTGAGAGTGTTGGCAGGACACAGCGTGGGCACCTCAGAGCCCTCCAGGCAGTAGAATCCTACAGAAACAGGAGGAAAAGAAATAAAAATAAAATATGCAAATCCTCCAGTGGCAAAAACGACTGAGCCGGAGTCTGATGTTGCTGTGGAATGAACTTTTACAGCTGTGGGAAGGCCAGGAGCCTTCAAACTCTTCTGATTTGGCAGCTCAGCACCATAAGTTCCAGGTGGCCTTTTTGGTCTGGGCAACTTTGGTTCAAAAGGTGCAAAAACGAGGAAATCGATGAGCAGTGATAATTTAAATGATATATAATGCAATATATCATTAAATATATTGAGCAGTGATAATTTTAATCATATATAATGCAATATATCATTCAATATATTATATAATCCACTTGGTTAGCAGCAAGTCAATATTCTGCAGTGTAAATATGACTGAGATCCTCACCTACCTGCGGGACACAGCCCTGCACACACCTGGCCCCAGCGGCACCCGGCCAGGAAACGCCAGGAGAAGGGGAGGCCTTGGGGAGCAGCCTGAGAGCTCCCAGCCAGGCAGAAATATCCAGCAGCACATTTCCCTTCAAGCCTTCCACGCCTGCAGTGGAGAGGAAAGCAATAATTTGTGTACTCTCAGCTGGTTTGGTGCAAGAGCAAAGTATTGACATTGGGAACTCTGTGAAGTTTGCAATGAAAAATGACTTTTTACACTGAGATTGGAGAGAAAATAGACACATTTTTCCACTTATAAAAACATGTAGCTGACTAAAGTGAGCCAGTTCAAATTTCACGAACATGGCAAATTGCTGTAGATCAAATTGTGGGTGACTTTCCACCGGGCTGGACTTTCTGCATTACTCCCACGATTTCATAAAGGCCACCCACACCTCTTTCAGGTGCTTCTTTGTACCACAACAATGATGCCAGACTGCTTTTGCCTCCCAGAATTCACAGATCCAACGCCTCTGTACCCAGCTCTGTGTCTAAGCTTATATTTCTTTTCACTGAGTGACAGAAATGAAGGAGAGGAGCTGGAAAGAACTTCACCAGCACAAAACAAGGATGCCAAACTGCTCCAGAGGAAGGGGAACGATGCCAGGCTGAAGCGAATCCCAACCTGCAGTAGTGGCCAGGGAGGCAGGGCAGGCATTCCCTCTCATTCCAGAGGCCAGACGTGTTTTCAGGAGTGAAGGTGCCTTCAGGACAGGTGAGAGGGACTCGTGTCCCTAAAAGGGAGAGCGCAGAGACAAAAACAAACCTCAGTGTGAATGCTGAGGTCTCACAAGGCTCTCGAGCTGTAACGGGTGACTCTCAGGTGGCCACTGTGCCACACGGGCTCATTGCCACCTCCTCGTCACCTGGCCTGAGGGAGACACAGGGCTGTACCTCTCTGGGTCACAGGCAGGCCCAGGACACCTGAGCCCCTGGCAAGTGCCCGAGTACCTGTGGGACAGTAGGAATGAGGCGGGCAGTGCCTGGGGTTCCCTGCCACCAGCTCCTGGCAGTAGAATCCTCTCTGGCACGGGATGCAGGAGGCAGAGCCCACGGCTGGCTGGTACTGCCCGTCAGGGCACGGCCTTGGGAGGGCTGTCCCCAGCCCACAGAAGTGACCCTGGTGAGGGCAGAGAAGGGAGAGCATTTCATGGAGACAGTGCCAAACTTCGGGACTCTGCAAATCCCAGAATCACCCAAACCTCCGTGTGGGTGCGACCAAAGTTGCCATCAGCTGCGGGTGACCCTTTGTGACTGTGGGGCAGGAACAGCCCTGCCCCAGAGCTGAGAGCTCCCTGTCCCAGCCCTGAGCAGTACCTTGGGGCACGGGAACGCCGTGGGGCTGACGGAGCTGAAGTTTGCTGGGCAGTAAAACCCCTGGGAACAGGGCCCTGTGGGAGAGCTCAGCCCCGCGCTGGCACAGAAAGCCCCGGGGGGACAGGGCACACAGCTGTCCTGGGAGCCACCTCCTGAGGGGACACAAACACCAGGACACAGGCAGGTGGGGCAGCAGCCAGTGCGCTCCCAGCACCAGCAGCACTTGTTTGAGCTGGAAACGTGTGGCCACCATCACACGTGGCCACTGACCGCAGGGGCAGCTGGTCACCTCTGCAGGCCCCACCGGCCAAACCCACGAGGGGAGTCACACTCACCAGTGGCATTGTTGAGGGTCCCAGCTGGGCAGGCGACTGGGAATGGAGTTCCCTCTGGACAGAAGTGCCCCAGAGGGCAGGGCCCGCTGAGAGGGAAGCGGGGGGTCCCACGAGGGGTGGCATCGGTGGCTCCTCCTTCGCAGAAGTAGCCGGCCGAGCACAGACCTGAGCAGCACAGAGGGAGGCAGCCACCAGCCAGAGCACCTCCTCAAACCCTCACAAACAGCAGGTAACTCGGCAGAGAAGCCAGAGCCCATCCTCGGCCGGGACTATCACTGCTGATAGCCTGGGCTGGTCACCTTTGCTTTGCCTTTCCGTCTCCTCATTAACCCTTGGCCTCACTGCCTTTAGTGGCTCTGACCTCACCTGGCGTTTGCTCACCTTATCTCCTCTCTAACTGCTTCCCTACGTTTTGTTTCCTGTGGGAAGAGTTCTGCCTCTCTTCTTTCCAGGTATCCAACCCTGGAGTTTTGGCCCAGGGATAAATACTCTGTGCTTAAATGGGAGGGGAAGGATTTTGGAGGACAGAAAGAGCAGAGGTAAAATGTTGAGGCAAAGGAAGAGAAAGCAGGAAAAAGGGAGAGAAGGAAGAGCAATGTGGTAACAGAAATAACATCCAAAATAAATTCTCAGTGAGAAGAGTAAGAGAAAAAGAAGAGGCTGATAAGCACAGACACAATGTGTCCTGCAATAGCCTTTACCCCATTGATGCCTTAAGTTTTAGGTTTTTTTCTGTTCTGCTTTAGTGTGTAACTCTCAGCTCCATATTCAGTGTTACTGAGTTCTCCTCACAGGGCAGTCAGACACAACAATTCTCTCCAGCTCAACATTTCAGGACAATCCTTCCCAACCTCAGGCCCAAAAGCATCAACAACATAAAAAGAGGAGGGCAAGCAAGGAGGATGGAACTTCATCATTCCAAGTGATTCATTGGACAGTTAAGTTGCAAATGGAGCAGAACTTCTCCAAGTGTGAAACCCCGTGCCCAGGCCCCTTTTCTGTGCCCATCTGGAGGCCCATCCTGGCAGGGCTGCAGCCGGGCTCTGGCATTGCCAGGCTGTGCCCTTGGAAGGCCTTGCAATAAATAAATCCCTACTTTATTCCTCTCATTTTGTCTGGCCTCTGTTCCAGCTCACACTGACAAGGCATCACCGTTCACGGAGACATTTCCCATTTCCCCACATCCTCCAGCCCCAGGCTCCAGCCCCTGTGCTGGGGGAGCTCTGCTATCACCCAAACTCACCATCAGGCTCCCAGTTGGCCTCTCCCCTGCAGAACCTCCCCACGGGGCACTGCTGGCAGGCCGTGGGTGCCACTGCCCCCTCCAAGGGGCTCAGTGTCCCCTCGGGACAGGGCAGAGGGACAGCAGTGTGGCCTGGACAGAAGTACCCTGTGCGGGGAGAGGGCCAGGAGACACCGCTCAGAACCAGGGGAGAACAGGGAGTGCTGGGCTGCTCCAAGCAGCAGCAAACCCCCCTTCCCTGAGTGGGGAGAGGAACCCCCCACTCCCCCTCCCAGCTGGTTTGGGGTGCACAGCACAGCTGGGCTCACCTCTGGCATAGGTGAGGGTGCAGAGCACACCTGTACTCACCTCGGGGGCAGGTGAGAGTGCACAGCACAGCTGTGCTCACCTCTGGCACAGGTGAGGGTGCACAGCACACCTGTGCTCACCCCAGGGGCAGGTGAGGGTGCACAGCACATCTGTGCTCACCCCGGGGGCAGGTGAGGGTGCACGGCACACCTGTGCTCACCCCAGGGGCAGGTGAGAGTGCACGGCAGAGCTGTGCTCACCTCTGGCACAGGTGAGGGTGCACAGCACACCTGTGCTCACCCCGGGGGCAGGTGAGGGTGCACGGCAGAGCTGTGCTCACCTCTGGCACAGGTCAGGGTGCCCAGCACACCTGTGCTCACCTCGGGGGCAGGTGAGTGTGCAGAGCACAGCTGTGCTCACCTCGGGGGCAGGTGAGGGGCTGCACGGTGCCAGCACTGCTGCAGGCCGTGCCAGCCGGGCAGGGCAGGCAGCTGCTGGCCCCGGGCACGGGGCTGAAGGTGCCAGGCTCACAGGGCAGCTCCAGCCCCGAGCCCGCCGGGCAGTAGGAGCCGCTGGGACATCGGTATCCATGGATCCCATCCGAAGGGCAGGGAGCAGAGTTTCCTTCAAGGCAAACATAGCTGGAGAGAGAGAGAGAGGGAGGGAGAATCCACCTGGAACAAGGAGCTGCCAGCCGTGCTCACAGCTGAAGGGCCAGCCCTGGAAAACACAGCTTTATTCAGCTGTGCTGGCAGCTTCCCCCCACTTCATGCCCTGAAATTCCTGGGAAGAGGCTTTTTTACACCAGGCTGCCTGGAAAGTGTTCTCATTCTGGAAGGAAAAAGCCTTTGTAAACTAAAATATTTTTACTTCAAAACACAGGGCCCAGGTGTTCTGTCCCTGGTGCTTTGGCTGAGCCTCTTTGTATTCCCAGTTCTTTCTTCCCCCCATCCCTTCCCTCCCACCCCTCACAACGAGCAAAGATGAACAAATTCAGAAACCGTGATGGTTCTAAGAGCTGAGCATCAAGGAAGTGAGAGCTGTGATCCCATCACAGACAAGGATTCAAGTGATGGAGTTTCTGGAGAAGAAACAATCCCACTCCTGAAGGCAAACGACTGAGTGTGAAAGGAACAGCACTGAATGAAAACCAGAAAAGCAGGGGTTTTTTGTTTTTTGGGGGTTTTTTTTGGCCTGGAAACAAGACCAATTCCAACTGAGCAGCAGGTTCTGAGGACTGATGGATGCTGTATGATAAAAGTGCTGACAAGCAACAAACTGCTCCCTGTTGAGGGACAAGGACTTCACAGATTTTGGAAGTCGACAGTCATTTATAATCTATCATTTACATTCCATTCCCATCCAGCTCAGGAAATCTTGATTATTACTGTTACAGCCAGGCTGTAATAACTTTTAGGGTTAAAGAAAATTTTGGGAAGGCTTACAATGCAACTAGGACAGGTCAAATCCCTTGTATTCCCAGCAATAATTATTTTCAGTCCTTGTCCATGTAGCCCTCACTGTATTCCCAGCTTAGCTTCAACTTCCAATCAAATTTCATTGTGATTTTCTCTGCTCCATTCAAGAGCCAGCTGCTCTCAGAAATCTCACGAAATCTCATTACACTGCACTTAAATCACTTCTCAGACTCTCTTACACTTATAAAACAAATCAGATTTCTGTAGCCTCTTGCCCTGAGGCTCATGAGATGGACAGACACTGCTCAGGGCTCCGTGCACAGGCTGGGAATGGTGCCTTGTCCCTGGTTCTTGCACCACCTTGTGGGAGAAGAGGACTCAGGAAGGAGAAAAAGGTTAAATTCCCAGCAAGTGTGATATTGGGGCTAAATAAGGGGTTTGCAGCAGAAATTTGTTTATAATAATTTTTTTTTTTTTCACTGAAAACAGAGAAAAAAGGTGTGTAAGAATATCAGGAAGACGTGAAGGGAAAAGGAATTCTCTGAAACATCTACAAGGAGATGCCACACCCCAACCAAAGGGCTGAGAACAAGCCCAGGATGTGGAAATTCAGATGTCTCTTGATTACAGCCCACAGCAAGGCTGTGTTTTGTCACTGACCAGTGACAGTGCCACTCACCCTGGGTCACACAGCGACGTCTGGGCCAGCTCAGCCAGCCCTGGGCTGCTGCAGACCCTCCCAGGTGGGCAGGGCTGGCACTGCTCCTCTGCCCCCAGGCCCAGGGCACTGGACAGGGAGCCAGGGGGACAGGGCACAGGATGCCCACTGCCACGGGGACAGAAGTGGCCCACGGGGCAGATGTCATTGCCAGGCAGGGCAGGGCTGGAGGATTCCACCTGGATGAGGAAAACACAGGGAAAATTTTTATCAGGAGGAGATTTGGCACAGAGAGAGGTTCTGGACTGGGCACACAGGGGCTGAGTCCTGCAAATTTGCTGCCTCTGAAACTAAACAAAGAGCATTGGCATGAAAAGTGTCCTGGCTTTGCAGGGTGGTTATCCTGCCCCTGATGGCATCTTCAGAAGAGGTGTCAGACCCCACACTCCACTGCAATGTAGAAATGAAGGCCTGGCCAGAACTGATCCGTGGGCAGCCAGGCATTGCAGCAGACATCAGGAGCAGCACGTCCCTGCAGCTGAGGGAGCAGAAATGCTTGGAAAACATCCCACCAGCAGCCAGGAGATTGTGACAGGCCATTCCTGGTCCCCAGGTCCCCAGATCACCGTGCTGCTGCTGCTGCCTGGCACTCACCCTGTGCTTGAAGGGGGCTGGGCTGACGGCTCCCTTGGCACAGTGATAACCCGGGTAACAAAACCCAGATGGCTGGGACAGACCTGGAGCTGAGCAATACATCCCTAAAATGAACAGAGAACCTTGTCAGGGCGAGGAGCTGCACAGAACAGCAGTGGAGGAGTCAGTAATGTGAAAGGAGAGCTCACTGTCACATTTGTGCCCCCTGTACCCAGTCCCTTCTCACCTGCTGGGCAGGGCTCACAGTCAGACTCACTGGTGGCACCAGGCCTGGGGCCAAAGGTGCCCGTGGGACAGGGATGCTCTGTGCTCAAGGTGGTCCCTGGCAGACAGAAGTGCCCAGCAGGGCACAGCTCAGGAGTTTGTGCTGCAGGGCCTGCCATACAAGGGAAGAACCTCTCTCAGGAGGGATTGTGACAGGTAATGACATCCTCAGAACAGAACGTGACAGAAAATGACATTCTCATTGGACAGAACCAGCCTCCCTCCCTTAGTAGTCCAACCAGACACAGAGCATAGGGAGAGCAGATCCCATGGGGCAGGAGGATCCCCATGGATGGCAGTGAGGTCTGGCAGGGGATGATGCAGATCATGGTCCTTCTGGGCTTTTGCCCAGATCAGAGACAATGGAAACCCAAAATAATTATCTCCTTCCTCATACACCTCTACCAAGCATCAGGAAGTACCAATTCTCTGAAGTTCAGCCTCAGAAAAAGAACATTTTACCACACAGGTGAGTCAGTCCTGAATTAAATGCCTGGGGAAAACAAAAGTTTCCCATGAAAAAGCTCAGCTGGGATTACGAGGCTCTCAGTTGCAGTTCCAGCTCTGCTAAAACTCAACTCAGCCAAGTAATTTCTTCCCTGTTGCTTCAGCTGCTGACCTAAGAAAGGAAAAGCCTCTTTATCCCCTGGAAGGTGATGGGTGAATTTGTAACTGTCAGAGTGACCACAAAGATCTCAGTGCTGAGGGGAGCAGATAAACATCTTATACAGGCAGATGTGGAGAACCTCTGAGCAGGAGCAGCTCTGGCTCCTGGCCAGACCAAGAGCTCCCTGCCAGGAATATTTGTTTCCCTGCAAGGCCATAGCCATGTAAGACATGCACAGGAGGTGCAGAGAAGATTTAACAGCAAACAAGGAGTTCTGGGTGACCTGAGACTGCTCCCAAGAACCCAACAGGAGTTTTGGAATTCAAATGATTCTTAGTGCTAGAAACCATCACTGACTAAAAATGATGTGGGGCACTCGGTTCTTGCTGTACCCAGGGCTGTCAGAAATGAAGCTGTGGGGGGTGATTTTCTTTGCTCACTCTGTAACCCCAGCACATCCTCACCACTGCAGGAGTGCCCAGCAGGGCAGAGCTGACAGTCTGCTGCCTGCCCTTTCCCACTGACAGGGCTGAAGCTCCCAGGGCTGCAGGGGATTGGGAATTCAGAGCCTTCAGGGCAGTAGAAGCCAGCAGGGCAGTGCCTGTGGTCTGGCTGTGTGGAGCCAGGATCACAGAAGTACCCAGCCTGACATGGTCCTGCAAGAGAGAAGCTTCAGCGTTAGGTTTGGAACCAGAAAACATAAAAAATATCCAAACTGGGAGAGAAAAAGGATGTTGGACGCATGCAGTACACACCAGAAAAAGCAGCCAGGCCTTCTCCTTGGCAGAACTTCCCAGCAGGACAGGGCAGGCAGGAGTTACGGAATCCCATCCCAGGCTGGGGCAGGAAGGTGCCAGTGGGACAGGGCTGAGGCTCGGGGCTCCCTGGAGGGCAGAAATGCCCTGCTGGGCACACACCCCCTGTCCCATCACCAGCAGGGTCAGGCACACGGGCCTGGGAAGTGCAGAAATGCCCAGGCCAGCACGGGCCACTTGGGGCTGAGAGTCCTAAAGGCAACAAGCATCAAGTCAGATGAGCCAGAGGCATCCCATAAATCAGCTTTGGGACTAAACCAACCAGCCCAGCCTGGTCACCACGATGATCCCAGAGGCTGCTGGCCAGTCAGGAGCTCTGTTACTTAAAAGCTTGGTCTGTACTTTCAACATTTACTCACACAACTGATGAGCAGAGAGACAAAAGTCCAAATAGTTCCCTAAGTCACCCCTTCAGAGCAGGGATGATCATTATAGATCTTTCCACTGTGAGACAAACCCAAGTGAGTCCTAAACCCCAAGCTGCTTGAATTCTGGTTTCATAACCCGTGCTAGAACAAAACCACCTTAATCTGCCTTTAACTTTCAAAAACAGTTTGCAAAAAACCTTTAAAATCTGCTCAAGGGGTGCCAGAAATGGCTGCAAATGCCCCATAACGTTTGGATGAGCTGCACAGAATACTTCCCTCACTCCCAGACCCAAAGCAGAGGATTTTGTTTAATCCACACACAATTCCCACCTGGCCTGGCACAGAATGTGCCCCCAGGACAAGGCCTGCAGTCCCTGGGGTTTGCCAGGCCGGGCTGGTGGCTGTAGGTACCCTCTGGACATGGGTACTGGTTGGCAGCCCTGGTTCCAGGCGGGCAGAAATGTCCTGCAGGGCACTCCAGGGCTTGGGCCACGCCGTGGATGTTCTCTTGGATATCACCTGGGTGGTCTTGTGGGGCACAGAACCTGCCAAAAAAACACCCCCAGCTTTTGTGCTCTCCCTCTGTTCTGCCAGAGATAAAAAACTTTGTGCACAGCAGTGACCACACAATGACAGGGAAGGAAATTCCTTGGAAAAACCAAGGGAGAGCTCAGGTGTGAGCTGCCAGGGTCACCCTGCCCATTCCAGCAGGCAGAACTGCCAGGATGGCTTCCCTGAGATACTTCTGTGATACAGAAAATGACACAATGAAGGGAAAGGTGAGATGAAAACAGAAACAGGAAAAGCAGTCTTGTATATCAAAGTGTGTCTTGTCCATCAAACACAGAGCAGCCCGAGGCAGAGGGAAACACTCCTGATAATTACTACGAAAGCATCAAGAGGAAGGAGCAAATCCATGTCACTCACATCCCTGCAGGGCATGTTTCACACTGGCCTTTCCCAGGCTGCTCCTGGTATACTCCAGGGAGGCAGGGCAGGGGCTCTGGGCTGCCAGGGGGGCAGTAGTGACCCACAGGACACAAATAATCTGGCAGCAAAAAAAGAAATACCCCTGTGGTGAAAATATTTTTATTTTTTCAGCTTTTTTTTTGGCTTGATAAAATCCCCTGTTTTTCATACTTCCCACTATCACCCAATAATTTACCCTCTGTTACTTGGAATAAAATGCTTTTAACCTCAATAGAGATTTCTAAACTGTAACTGAAGTCAGATTTCAAACTGATCTTGCTGCTGAAATCCCTGTAGGTAAAGAATGATCCCAAAGAACTCCTACCTGAGTGCTGGTCTGACACAGAGCCTGCAGGGCAAAACCATCCTTCCTTACACAAACCCTCCGGGGAGCTCTGACCCTGCTGGGAGCAGAACCAGCCTGGGGAGCAGGGCTGGCAGTCCTGTGCTGAGCGGCCACCAGGATGAGGCAAGAAGGAGCCTGGCAAAGAAAAGCCACCAAAATGACATCGCTGCATCCTCACACACCCTGCTGAAGTGGCTGTGGGGGATTTATCAGCATCCCAAAGCAGCAGCTCACACAGGAACTTTCTGACTGCACTTGTCACAGAAGATGCCTAAAGGATGCTGGTTTAGGAAGGAATTCCCAAAATCCCAGCACTCCCTGGGATGAGAGTTTCCTATCAGAGGGTCCTGACTGCTGGCTGAGGTGAATTCCTATTTTTTTTCTGGACTGAGCAGTGCAATCCCTTGCTAATACAACTATATATTTAATCCAGGCAAGAAACAAACATTCCACGGCCTCTTATTTAATTAACCCTTTGTCTCGTTAGTGATGCTGTTAATGATCTCTCCCTGTGCAGCGGGGTGCAGAGGCTGTCACAGGCCCTGGCTGTGTGACAGGAGGGCTCAGCAGGACCTTCCCTCCCCACCAGCAGCTCCAGGGACAGCTCAGCCATTCCTGTCTGATTTGGGGCTGGTGTTCCCATACAGCAGTACTGGATTAGTGCTAAATGTCCATGCTGAGAGCAGCTTTTCCTCGGGGAATAGAGGAGAATTTCAGCACAGCCCGACAAGGGCTGCAGAGCCTCAGCTGGGCTCTGGGAAGGGAAATGGCAGCTGGGACCAGCTGACACCAAACCTACCTGGGGGACAGGGAGATGGGGAAGAACTCCCTGCAGGACA
Organism: Picathartes gymnocephalus; assembly: GCA_013390045.1. Taxonomy (NCBI): domain Eukaryota; kingdom Metazoa; phylum Chordata; class Aves; order Passeriformes; family Picathartidae; genus Picathartes; species Picathartes gymnocephalus. Next base: position 33,545 of record WEKY01048693.1, on the reverse strand, counting down.
GAAGTGGCCTTGGGGACAGCTGTTTCCCACTGCTCCATCCCTGGGGTTTGGGATGGTGGAGCCTCCCGTGCAGTAGAACCCGGCCTCGCAGGGCCCCGAGGGAGCTGCCAGCTCTGGGCTGCCACAGAACCAACCTGCAGCACGGGGCAGAAGCAGGAGCAGCTTTTGGGGACAGCAGGAGCAGTCCCAGCCTGAGGCTGGGGTTACCTGTGGATCTTGGCAGAAGGGGAAGCAGGACACAGGTACAAAAACCCAGCCCAGCAAAACTTGTGCGGGGAAAAAAAGACTCAGCTCCTACCTGGAGGGCAGGGAAGAGGAAGGGATGACCCAGCAGGACAAAAGGTTCCTGCTCGGCACAACCCAACAGATTCTGGAGTTGGAGCTGCCTTTCCTGTGAATGGGAAAGATGCAGAGCAAGTTGAAACATGAAAATTGCAAATAAATACTCTGTTTTATTGAAATAGCTTAGAACAGAGCTAGAGTACTGAGTTAAGGGAAAAAAAAGGGAAAGAAATCCATCCTGAACCTGGCTGGAGACCATAATATCCTTTAGGTGACCCCAATATCCCCCTCAATAACCACCATTGCCACCCTTGCCTGTTCCCCTCCCTACCAGAGGAATTTGCAGGAAACACTGGTTTGCTCGATGTGGATCCAGGTGGACAAAACCACCCAGGCATGCAGAGTCCATCTGGCCTTGCCAGGCCTGGCCTGGAACAGACCCTTCCAGGAGGACACAGCTGGCACTTGGAAGCATCCCAGAGATTCAGGACTTCACTGTAGGTTCCAAGGGGACAAGGATGCTGTGTGGCAAATTCTGTTCTCCTGGGGCAGTAGTGACCTGGGGAGAAAAGGTGGCTTCATAAGGGTTAGGACAGGCTGGGAACAGCCCAGGGAGAATTCCCAGCCTGCACACAAGGCATTCCCTTCACCTCTTCGTGGGAAGTGATGCCTTTTCAGGGCTACTTAAAAACAGAGGCCAGACAAAATTAAGAGAATAAAAAGCAGTTACATTTATTGAAGGGTCTACAGGTACATTTTGGGCAGACAAAGCCCCCCCAGGGCTACACCCAAAATAGACAACGGGTCATGGGTTTTCACACTTTTATAAGTTTGATCCGTTTGCATATTGGGGGTTAATCTTCCAATTACAGCTTCAGGTAATGAAGTCATTTACCCCAAGTTTGCTCCCCCCAATTCACTTTTGTTCACATTTCTCAGGGCCTGAGACAGTGAGGTGTCCTTGATTGCCAGGCCTGGAGAGGAATTGTTGTGTCTGACCAGAATGGGAGAGCAGCAGCTCACACTGTATATGGAGTTTAGAGCTATCCACTAAAGAATTGCAGGATTACAAGTATATGACAAATATAAAAGCTAAAATCCTAAGGCATCAGAAGGACTGGTCCCAAGCCATGAGTGTGGGCCCGTGCTGCAGTTTGTCACTGCTCTGACAGGTACATCCCATCAGGAGTGTCAAACGCAGCTGAGGGGCAGCAAGGTGCCCTGGGGGGGTGCCCTCACACCCACCTGGAGGACAATCTGTGTAGTTGCTGGAGGCAGAGGTGCAGTAGAAGCCCTCTGGGCACTCCAGGCACCGTGTCCCAGTCCAGGATGGGCTGTAGGTCCCTGCAGGGCACGGCTGGGCTCGGCTGCTCCCCTCCTCACAGAAATGCCCAGGGGGGCAGGGACCTCCACTGGCCGTTTGCTTGGAAGGAAAACACCACAGTTACAGCCTGGAAACGCCTTGTGTGCAAAAAGATCTGAGTCAGACTGTAAAGGTGAAGAGAAGCAGACATTCACCATGAAATCCTGCTCTCAGCCCTCGCTCCTGAAACCTGCACAAAGCCAGTGCTGAGTCTCGTCATCATCTTTAAAAATTCCTGCTGTATTTTGCCTCAGAGGAGGGCTGGCAGATGCAGCATTCTAATCAAACTCATGAGCTATTAACCTCTGGAATTTTAATCTGATGTGGCATTCCACGCTGCTTTGCAGCATCAACATGCAAAGACAGAGCTACTTTTGCTTAGACTATAAATGTAAAACTCAAGAAAAGCCAGATGTATTTTGTTACCTCTGTTCCCCTTTCACTATCAATCAACCAGATGCACCTGACAAAGGAGGTAGTGTTGAAAGGGAGAGTTTAATCCAGGGCAGGAGAACTCAGGTGACCTTATGGCCCTCAGTTCCACAGATATTTGATATATTTTACACAATTTCCACCACACCACAGCTTACCCTGGGAGGTCTGGGGGAAAGGCTTCCTCCACTGCAGTAGAACCCAGCCTCACACAGCCCAGTGGGAGAGACGAGCCCAGACCCATTGCAGAAATATCCTGAAATTAAATTAATAGTATGATGTTGGTCACTCCAGGCAGACAATAAATCTGGGACGGGGAAATGTTCATCTCATCCTGTTTGATTCAGCTACAGCTGTTCCCCTGAGAAGAGCTGCAGGGAACAAACAGCACTTGGGTCACCTCTGAATGTGACAACATCCAGAGAAAGGGTGGAAAGGGAACCTCTCAATCTGCACTTCATTGTGAGCATCCTCCGAGGTGGAAAAGTGGCAGGTTTAGTCTCTATCCTCAGCCCAACACCTCTCTCCAGGAAAGCAGTTCAGGATTGCCTGCTCCAGAGCCACAGGAGCCCTAGAAATGGCTGAAATGTCACTAATGAGGGTTTGTCCGTGTTTTACCTGCGTCGCACAGGAGGCAGTCCTGGATCCCAGTGTTCCCAGCTGAGCTGCTGTACTGGCCAGCAGGGCAGGGCACTGGGGAGGCAGAGCCCAGAGGGCAGAAGGATCCCTGGGGGCACCTGTTCCCCACCACAGCATCCCTGGGGGTCGGGCTGGGAGCTCCTCCAGTGCAGTAGAACCCAGCCAGGCAGGGTCCTGTCACCTGGGACTGCCCGGGGAGTGCACAGAAATACCCTGAGAGAGCAAACAAGGCCATCAGCACAGGCAGAAAAAAACAGGGCTGGATGGGAAAAAACAGAGTTGGAATGGAGGAAAATGGGGCTGGGATTGGGGAAAATGGGAGAGAAAGGGGCTGGGAGGGGGAAAATGTGGGAAAAATGGGTCAGAATAGGGGGAAATTTGGGAAAATGGGACTGGAATGGGGGAAAATGGGATGGGATCAGGAAAAATGGGATAAAAATGGGCTGGGAGGGGTGAAAATGTGGGAAAAAATGGGGGAAAACAGACTGGAATGGGGGGAAATGGGATGGGATTGGGAAAAAATGGGAGAAAAATAGCTGGGAGGGGGGAAATTTGGGGAAAATGGGGCTGGAATGGGGGGAAATGGGATGGGATTGGGAAAAAATGGGAGAAAAATAGCTGGGAGGGGGGAAATTTGGGGAAAATGGGGCTGGAATGGGGGAAAAAGGGGCTGGGATTGGGAAATCAGGAATACACAAAACTCTCCTGAACAGCAGCTCCCATCCCCTCCCCTCAGTGTTGACCCCCCAGCTTGCTTTGCACCAGTAAAGGCACTTCAGGGAGCAAAACAGCCTCTGAACCTCCAGGAGAGTCAGCAGCCACTGTCACCGTGCTGAGAGGGGCTCCTGTGCCTCACCTGGCTCACAGGGGCTGCAGTGGGACCTCAGGCTGCTGCCAGGCTGGGGGTTGTAGGTCCCTTTAGGACATGGGAACTGAGCTGCAGAGGCAGTGCCTGCAGGGCAGTAGTGGCCAGGGGGACATTCATTCTCCAAAATGGAAGAGGAATTCTTAGGGCAGAAGAACCTGGGCCAAAGAGAGAATTAAAA
>WEKY01048693.1:6810-29767 GCA_013390045.1 Picathartes gymnocephalus | reverse complement strand
AAAAAAAAAAAAAAAAATGAGGATTTTGGCTCCTGTGTGTGATTGACCAGAAAAAAGACCTAATTGTGCACATCACTGCATCCCGAGTTGCTTCCTCAGATGCCAAATTGATGGCATAATTGCAAAAGCCACAGAGACATTATTTTCTTAACTTGAAGCACAACACACTCGGGCTGTGATTCATCAGCTTGTAAAAGTTAATCAAGTTCAAATCCAGGCAGTAATTGGAGATAAATCCCCCAAGGAAAAGTCACGCTCAGCATCAGGTGATTTTCAGGATCCTCTTCCCCTTCAGCAGGCTGGTGCCAGCCTGTTGCCAAGGGAACCAGCTTTTACTCCAGACATGGAATAGTTGAAGGTGCCAACGGTTTCTGTGCTCTGAACAGCCTAAATTCCCTTTCAGTGGGGCTGTACGTGGGGCTAGGGCTTTTCCTGGTCCCATAATCACTGTGTGGTATTGTGAAACAGCTCAGCAGCTGCTCTGCTGCCCCACAGCACTTCCTCAAGTGCTTTCCAGTGTAAAATAACTCATTTTCCCCCCCACACACACTGCTCCAGGATGCCTGGATAAACACTTATTTCCAGCAGTCCCTGAGTTCCCCTTGTCTCACCCTTCAGGACAGGGCAGACAGCTGGTTTGGCTCAGTGAAGGGTTATAGGATCCTGCTGGACAAGCCACTGGAAGAGCTGTGCCCTGGGGACAGAAATACCCTGGAAAAGAAGGAGAAGATCAGAATCAGCAGAGTTTGGAGAGTCAAAGACAAACCAGGCATTTCTGTGTGACTTTAACTCACCCTGGGGACACGGCTGTGGCTCCTCACCAGAGACACAGAAGTGACCCTCTGGGCAAGCCTGGCACTGCTCTCCATAGGAGTGGGGCACGTGGGAGCCAGGGGGACACGGGACAGGGCTCCTGGAGCCCTGGGGACAGAAGTGACCGACTGGACACGGAGCTCCTGAGAGGCCATCGCTGGGTGTGGGGGTCTGGGCACCGCTGGCACAGTAGAACCTGCAGCCAGGACACAGCTCTGCATTTCAAACAGGTAAGAGCCCCTTGGAGACCATCCCTGCCCACAGCAGGACATGGAAATGGGGTTGTTGTGTCACTCACCCCGGGCTGCACTGCCCCGAGGGTGCCCTCTGCCCAGAGCCATTGCAGAAATGTCCCCCAGGACAGGGCTGGCATTCCTGCACGCTCCTCCTGCCCTCCTGGCCTGACCACGTGCCAGGAGGGCACTGCAGTGGCACTGGGGCACCTGGCAAGGTCGGGCACAGCAGGGTGAGGGAATGGCTCCTAGGATTTCTAGGGATGAAGGAAAATATTGTTCCAAAGCTCCCCTACCTGCAGGACAGTAGTGACCAGCAGGACAGGGCAGCCCTGACTCCCCGTCCTGGGGCTTTCTCACTCGGGCACCGCTTCTGCACCAAAACCCCTCAGCACAATCTCCTAGGAAAGCAGAATAATGGGAAAATGAAGACCACGTAAATACAGATTTCAGATAGAGCCCTTTGCCACCTAGGAATCCCTGGTGGGATGGTCAGCAAGCAGAGGAGCTGCTGTACCTGCCAGGAGGGCAGGACTGGTGGCAGGAGCCATGGCAACAGAGACAAAAAAGCCCTTCACTGCCTGGGCACTGCCTCCACATTCCAATAAATATCCCACATTCCAATAAATATTCCAGCAGACATTTCCCTTCAGAATCATATTCAACACATCCTTAAGAGAAGCCTGAAATATTAAGAATTCTCTTAAAGTGCTTTGCTGAATTAGGGCCTTTCAGGATAAGGATCAGTGAAAAATCATCAGTTGTGGAAAAAAAATGATCTTGGAGAAAAATAGAAAGATGTCATTGCTGGGTATTTTGCTCTCTGTTTTTCTGCTAAACCTAATCACATGTACATCAGTTACATGGAAGGATTAGTTCTTTGGGAACCAGGCTAAAAATCCAAACGAATTCTAAATAAAATGCCAGACAGGTTTGACACTGGAAACCTCCACACTGGATTTTTTTAAAGAAGTATCACACATAGAATTCTGGTTTCTGCAGTCCTTCTCTCAATCCTTGCTTAGAAAAAATGAGGATTTTTTTTCTTCCTCAAGAAGTTCTAGACAAGTAAAATGGGACATTTCACCTCAGCTGAGAACCCTGGAGCCCAGCTCCAACCCCTGCACTAATTATCAGCCACTGATTATCTCAGCAGCAACGAGGATGCTGAGAAGAGCAGCAATGTACCTGTTGGGGCAGCAAGGCCAGGGAATGCACAGTATTTTCCTGCTGGGCATCTTTGACATTCCTGGAGAGATTTCAGTTTTTGCCTCGGTCCAAAGGTCCCTGCAGGGCAGCTGTTCTGGGAGCTCCTGCTGGTCCCTGTTGGGCAGTAAAAGCCTTGTGGGCAGGGGTAGAGGGTGACATCAATGAGTGGCCCTTGCTGGTTGTCACAGTAAAAACCTGCAGGGACAGAGGGAAGAGCTGAATTAGGCACAGAGAAGCTGCTCACTAGGGAAGAGCAGCTTCTCCAGGCACACAAAAATCTCACCGGCCACTCACAGAATAAACCTGCTGCTGGCCTTAGATAGCCATTGATCTGACCCACTGCTGCTGCACAAACACACTGCACTTTTAACAGGAAATTTAACTCCCAGTGGTCCCCAAAAAACCAGGATAAATCTTACAGGTGACACAGGAAAACACTTACTGAGCCAGCATTGCTCTCTCTGTTTCCCTTCAGTCACTGAACCCTTCGAGTTCAGTGAGCCACTGAACATCAGAGTTTTCCCCTGTCAGCTTTCATATTGCTCAGAATACACAGATGTTGCTACTTCTGCTTCCACATCTGAGCTACTTTAACCTCTAATGGCCTTTTCAGAGAGACAGAAAATGTTCTGCTCCAGTACAGACAGGAAACCAGGTGGGCAACAGATCTTTGATCAGGGGAAGGCTCACAAGACAACAACAAGCTGGCCTCTCTTGTCTGAGGGAAGCACGAAACAGCATTTGGGTACTGTGAAACACAGCTCCTGTTTTCTGGATGTGCAGCTCCTCTGGCTCCTGTCATATCTCCCAGCAGGGAAGTGCCTTTTCCACTCCAGACAGTGACTCACAGAAAGACATTTATTTTGAATTTGTCAACCACAGTCCTTTGAGCACGTCCCCAGGGACTGTGACAGCCTGCAGGGCTCTTTATTCCACTCTTACCTTCCAGGCACTCCCCAGTGGGGGCACTGAGCCCAGGTTCCTCACAGTAGAAGCCAGAGGGGCAAGGCTGGCACTCAGAAAGTGCTCTCCTCCCTGGCAGGCTGGAGAAGGTGCCCGCTGGGCAGGGCTGGGGCGCTGCTGATGCTGCAGCTGGGAGAGGGGAAGCAGGACAGAAATGAAAAACAAAAGAACGAGTGAGACGGCTGCACTCAGGGGTTGGATGAACACAAGACAGCAGCAGGGAAGTCTTATTTTCCACTCATAAATCCAACATTGCTTCGTGGGAGGGGACAGAAATTATTGGCTCTGTTTTACCCTCAGGCGAAGCCAGTTAAAGTTCAGACTCTGAGATAAAGATGTCACCTCCCACTCTGAAAGAAGGGGAAGAATTAGGGGAATAATCTGGGGCTTTGGCACCGTGCTCAGACCCCAGATGGTTAGCTACCACATTCTGTCAGCGTTTCAGGTGTTCTGTGCCATGAAATCTTCAGTGCTGGATACTCACTGCAGTAAGAGCCCACGGGGCAGAGGTTCCCAGTCACACCATCCGTGGGTTTAGGGCCAGCAGCTCGCCCTGCACAGTAAAACCCAGCACCACATTCCCCACTGGGCACAGGCAGCCCTGCAAGACAAAAAGGATGGTGGCACTCAGAGCACCGGGACAAAGGGGGAAAAGCAGGGAAAACAACTGCTCACGGCCTGCCTCTGGGACACACCACAGGGAAATACCAGGAGTATCCCCCCAAAACTCCACAGACACCTGTGGGAAATAGCAGGAATATCCCCTCAAAACTCCACAGACACCTGTGGGAAATACCAGCAATATCCCCTCAAAACTCCTGTTCCCATAGACACCTGTGGGACATAGCAGGAATATTCCCTCAAAACTCCACAGACACTTGTAGGAAATAGCAGGAATATCCCCTCAAAACTCCTGTTCCCACTGACATCTGTGGGAAATACCAGGAATATCCCCTCAAATCTCCTGTTCCCACAGACACCTGTAGGAAATACCAGGAATATCCCCTCAAAACTCCACAGACACCTGTGGGAAATAGCAGGAATATCCCCTCAAAACTCCACAGACACGTGTGGGAAATACCAGGAATATCCCCTCAAAACTCCTGTTCCCACAGACACCTGTGGGAAATAGCAGGAATATCCCCTCCAAACTCCTGTTCCCCACAGACACCAACCTGAGGCATTGCAGAAGAGCCCTGGGGGGCAAGGGAGGGGCTCTGGGCTGCCCTGGGGACAGTAAAAGCCAGCTGTGCACTTGCCCCCGGTGGCAGTGGCTGGGCACAGGCAGTTGGCACTGGTGTAGTTGTCCAGGTCAAACGGCTGCGAGGTCCAGGCTGCTGAGATGCAAAACCAGCCTGGGAACAGGAAACAGGACTGAGAAGCTCTGGCAATGACAGAGCCCCAAAAACCATCACAAATAAACCAGAAATGGCTTTGGCAGTAATGTGGGCACAGCACAGGGTGTGGGGCAGGTTCATACCGTCCGTTTAACACCGCCAGGCCATAATTTCCCATGCAATAGTACGTGCAGTTTAATACTATAAATACCATATTAACAAAGAGGTCTTGCAACCTAAATTTCAGTACTTTTGCTCTGTGGTCACAGGGCTCAGCTCAGCAGGCTCAGCAGGCAGAGACTGCTCGTGGCCTCCAGGCACATCCTGGGGCCCACCTGAGCAGCAGAGGTGTGTTCAATGCTACTAAATACCTACAGTTCAGCAAGAAAATCCAGCAAACAGACTGGAAGGGCTGTGGTAGGAGCTGCAGGGTGAGAGCATCACCCTCCCAAACACCCTGTCCCCAGTGCCACCGCCAGCAGCTCCACGCTCACCTGGGTCACAGGTGCCTGAGGAAGCTGTCAGCCCCTCCTTCCCACAGTAGTGCCCCGGTGGGCAGGGCAGGCAGCTGTCCAAGCTCTGAGTCAGGGGGTCAGGGTTGTAGTAACCCCTGGGACAGGGAAACTCTGTGGCAAACCTGGTGCCTGTGGAATACAGAGAGCAGGAACCTTTCATGGACTACAAACGAGATCCTGGCTCTGAATCTTGCTGCATCACTTCATGTCATCTTTGCCAGTTTATCCCATTGCTGATCCCCAGAGCCCTTCATGGCCAAAATTGTGCTTGGCTGCTGTTTAATTTGTGAAGCTGTTAAGCAACAGCCGTATCTACAGCTTAAAATATTAGTTTGGGGTATTTTTCTGTGAAGCACCAGGCTAACACTTAAGCTTGCCAAAAAATACACTTTAAAAAAGGCACTTAAGCATGTCAAATAATATTTTTGGGGGTATTTTTCTATGAAGAACCAGGCTGACACTTAAACATTTAGTTCACAAAGATAATTTCTTGGCTTTAAGGAGGATGTTTCAGCCTTGCCAAAGGTTTGCCTGGTTCTCTGGGCCCATCTCACCCTTGGGGCAGTAAAATCCAGCTGGGCAGGGGTTTGTGCTGTAGCTGGTGGTGTTTTCTGGGCAGAAGTAGCCTGCAGCACAGGGGGAGCAGGCAGCTTGTCTGGAGAGGTTGTTGTAAGTCCCTGCACGGCAGGGCAGGGGAGAGCTGGTCCCTTCTGGGCAGAAGTGGCTCACAGGGCAAGGGCCTCCTTTCTCCCACGCACCTGGGACACAGAGAGGAGAGGCAGGAGTTTGGAAATCTCCCCTGGCAATGATCATTCCTCAGACACGATCAAATGCCAGTGGCTGTGCCCATCACAGGCAGACACCCGTGACTGCCCCGGGACTCAGTGCAGGCATTGCCTTTGGTAACACTGGCACATAGGGCACAAACCCCTCAAACAAAATTCACACAGCCATTTGGATGACTGACAGGAGGCAGGGGCAGGAATACTGGCAGAAAAGGTGGCATTTTTAAAAGCATTCTGTTGCCAAAACCCAGCTCACCCAGTGCCACTCACCGGGCGGTGATGGTGAGGATGCCCCAGGCTGGCAGAAGTACCCCGGTGAGCAGGGTCCTGAGGGGGCTGTGAGGCCAGGGGAGCCACAGAAGTGGCCAGGTGGACACTCTGTGCAGCTGGAATCCTTCCAGTTGTGGAACCTGAGAGGGACAGAAGCAGGGTTTCAGCGGGCAAATGGGAAAGCTCAGCAAGGGGCGTCACTGAGGCTCCAGCTCTGGCGAAGTGAAAGCAACCACGAAACTTTTCTGATCAATGCAAGGAAATCCCCAATGAGCCTCACTGAGCTGCACTTCATTGCTTAGGGGACTGAGGGACAAACAAAAAAGAAAAGAAAATAAAAAAATTAGCATCAGCAGATCCACCTGTCTGAGTAAGTGCCCACAGGGCATCGCTGCGGGATACTGGTGCCAGCTGGGCAGAAGTGTCCAGGCGGGCAGGGGCCTCCACTGCTTGTGTTTGTGGCTCCACTGGGGTTTGGAACACTTGCTCCTGCATGAGGAAGGTAAAGCACAAGTATTCTGGATGGTTTGGGTTGTTTCTCATAGGCCAGTTTGTCCCCCATGGCCAAAGAACCATTTCCATAGGTGAAAGAAGAGGAGCTGATTGTAGCTCATGACAATAAAGCCAGAAATCCATGGTGGAGTGGAATAAATAACAGCAAGGACCATAAGGACCACAAGGACCACAGTTCCCCACCTTTTCTCTCTTTCAGCCCTCTGAATCCTAAATTCTGTACCTGCTGTGCAGAAGAATCCTGGCCAGCAGGGACCACTGGGAGAGGATAATCCCCATTCTCCACAGAACATTCCTGGGAGACCACAGAGGGAAAAGAAAACCAGTAAAATGGGAGAAAAAATAATAAAACAAACAAACAAACAAACAAAAAACCAAACTAGGAGAGCTGCTGTGCTGCATGTACTGTTGGGAAGGCAAAGAGGAAGATTTTGAGAGAGCAAACACCTCAGCAACAGCACAACTGGGACAAAAGCCCATCCTAATTCAGCTCATACTCCCTGGGAAACCCTGAGTGTGAACCAAACCCTTCTGCAGAGCCTCCAAAAACCTGTGGGGACACCACCAGTAGGACCAGGATCCTCTTTTGACTGTGGATTTTTATATTTGCATTTCCTGGAGGCCAAAGCGCATCGGAGGATCGGGAAGAGAGAGATGCTGAGAGATCATCACCCTCTTGGACAGGTCCCAAAAGAGCATTCCCTCACCTGCAGGGCACTGCTGGCACCTCTCAGCACGGCTCAGGCCATAGGAGGGGTTGTAAGTCCCAGGAGGACAAGGATAAAAATTGATCCCAGTTTTCCGAGGGCAGTAGAACCCAGGAGGGCAGCGGTGCCTGAGCCCTTCAGAGCAGTGAAACCCAGCAGGGCAAGGAAGGCATTTGTCTTGACCTGTAAGGGAAAAATAGGAATTAAAAGGATGCATGGAATGAAATAGAAGGAAAATACCACGTGCACAACTTACCCCTGCCTGGTTGTGCACTTTAAAAAAAAAGCAGGAATTCAAATAAAGGTTTTTTTTTAGCTCCTCCGCAGTAACTGGCCTCAAATTGGGATTTCTCCTAGGAGCATTTGGCTCAGCAAACACCAGCCCGAGCCACCTCCACGTGTCTCCATTAGGTGGCAGGCAGAACAGAGGGAAAGCTGGAAAGTGCTGCCAGCCCTCCATGCACTGAGTGTCACTGCCACAAACCTAAAAACACAACAGCTGCTGCAGGGGCAAATACATTCCTCATGTGACACCGAGGGAAAAAATACCCAACCATCCCTGCTCGACCCCTTTCTCTATCCCACTCCCCCAAAACACTGAACATTCTCTGTGGCAAGCAGCTCTCAGGACCTTCCTGAATACAGACAAAAACTGTCAGCAGTGTTGCCATCTCCTCTGAGTCACACTGGACTTGCAAAGGTGCAGCTCCTGACCTGTTGCATTTCTGTAGTTCCCGACCTGGTGCAGCTCTTGACCTGTTGCATTACTGCAATCCTGGCCTGTGGCACTGCTGTATTTCCTGACCTGTTGCATTTCGGTGGTTCCTGACCTGTTGCATTTCTGTGGTTCCTGACCTGTTGCAAGGCTGCAGCTCCTGACCTGTTGCATTTCTGTAGTTCCTGACCTGTTGCATGGCTGCAGCTCCTGACCTGTTGCATTTCTGTTGTTCCTGACCTGTTGCATTTCTGTAGTTCCTGACCTGTGGCATTGCTGTATTCCCCACTGGGGCAGGGGGAAGGTGCTGCTGAGCCTGCAGGGCAGAAATGTCCTCGAGGACAGAGATCTCCAGTGACACCATCCTCTGGCTTTGCAGTCTTTGTCCTTCCCATGCAGTAATAGCCTTCAATCAGAAAACACTGAGTTCTTCCCCCAAGCCAAAACCAATTTCTGAGAATCTGCACAAGTTCTGCCTTTTTCTCACCTTGTGCACAAAGTCCTCCAGGAGCATCTAGGCCAGGCACGTTGCAGAAAAACCCAGGGGCACAGGGCAGGCACCAAGTGACATCCTGGGCTCCTCTCTGGGCATTCCAGGTGCCAGCAGGACACGGCATCTCTTTGGGGTACCTGGTGCCAGCTGGGCAATAATGCCCTCGAGGGCAAAGATCTCCAAATGGAAGGCCCACCTGTAGGCAGGGAATTGAAATTATATTTATTATGGTTTATGAAAGCTTTGGTAGAGCCAGCAATGCAAGAATTCATCACTCACAGGTGAGGAGGTGCTGGAGCCTGGAGTGCAGTAATGCCCTGGCTGGCAGGGTCCCTCTGGCTCAGGCAGCCCAGCCCTGCTGCAGAACATCCCTGCAGGGCAGGCCTTGCAGGAACCTGCCCTCTCCACATCCGAGTAGGTTCCCTGCACAGAGAGAGCCACTGGATGCCCCTGCCGAGGGAGGGGAAGCCTCCTGAAAATCGCTGCTTGGAAAACAAATCTGTGTCTAACTCTTACCGGCAGACATGGGAGAGGCGAGGAGCTGCCAGGCAGGCAGGAATGCCCTTTGGGACAGTCCTGGGGGACAGGCAGGCCTGGCTCACTGCAGAAAGTGCCCTCAGGGCAGTCCCTACAAAGGGACTCAGCATGCCCCTGGAAGAGAGCACAGAACCTGGCAGGGGTGGGGTATTGCCGTGTATCATGAGAATAAATGAAGTTTGCACGTTCTACCGACTCCCAGTGACTCCCTGCTGCAAAATAAACACTGAAGGCAATGACCTACAGCCCAAAAGCAAAACATTTGGGGTACCTGCACCCCTAAAGCATTGGCAGGCACAGCCCTGGTGAAACACAGAAGTGAGGGACATGCACAAGTTACTTCACCCTTGGCAGGGCAAAGACTCAGCAGCCCTTCCAAATTTGTACTGTGCAAGACAAGTTAATAAAAACTGCCAAATGAGGCGTAGGCAACAGCCCTGGACTGATGGATCTGGTGTTTTCACCCAAAGGTTTTTCATTCTTCCTCTGTTACAGTGTAAAAGCAAAGCAGGAGGTGATTACCCAAATTAGCATAAACCCCCCAACCCTTCTTTTTTCAAGCTGACCACGTACAAACACCTCAGGAATTTCTGCTCACACATTTTTACAGTTTCCAAGGGTTCTGCTGACCCCCTATGTTGGAAGCCCGAGGTACTCACAGGCTGGAAGGTGCCGAGGGGACAGGGCTCTGGTTTGAAAGCTCCTGCTAAGGAATAATGTCCCTCCATTACCACGTGCTGGAGAGGAGTTTTGGCCCCTCCTGTGCAGAAGTAACCAGGTTCACAAGGTCCTGAGGGGGCTTGGTTGTTTGTCCCATCACAATACAAGCTAAGTTGGGGAAAAAAAATTAAAAACAACAACAACAACAACAACAAAAAAAAAAACCCAAACCAAAACAAAAAAACCAAACAACAACAACAAAAAACTTGCTTAGCAATAATGACTTTTTGTTTTTTCCCACTGGATAGCACAGCTCCAACACAATACAGTCCCTGGAATTTTAGAGACCTGGTTCCTGTTTGATTCCAGACCTGGAGGACACTCACCCAGGTGGACAATCTAAGCACTCTTGGAGGCTCCTTAGCCCACTGATGTTGCTGAAAGTCCCTGGGGGGCAGGGGATGGGGAGGGCAGAGCCAGGTGGGCAGTAGGACCCAGCAGGACACACAGCTCCTGTCACACCATCCGTGGGCCACTGAAAATGGGAAAAGGATCATGAAAAAGGGGGAGAAAGTGGGGTTAAAATACTTAAGGCATTAAACTGAAGTGAAGAATAAATAAAAAAAATATCAGGGGCGTGCTCTTGTGCAGAGAACAGACAACACTGACTTAAGGAAATTCAAAGAGAATAAATAGGGATTAAATTTTATGCTGATTCACACCCACTGGACTTTTTGCCTGGTGACCTTTATGTTAAGAGGGTGTCAGTGTTGAGAGGAGAAAAATATGACCACACTCCCTTTGAGGGTCCTCATGCCATAAACTTGAGCGAGAGCAGCACAAAATTGTCACTCCTCGAGTCGCTGGGTTAAAATAAGGCTCCACAGTGGGGAAATAAAACAACACAGCGGAGCACAATTAGAAAAGGAGGAGGAAAACTCATCAGTGGGACTTACTGGAGTCAGAGCCCTGCCCTGGCAGTAAAATCCAGCCTCACAGGGCCCACTGGGGCCAGTCTGTCCTGGGGCAGCACAGTAGGAACCCCGAGCACAGGGGCTGCACCCCGAGGGTCCCGACAGCCCCTGCCTGTCCCCAAATGTCCCCTCCGGGCAGGGCTCAGGCTTGGAGCTGCCTTCAGCACAGTAAAAACCCTGCAAAACAAAGGTAGATGGACACATGTAAGGCTTTTCCATTAAATAAACCCCCCAGAGCAGCTTCTTCCATGAAACCAAGGAAAACCACTCACTGCTGGGCAGGGCTTGGGCTCTGTCAGGGCAGGGGAGTCACAGAAGTGCCCGGCTGGGCTTGGCTTGCAAACCCCTTCTCCCTCTGTGCTGGAGTTATCCCAGAAGCTGCCTGGCATGCAGGGGAAGGAGAAGGGGAATCCAGTCCCTGGAGGGCACAGGTAGCCAGCTGGGCAATCCCCTGTCTGGGAACAGAACACACACTCAGCCTTGCCTGTCTTCTGTCTAGAGGGGAGGAATCTGTTCAGCTTCACCGGCCGTTTGAATAACCTGGTGTTTCTTCACTGCAAGGAAATGGGGTAGGAAAGAAGGGAAGAAAGGGAATTTACACTCTTAACAGTGAAATTCTGACTATGTGGGATGATTATTGTAGGCAAGAAGGCTTAGGGTAAAATCTTGGCATTGGGATCAGCCCTACAATTTTGCCTGTAGAGTTGTGAGGAAAATGCTCTTCCACACTTGGAGAAAACTCTAACTGGGACAGAGTTATAACCTTATTCTTCAACAAAACCATGGATTCATCCATGTGGAAGAGAATCCACCTGCATTTTTACTCTTAATAGCAGCTGTTTGGTTTTCGGATTTTTTTTAACAGCTATTAATATTTGATGAGTTGATTCTTCTCTGAGACAAAACAGTCACAATGAAAAATCCCAAAACTCTTTAGATGAGGAGCAGCAGCAACTCCTCACCTTTGAACCCTCTTTCCTAGCCTGCATAGACATGCAGAAGGCAAAATAAAGACAGAAAACATGCACAAAGCACGAAGTTGGCTCCATTAGCAGATGCAGCTCAGGGTAAAAATTTTGGGGTGAGAATTTAGGAGAAGCTGGGCTGTACTTACAGGGTGGGGAATTCCTGGAGGCTCCATCCCATTTGTGTAGCAGAACTTCCCTGCAGGGCAGGGTGAGCACCCAGCAGCACTGCTCAGCCCCCTTTGCTCACCATAGGTGCCGTTGGGGCAAGGCTGAGCCTGGAAGCGAAATGGAAAAAGTGAGCTGAGCCTGGGAGTGAAATGGACACCCTAAAATGAGTCCTGCAGCCCACACGGGCAAGGTTCAGCAGTTAAAGCTGTGAAAACAATTCAGGATAACCGTGCACAGCTTCTCAGAAAGTGTTATCCTGATATTATTATTATTATATTATGAACGGTTTTGTGTAGGGCAAATACTGCTAAGATCTGTGAACACACAAAGAGTGCAGAAATTAGTAGGAAAAAAGAAGTTATTAGGAAAGGTTTTTCCATAGCAATGATCCCAGTCAGAGAGAATGGTGAATCCCCAGGGCAGAGTCACTCACAGCACGTCCCTGGGGACAGAAGTGGCCCTTTGGGCAGGCGTTGGCAGTGGCATCTGGGACATCTGCCTGTCCCCCCGGGCACAGGAGCCCTGCTGGGCACACCATGGCCAGCAGCATCACCTCCAGGCTGGTGTTTTCACTGGCACAGAAGTGCCCAACTCTGCAGGGCGAGCAGGAGGCTGAGCCCGGCTCCTGAAACAGGAAAGGATCCTGGTGTCACTGCTGGGGCACTGAACAGCCCCTCTGCACCTCTGGCAAGCCCCAAAACCAAGGGTGGGAGCGCAGCCAGTTTTATAAAACAGTCCCTGTTGTGCTCAGGAATGCCACGGACAACAAAACCCCTCCCATGCCCAAACTGCCCCCAAGCTCTGACAGCAGTCAGGGCGAAATTCAGAGCCCCCACCCTGCAAAAGGGGAGCCCATGCTCCACAGATCAGCCCTGTCATGCCTGTGGATTATCCACACAAACTTAGAACAGGGAATCCAACACTGTCTGCCAGCAGGAGAAGGGGAAATACAAAAATATTCCCTCATCTTTCCTCGTTACACCCAACTCCAAGTCCAAACGAGGAATAATCTGTGTCTCTTTGCCACATATAAAACTCCATTTGTAATTTATCTCCTCCCCAGCCTCAGTGGACGGTTCCAGTGGTAGCTCTCTAATTTGTGCAGGGATAAAAACTGCTCAGAACAGAGGTACTGGGGTCCTTGAACAGGAGTTTGTCACTAACAGGGAAACATGGCAATTATCAATTATCAGCTATTAATTACAGGTTTGGGGCAGATAAATACAAATCAAACCTGAGCACCTGTTTGTGGGAATAGTTGTGCCATCGCTGTCCCCTTGTGTGACTCCACCCTGCTGCTTGCCCTCCCTGAGCCACCTGAGAGCTTAATCCCAGTGCCATCCAACACTTCCTTTTGAGCAGGAAGGAAACAGAGCTGTCTGCTCCCTGCCAGGGCCAAATGTGCCCCAAAACCCCGAGGTTTCCACCCAGCAGACACGGGACAGGTGAACTGGGATGGCTTTTGCAGTGGGAACGGTAGCAGGAACAGGGTTGCACCACTGGGAGATCCTTTTGGCACTGTGTCTGGAGCAGCTCCAAGCCTGCTGTAGGAACATTCCCAATCTCTGGAATAGCAGTTTAACTCCTTGTAGGGCCAGCACAGGTGGCCAGGGGTGTTTAAAGCTCTGCACACAACCACCCCAAATTCCCAGAGTCATCACGGAAGGAGGTGGGCTCCTCCCAGTGCCTCCCTAGGGGCACTTGCAGCCTCAGCCTCCCCTGGGAGCTCCCCTTCCTGCCAAAAGCCAGGCTCGTGCTGAAGGGAAGACAGGATGAAAGGACTGCTACGTACTGAGAAGTTGCCAGCCCCACAAGGCCGAGGTGTGACAGTGCCCAGCTCGGGGCAGTGATGTCCCCCAGGACAGGGGGTGCAGCCTGCAGCCGCCTCCGCTCCAGGGGCCGAGCGAAAGGACCCTCTGAGGAGAAAACACAGCACAGGGGGGACTCCCAGACAGCAGCCAAGCAAAAAAGGGAAATACAGTGCTCCTCTAGCCTGAATTCGTGGTGTTTTGGTTAGAGGAAATGTGCTGTTTCTGCAGCAAAACCCACCCAATCCAGACAAAACTTGCCTGGACCACATGCGAGGTAAAAGGCACTTCTAACATTCCCAAGTGCAGAAAAAATAATAAATAAAACCAGAAGAGCCCTGAAATGCCATAAAGAGACATTTTCCCTTGTACCTGCACAGCCCCAGAGCGTTGTCCCACACTTACACTGGGCACAGCAGTGGTTTGGAGGTGCCAGGTGGGCAGAAGGCTCCGGCAGGGCAGGCAGAGCAATCCTCCACCCTGGCCCTGCCCAGCCTGCTGCTGTAGCTTCCTGCAGGGCAGGGGAACTGCGTGCTCCTCCAGCTGCCTTTCCAAGAAAAAGAAAGCAGAGAACCACCCCAAATTTTAATACAGCTTCAATCACAGGAGGCAGGAAGGCTTTTTATGGCTATTAATTGTTTACAAGGTTTACTCGTAAATTCATATTAAAAAAAATCACTGCTCACAGCTCTGATAACAACAAAAAATTAGCATTTAGCAGCAATTGCAGAATCTTTGCAGAAAGATTCAAATTTAGAATGGTTGCTTGTACCAGGTGCTTGATTGGGTATTTTAATTCTTTGCAAATTAGGTGGGGGGGGGGGGAAATAATGGGACAAACATGCTCAGTTCAAACAGTATAAAATAGTGACTATACAGAAGGAACAATTTTCTATCATGGTGCAAAAAATACACTGATAAAGCCAGTGTGTGGCTTTATCAGAGTTCACAAAGCCAAAAATTAATGAAATCTCCTCGATTCCCATGCGAAGCTGCAGCTGCCTACCTTGAGGGCAGTAGTGCCCTGAGCTGCATCTGCCACTGGGGGCACGGGCTCCTCCCACACAAAACCAGCCCGCAGGGCACGCAGAGCACTCCTGGGCTGAGGCCAGGCTGCTCCTGTTGCTCCAGGTGCCCGGGGCACACCTGAGCTGGGCCGGGTGCCTGGTGCCAGCCGGGCAGTAGTGACCAACTGGGCACGGGCTGGGAGGCTTCTGCTGTCCCCCTGTTCCTGGGAAAACACCACGAGGAATTGAAGGGCAGCGTGTTGGCTTCACACCACCCAGTTCCCAGAGTTTTCAGCTCTTTGTCAGCAACCCCGCGTTAAGTCTCCCCCATCACGTTGTGCCTTTTCTCTGTTTTAAGTGGGATAACACTGATTGTTTCCTCTGCTGATGAGAGGCTCTACCACAGAGCTGGTTACTAAAGCAATTATTCAGCAACTTCAGCGTCCTGTGTGGTGCCCCTGCCCAAAGCTGGCGTGGAGATGAAGATGAAGAGGCCACAAATATGCCAAAGGCTGTAAAAACTCCCAGCCTCGAGGTCAGGGAGTCAGAACAGCAACCAGGAATGGCACAAAGAGAAAATTCAGAGCAAAATTACCTCATCCAGCAGGCACAGAGGGGATCAAGGGGACATTTTATTCCCATTTCCCATCACTGTGATACCTCATTTCTGGTGGGGTCTGGGTTAGTGGTCCCCAAAGAATTCGGCTCATTTTTGTGCTAAAGCCACGTACCTCTGGCACAGACAAAGCCTGCAGGGCAGGGCTCACACTGGGACTTGTCAAAGAGGTTGAAGTGTTTGCCAACAGTTCCTGGAGGACAGGCATTGCTGGGGGCGTGGGGGCTGGCTGAGCCCGCGGGGCACACGTACCTGAGAACACAGAAAAGCACCTGGGACAGGGGGTTTGGATGCCAGAGGAGGCAAATTCTGTGCCCTACAAAAATATTGGGGTGAAGGAGCTGGGGAAAAGCTGACATGGCTGAAAGCAACACGACAGAGCACCAATAACGCAGAATTAAAATGAAACTCTGAATGGGCTGGCTGAGTGAGGCATTTTAAACCAGAAGTGGGTTATTCAGCTGGGTCACTTTGTTCACAGCCATGGGATGTGTGGCCTGGCTTCATTCTTGACTGGTTTTACCGATTTTGTGGAGCCTTCCACCAGGACAGTCTGTGTCACGCTGATTTACCAGAAAATGCAATGAAACCTTGGCACAGGGGACGAAGCCACCTGCACCTGAGGGGGGATTTCATGGTGCTCTTCCTTAAACCTGTGCCAAATATTCCACTCTCAGGGGCTCTTTTAGCTGTTCTTGCAGGTGGCTCTAATTCCTTCCACTCCATTCCATGATCTGGGAATGGGGAGGAATCTTCCCCAGATTTCTGAGGGGTGAAGCTGCTGTGGGTTCCTGGGGGCTGGGTTGTCCTGGGGGGTTTGAGAAATCCTCTGCTGGCAGGAGAGAACAACCCTTGGAGGCAGCAGCAGCAGCACAGAAGTGCCCATCAGGAGTTCAGGGAGGAAAAACGAAGGACAAAGCCATTCTCTTTGTGAGCTGACCCATCAGCAAAACCTGAAGGAGCTTTTGGAGGCCAACACCCCAAGGAAAACAGCTCTGAGGGCTGCAGAAATATTCCTGGTGCAAGGAGACAGCAACACCTCTGTGCTGTGTGAGCTGAGGGAAAGGCAGGCAGGAAAAAGCAGAAAAAACGGCACAAAGCAAAAGCTGCAAAGGTGAATCATGCACACAGACATAAAGTGGGCAGAAAATAGCCCAGGTTTACCCTGGTGAGCACTCGCTGTCAGGCTGGGCCAGGCCAGCCTGGGTGCAAGCCCTGCCTGCTGGGCAGGCTCTGCAGTCAGCAGCCTCATCCTGTCCTGGCAGAGGGTTGTGTGTGCCTGGCTGGCAGGGCACTGGGAAAGTGGCTCCAGCAGGGCAGAAATACCCAGCAGGGCACTTCAAACACGAGCCAGCTCCTAAAGAGAGAGATATTTAAGGTTAGAAAGGGATTATGACCTGCTGAGGCCAGCGGGTGCTACAAAATATTTCACCTCTGCTTCCAGCCGCAGCAAGGAAAGCTGATGGAGGTTCGTCCACACCAGGAATAAAGTTCCTGCAAAGCCAGGAGGTGGTGGTGTTGGATTAGCTGAATTTAGTCCTGGAAGCACTAAACCCCTGTGCTCTGAGCCGCTCCGATAAGAGTTGAGGTGTTAAAACACAAACAAACCCATCAGCCTGAACACAGCCTCTGATGCAGGTACGGATAATAACCACCGTGCCTGGGGCTCTGCTGGGAGAGAGCCTGCGGTTTCCAGGAAAACTGGGCTGTTTCCAGGTTTGAATACAGGGAGATGAAAGGGTTTTGTAGGCTGGAGATAAACTCGGTGCAAAGCTGCTCGAATGACAACCAGCCCGAGCTGTGATCACCCCTAAAATCCCGTGTGTTAAACAAAAGATGCTCGTGTTGCAACCTAAAGGAACATCAGCAAGATCAATAGGTAATAAAACAACGATCCCTGGCTGCTTTACCGTGTTTAGAAAGTGCATTTCATTAAAAAACATTCCCAAATGAAGAAAACACAAATTCAGCCCAGGAGTGGCTGCTTTTCTCCTGAGCCAGGCTTTCCTAAAGCCAATACAATAATTCCAGGAGAAGGGAAAGTGATGGCTGAGCATGGGGAGCTGCCAGCTTGGACCACGGCTCAAACCCGAGTTTGTCGAGACTCAGTCCTACCCTGGTGTGTGTGTGTGTGCTCCTGCAGGCTGCAGTAGAGCCTTACAGCCCCCCAAAAATACCAGGATTCATTGAAATCCAGGCTTCCCCCCACACACAGATTGAAGGCACAGGTCCAGGCTGGGATTCCTCAGGGTGCAAAGTGAGTTTAGGGCTCATCTGCCCCTCTGCCTCCCACCCACTTGCTCACTGCCACCCCTCAGAGAAATCTCATTATTTCCTCCTTGCCTTTACACCACACAGCCCAGAGAAGCACAGGATGGGAAAACCTCAGCAGGATGAAACTGGAATTTCTCCAGATTACAGATTTCCCCAGCACTGAGCACAACTGAACCAACACACCTGAGGGGGCTGCAAACTCTTGGAGCTGTGGGACCCACTCAAAACTCAGACTTAAACTGACAAAAGCTGCTTGATGTGGATCTGAACCCCCAGCAAATCCAGCAGGATGGTGATTTTACAGAACCATGTGGATATAGGAGCAGAAAATTCCCAGTTCTTGCCATTTCTGGAGATGATGGAGTTCAGAAAAGATTTAACAGTGTTGCTGCCTGGACACTTTATATGAGATCAGTGATGGAGCAGATCTACAGCAGAGAATCCCAGCAAGATTTGGGCTGGAAAGGACCCTAAACTCTTCCCATCCCACCCCTGCCATGGGCAGGGACACTTCCACCATCTCAGGGTGCTCCAGCCTGGCCTTGGACACTCCCAGGGACGGGGCAGCCACAGCTCCTCTGGCCAACTTGAGTGTGTTATCTCTGACCTAAGGTTTTATCCACTCTGCAGGACCAGGCTGGACCTGTTGCTGTGCAATAAACGTGACATGAAACATTCGATTTCATTGAAAAATGAGTTTGTCACATTTGACACACAGCAGTGCAGGGGGTGGGCACAGCCTCAGACCGGCAGGGCTGTGTATTTAAAATATCCTGTGGTTTCTCAGAGTTTATCCCTGTATCCTCTGGCATCAGGAACTATCCTGCCTTTACCAAGTGCTCCTTAGGAGAGAGACTACACCATTATATAAAGCAGCATGGGCACAGCACCACAGCTTACATTATTAAACCCAAAGAGTTTTCAAACTCCAATTTACTGTGCAGCTCCTACAAGGATTTTGTTTTCAGATGCCCCTGGCCTTGGCTGTTGAATTTGGCTGTCCTGATGAGATGTGAGGTTTGCTCCTTGCTGCACCACAGAAATGCACTCCTGGTTTTAATTCCAGGAGTGGGTGGAAGGCAGCAATTTCCTGAACTTGCCTTTGAGTAAAGAAAAATCATTCAACAGTCAAGACACTTCAGCAGCTGAAAAAGAAATGATCAGATAGACAAAGATATGGCTTGATTTGAAGGAGATAATTATTTTCTTAGCACTTGAGGGGAAGAACTCAAGTGATGCAAAGGGAGACTGAGCAACTGAACTCCACGTTTGTGCTCTTGGCTGGGATTTGTGGCCCTGGGTAAAACATTCTGGGCTTGGGCCAAGGCTTACTTTGGCGAATTGAGCTCATTCCCTGAACCTCCCTCTATTTTCCTATTGGTACAGTGTTGTTAAGGCCAGAAAGGGATTTTTATAACCTTGTGAGATGCTCAAACCCGGGCAGAGAGAGCCTCAGCCACGTGTGATTATAAAGCCGGGGCTCCCTTTCCATGGCTAAGCAAAGATTTAATACCAGAAAACACTAACAAATCTCTATTATTCTGCCTTTTAAACTCATTTTCACCATAACTACACGAAAATCTCATTGCTTTCCCCACGTTTTGCAGTCATTAGGGTGACTCAGTGCTGTGTGTACAAAACAAAGTTCTACTGGCTGAGAAAACCAAACCAAAACAAAAAAATATTTAGAAGGAAGCATCACAGCTGGAAATCTGGGGAAGCCTTGTGCTGCTTTGCAGCACTTAGAACATTACCAACATTACAAACTCCTTCATCTGCCTGGCATTTTTAAATTTAAGGGCAAGGCCTTTGCAGCTTCTGAAGGCAGAAATTCCAGTGGGTTTTTTTTTTGCTGTTACGATATAAAAGTTTTCCGTGATCTCTAACCTCATTTCCCCTGGATGCAAGAATGGGATGAGGACTATAGAGAGTGATTCAAACACAGATAAAAACTCCTTTCCCAAAAAAAAAAAAAGGAGATCCTCAGCTTTAATTGTGTTCTTCCTCTGTTCCCACTCCTGAGAGAGCTTGAACAGGAATCTGAGTGAGGAGAGTGTGCTGGAAAAGTTCACTAAGAATGTTAAAAAAGTGCCTCCCGTGCAAAGCTGCTGTTGAATTTGTTTAAAACCAGAAAGTTTCTGAGTTTTTCTTCACAACTGACCTGCTGGGTGACCTCAGCAGGCCCCAAATTAAAATGTTTTATGACACAGACCTGGCAAGCACGAGGAGCTGCTGCTGCCTCTGGGAACTCCCTCCTTGGGTTTGAAGCTCCCAGCTGGGCATGGAGGGACTTCAAGGCCATCAGGACAGAAGTGACCTGCAGAGAATTAAAAATAATCCAAACATTCTGGGCAGCTCAGCCTCCACCTGCCTAAAAATGTTTCTTCTTCTTGTAAAACTGAACTGGCAGAATGAAATTCAAACATTTAACACAAATTTATATTTTTAAATTAAAAAAAAAAAACAGTGAAATTTCTGGCTAAATTAGTTTTATTAGCATGGTTAGAGTTAATTGTTCTTTCTTTCTACTCTCTACTTCTTCTGTTCTCTCCAAGATCATGGAGATTAAAGATCAGCTAAGGTGTTCCTAATGTTTTTCCAAGGACCACATTCCCCTCCCCAGTTCAATACATGATCTTTCAATTAAAATCTTGCTGCCAGGTGTACACTGAGATGAAACACTCACATCCACCTAGAATTAATTGCTCTCCCCAAGTAAGGTTTTGCAGAATTTGATAATCAAGTGGTTTCTTAAACTCCAGATGGATATTTAAAGAGCAGAAAGAGAAAGCAAGCAGGATTAACGGAGCCACTGCTATGCTGAAATCCATCGCTGTGCACTTCTCTCACGCAGGCAGTGCTAAATACACAGATTATGTGTCCTTAAAATCAGTCAAAGCATGATAAAGAACACGGGAATCTCAGGCTGGGGGTGGAATCCCAACTACTGATCACCTCAGGGCTTTGGGAGGCTTTGATTTAAGAACACTGAGTTCCAGCATGGGATAGCCTGTGTTTGTACCGAACCCTAGGCACTGGAAATAACAGAAATCCTGTTTCTATTCCCTCCCCCACGCTTTATAACTGAACTACTGCGATCCTGATCTCTTTAGCTCTCCCATTCACCCTTCTCCTGGAGAGCAGGTGAGGTACCCAGAGCACAGGAATTCATTATTTAATAGGAGGGGTTCTAATTACAGACATCAGAATTAAGTTACTGAGCTCGGTTACTCAGCAGGAGGGAACTGGAGCTCTGACAGAATCAAATCCTGTGGCAATCAGGGCTTGGAGGAGAGGGAGAAGCATGGAAGAGCCCCAGATTGCCAAGTGCTGATCCTTTTACAGACTGACAGCCACAGCCCACTCCCCATCCGGCCTTTTCCAAGGGTTCAGGTGGGCTGGGAAATGGGAGTTAAAGTCTGAGGGTGTGTGGAGGGAATGGTTGGTGATCTCGCTGCTTCTGCAGCCCCAAACTTCCCTTGCCAGGGGCTGGATTGAGGAATAGGACAGGGTTTATGTGGAGGGCTTGCAGGGAAAATTCAGAGGAAACAAGCACAAAGAATAAGCTCATCTTGGACTATCAAATCCTCACTGGGTATATGCACATTCTCTGGGACATGCCAGGATTTTAATTCTGCAAACAACTCTCTTTTATGGGGAAATTATGGCCCTTCAGTGCTGGAAGGTTTCTCCTGCCCTCTCACTGAAGACTTAGAATTTCAAAAGGCAATGGTTTTGCAGCAAAACCTTCTCAGTCTATTCCCCTGCTGCTTCATTCTGCATCTCAGTTACACCCTCCACAACACACAGCAATTTCCTAAACACGGGCTCGTTTGGGTTTCTTTGAGAGTGACAAGCAGAAAGGAAAATTAGGTAAGAAAATCAGTGTTCCCCTCTTTGGTTCCTAATGCCTACAGCTCTCACTATAAATGGCACTTGTGATAGCCAGTGAATCAAGGCCTGGAGTGGAGGGAGCTCTGACTGCACATAAATCAATTTTACAGATGATCAGTTAAGAATCAGAGAGCGAGAGCTCTGCTTTCTGTGTGAGAACAGAACCCGAAAGCTTCCCTCGTTGCTCTGCAACATTTGCACGCTCTGGTTTCCATCTCGGGGCTGCATCAGCTGCACCTCTCCCATAAACCCTCAAACCCAGCTGTGATTCCTGGTGTTCCCTCACTCTCATTTCTGCCCTTCGTGAGCTCTTTGGAGCAGCAGCTGCTTTGTCTCAGGAAATTAATTCTAACCTCCAGTTTTACCAGAACACAAGGTCCCACTAAGTCAGATTAGTGTTACCAGAGCAAAATGCCACTCCAGTCTCCTTAAATCCTGTGTTTGAATGAGCACAGAAGACACCTGTGAGATGTATTTACCTGCTGGGTAGGGCTGACAGGGCCCAGTGTCCTCAGCTGAGGGGGACGCAGGCGTGCAGCTGACACACAGGGTGCGAGCGGGGTTGGGCTGCTGACCTGCCGAACAGCGCTGAGGGGAAAAACACAAATTCACAGCAGAAAAGCATCTAATTTGGGCCCCAAAGCAGTGTCCCAGGGAGGCCCGAGTCAGGAAAATTCAGGAAAACCCCATTACTGCATGCTTTCTTCTCTGCCCTGCGCTGCTTCAACTCCATTCTCCGATGACAATTTCTAGGTGCAGAAATGGTACCTCAAACCCCAAGTCTGAGTGCTCATCCGAGGGTTTTCATGGTGGCAGACTGGCAGATGAGCTTTAACATTGCCAGAATTTAGATGAAAACTATTTATTCCTTTTAATAGAGGAATATTTGTGACAGGAAAAGGTTCTTTCCCCCGCAGGGTGCTGGGCACTGCCCAGGCTCCCCAGGGAACAGGCACGGCCCCGAGGCTGCCAGAGCTCTGGGAGGGTTTGGACATTGTGGGATTATTGGGGTGCCTGTGCAGGGCCAGGAGCCAGATTTGATGATCCTGATGGATCTATTCCAGCTCAGGATATTCTGTGACTCCGTGAGTCTTGGATCTACACCACCGAAATGCTCTGAATGCTTTTCTTGGATGAATCAAGATCCACATGCTCCTATTAAAGCAGGCAATTCCTGACAAGACCTTCCTGCTCAGGCCCTGCCATGTCCAGAGGAAGGAAGGCGCCCTCGGAGAAGGAGTTAGTGCCTCTGTACCTGTGTGCTCCGTCCGTCGGGGCAGACGTGTCCCTCTGGGCACTGCCTGCAGCCCAGCTGGCCCTCAGGGGAGTGCTGGCCGGGCCCACAGCCCCTCAGAGTCCCCGTGCCGGCCTCACAGGAATATCCCTCCGGACACGGCCGGCAGCCGGCCCCGCTCTCCAGGCTGAGGTGGCCGTGGGGACAAACCTGCAGGGACAGCAGCACAGCCATGCAAACACTGATTTTTTTTTTTTTTTTTTT
>WEKY01048692.1:167302-202494 GCA_013390045.1 Picathartes gymnocephalus | reverse complement strand
GGAGTGGCGTCGGACGAGCGGCAAAAGAAGCCGGAGAGCGGCGTACGGCTGGTTTTGGCTCGGCTTGGAGGCAGGAGATGCACCTGCGGGAGTCAGAGCTCCATCACGGCCCAGCTCCCTTTGGGACCCTCCCCAAGGCCGTGCCAGTGCGGTGATGGAGCGGGAGAGGGACATGAAGGCCCAGGAAGTGTACGAGGAAGAGGAGAGTGGCTGTGAAGAGGTCTCACGAGAAAGGAGTCTCTCCGTGCCGAGCAGGTAGTCAGCGGCTCCGTCGGGCGGAGCGCTGGAGCGTGTGTTGGAGCCGTGCTGGGTCGGTTGTGGTCGGGCTTGGTGCCCTGTGCGAACAGCTCGCGGGTGTGCGAGGCCAGAGAGGCTCCGGGCATCCCCTGCACAGCCCCTGCCCGCGCCTCGCTGGCAGCCCCGGCCGCCCTCCTCCTCGAGTTGCCGGGTGTCCCAGGCAGATGTTTGTCCTGGAGATCCCCGCTAGATGGGCCCCGCGGCCTTGCGGTGCCTGGACAGGCTCTTCTGCACCGGCAGCAGCGGGAATACGGCTCCTGGCTTGCACTTACTTAGGGTTTTGGGGGAAAATGACGGCTAAGCGAGAAGAGGGATCTGCCTCACACGGAGACAGGGCTGGATCCCGCAGCAGAAATGATTCGACTCTGATTTGCACAAAATGTAACAGAGTGATGTAGAAAGGGGCAGGTTGCTAATTTAACCGTACTGGAAGGTGGGGTTGGGACGAGACAATGTTGAAGGTCCTTTCCAACCCAAGCCCTTCCGTGATTCCTTGAACCCCTTTGCAGCCGAGGGCACCCTCCTCCAAAGCACATCACAACTGGCTGGAGCAGCTGCAGGAGTTGCTCTCCCGTGGGATCTCTCCTTTCTGGCCCCCAGCACAGCCAGCTGCAAACCTGGCAAGCATTTCCCTCCCCGGCAGAATGACCCCACAAAGCCGAGGAGAGGAAGCTGTGAGCGAGGCAGCACAGCACCGTGCGTGGAGCAGCACCCTGGGATGCACGAGGTGGAGTGGGGCACAGCTGGGCAGGCACAGCAGAACTGTATCCCTGTAGAACAGGGATATCATTTGCTGTGGGTCATTACTGTAAGGAATTAGATTGCTGCAGTTATTTTGCTGACTAGAGCAAAAGTCTAAACTAGTCTAGAAAACTCCCGTGAATAACACTTTGGGTGCCTCAGTCCCCTGCTGTGGAAGGTGCTGATAACCCAGCTCTCTCCTTAGCTCAGCTCAGGTGTTACAGTACCATTCATCCAGTCAGGCTCTCCCAAACCCAGCAGGGCTTGGCAGGACACAATCCGGCCTAGGCTTGTTGGGTTCCTGCATCCCCAGACACTCTCCATACCCTGCGTGGCTGAGCAAGTGACTGGTGCCAGCCAAGTGTTTCCTCTGCCTCCAGGAAAGCAAGCCTGAGCACTTTTTGGACTCAACATGATTCCCTGGAGCTCTGAGATTGGAGTCTCCAGCCACTGAAATGGGCACAGCCTCAAAGACCCTACAGCCCCAGTATCACATGGTCCAGGGCACAGGTGAGCAGTGTGCACCAGGTGCAGGTGAAATCCTGCAGGAAAGGGGGTGATGGGATGAAGGGGGGACACTGTCCTTGGGAACTGGCCAGAGCTGGCTTCTCCATCTCACCCTGCTTATGTGACTCAGCAAATGCAGGTTGCCCCAGGGCTGCTTCCCAGTGCGGGTGGGGAAGCTGGGACAGAGCTGACCTGGGACACAGGCACTTCTCTTTCTGAGACAGCGTCCAGCACGGGCAGCCTGTCCCACCCCCAGCCCAGCCAGTGGCACGCCAAGCACTCGCCCAACTCCCCATGTGCTGGGTGATGAGGGAACAGCTGCAGGGGCCCTTCTGCTGCCTCAGGAGCTGGGACAGCACCCAGAGTCAGGCCGGGATCTAAATTTAAACTCATGCTTTGTGTGTTTGTACATGCGAGTGCAGGCTCCAGCCCCCACTCCCCCACCACCTCCCCCGCTGCACAGAGGAGACAGAGACCCGGAGGAGCTGGCTGGGACCTGGGGGAGGGGGCCTCGACTGCGGGGCAGGAGGGGAAGGGACAGCTAGGGGAACAACACCATGGAGCCCGCTTCTCCCCAGGGTGACGTGAGGAAGAGGCAACAGAAGGAGAAGTCCAAGAAGCCGGTACCACCAGTAGCTCCTCGTCCACCCAGGGCTCTGTTCTGCTTAACCCTGGAAAACCCTCTGCGCAAGGCATGCATCAGCATCGTGGAGTGGAAGTATCCTGTGGCTGCAGGGGCTTGGGAGCAGTGTGTGTGTGGGCATGGCAGGGGTGCTGGGGGGCACGAGAGCTGTCAGCCTCCTTCAGGCTCGTGCTGTCTCATCAGGCCTGTAAAAGGCAGTGGGGCACTCAGGGACACACGGGGAAAGGCAGTGGCTGTGCAAACTGGGAAATGGATAAGGCTGGTGGGGGAAAACTGGGGCTGAGGAGTGGGTCGGGCCATGGGGTGTTTGGTGGGGTGGGACAGGGACAGGCAGGGACAGCCTGGGGGCAAAGGACTTATGGGAGTGAATGTGTTGTGTGCTGGGGAGAAATGGGGGACAGACTGTTGAGAGGGGAGGGGATTTGGTGTGTCAGGAGGGGGCACAGTGCCCGTGCTGGGGTGGGGATGGGGTCGGGCTGGGGACAATGTGACACTCTGGGGAGAGAGGTTTGGGGGTTGCTTGGGATGGCTCTTTGTGTGCATCACCGTTTGCCTGATCCCACAGCTGTGCTCTGCCCTGGTAGGTCCTCCCCCAAATCCTGGCTGACACCATGGTCCTCTCAGCTCCCTTTCCCATCCCTCCCTGGTACTGCTGTCACAGGTGAAGGCTTTTGTGGATTATCCTGTTCAGAGGGATGGTCTTTCTTTGTGCCTTTGACTTAGTGTTGCATTTTGGGGGTTGCTTTTTGACCTTTTCACTGGGGCATTGTAGCTCAGAAATCCCAAAACGTCAAGTTTCTGCCATCACTTAGTTCATCTATATTTTGTGTAAAGGAAGAGTGGAAGATGAAGTATTTCACTTTGATTTCAGCAAAACTTTTGGGCTCTAGCAAAAAATAATGGAGTAAGGAACAGAATCAAGTTCTTCCACCACAACTTTTTTCACTTCAGTTGCTGAACCTTATCTGTGTGTTCCTGGCCTTGGCAGAATGATCCCACCCCTGGCCAGGCTTTGCTCTAGGAGGTGGCTTGGTCACTTTAGGCTGGCTGTGTTGCTGTGGGGATACCAAAACCATGCCCAGAGATGCTGCTTTGTCCAAAGCCCAGGGAGCCTCTTGGCAGGCATGAGGGCATGCTCACAGCTCTGGTGGTGCTGGGGTTTGAGACCTCATTCCTTTAGTGCAGAGGGACTCTCTGTCCTTCAGGGAGTGGGAGCAGAGCCAAAATTGGGGAGTTCTCATTTTCTGTGTCTCTGGCAAGAGAAATGATGGTTCTGTGGGTACATAGAAGGGAACTGTGCCTGTGTCCTAAACAGGCACTGGGTAAGGGAGGAACTTGTGTGTACACCCGAGAGGCAGGGGAAGAGCTGGAAATAGGAATTACATCTTCCAGAATGCTCAAACACATTCTTCCTCCTGGGCCAGCACGTGCCAGAGCAAGTGCATAGCACAGAGGGGGTCTTTCCTACATCTGGGCCCTGGAAGGGGACACGGGAGTGCCCCACCAGAAAGGTGGCATGTGCAGGTGGTTCTGACCTGTGCAGGACAAATGATCCAGGGAATCAGGTTTCTCCACCCCCTGGCTGTATTTATACCCAGATGCACCTGGCTGCCCTCACTCAGGGATCAGGGTGCAAGGCTTGACAGGGTCAGGTCGTTCCAGTTCCTGTGGATTATTATGGTCTGCAGGGACGTGCAGGCTGCCAAGGGGAGATTAGCTGTGACCCTCTTCTGCAGGGATACCTGGGCTGTGGGTTCAGTGTGGCACTTCCTGTTCCTTGGGCCCATCACTGCTGTATAGCTACTGCTGTCAGAGCACAAAGCTGAGCCACAGGAGTGGGCCAGGGTCTTTTTCAAGCACTTGAAGGGTGGGGACCATCTCTCCACTCAGCCCAGGGTGGGTGAAAGGCTGATTTGAAGCAGAGGGTGTTTTATACTGAAATTTGCTCGCATCTCAATAAAACATGGTCATTAGAACAAGGAAATCTGAATGTTCTGCAGCTTACTGGGTGTTGTGTGCATGACAGCTGGTCCAACAGCTGTTGCTTTGTGATGCTGCCCTGGTATTTCAGGTCATTTTGTAGCCAGGAGAACTTCAAGGCAGGTGGGTGACCAGTCTGGGGACCCTGGAGGCCACAGAGCTGCGAGACACAAAGGTCTAATTCCTGCTGCAAGGCAGATGTGGGGACCCTTGGATGCTGTGTGGTGGGAGCGTGCTGGAGAGGAAGAAGTTGGATTGCAAGGAGATAAGGAGGATGCTGAGGCTCTGGGTCGGTGGCAGGAGGCAGAGACACTGCACCCAGTTATCTGCATTGTCTGGTCTTTGGTTCAGTCTGTCCCGCTGCATTTCTGCCTCATAACTGTGCCAGAGTCACAGAATCACAGGCAGCAAGTGATTCCAGCTCCAGTTACAGGAGCTCTAGTCGAGGTCACCCTTCAAGGAGGGCTTGTCTTACCCTGTCCAAGCAGGCAGGGAAGCCTCCAACCCCTGGGCTCTGCCTCATCACCTGGACACAAAGGGGAGCTGCTTTTCCAACTGACTTCAGTTTTTAAAATATTGTCAGATTGATGGATAGAAGGGTTCAGAAAAGGAAAAAAAGCCTGTGATGAGCCCAGGACACAGCTGCCAGCACTCAGCCAGCTCAGCAGGCCAGTGTGGATAGCACGCTCCCCAGGTGCCCTTTGCTCTGTAGTGCTGGACTGGATGGTGGGGTGGCCACCAGAGTGCAAGGCAGCCCTCAAGGGAGAATGCTGGAGGAAACAGAGAGTGGGAGTCCCTGGAGGGAGAACCTGGCTGCAAATGAGGCCCTGGAGGCAGAGTTTGAGCTCTCTGGAGGCTTCAGGAAGGTGGTAGCTGAAGCTTGTCCAAGAGCTTTCAGTGGCCCAAGCAGAGCAGTGACAGCAGCAGGAGACTGGGAGTGACCAAGTGCCTGTCCCAGGGTTCTCATGGGGAAGTAGAGAGATGTCCCTTTCGTTCTGAGATGTCACAGGGCCCAAAGAGCAGAGTTTCCTCCTGG
This sequence comes from Picathartes gymnocephalus, assembly GCA_013390045.1. Lineage (NCBI taxonomy): Eukaryota > Metazoa > Chordata > Aves > Passeriformes > Picathartidae > Picathartes > Picathartes gymnocephalus. The sequence goes on along the minus strand of WEKY01048692.1, from coordinate 197,290 downwards.
AAGGTGGTGGGATAGTCCTGAGGCTGAGCACTGTGTTCACTCCCAGCCCCTGGCACTCCTGGGGACAGTCACAGCTGTACTGGGCCACCGAGGCTGGAGGGACACCTGGGGATGTTCTGCCAGAGGAGCCCCTGGATGAGCTGCCTTGCTCCTGAGAATTCCAGCTCATGAGAGACGTGAGCAGCAGGAGCCTCCCCATGGATGCTGGGTGCACAGGGAGCCAGGGCCTGCCTGCTCTGGAGGGGGATGCTCAGGATCAGTGCCCACATTCTGCAGAAGAGTCCATTATGCAACAGGGTTTTTGGTTTCTTCCCTGGCTGGGGGGCACGGCAGGGTTTGGTAGGTGCCGTTTTCTCAGGGGAGAGGTTGAAGAGGCAAAGCAAAGCTGGGGCAGGATGGCCATGGGGAGCAGGAGATGGGGACAGTGGGGATGGGGGCTTCCCTCTGGGAGAGGGCTTGGAATGTGGCTGAGAGCTGTGAGGGCAGAGCTGGGGGAAGCCCAGGGTGATTCGTTGAGGATGAGGAGGGGGAAGCTGCCAGCTCTCGCATCCCTTTGTCCCGTGCCAAGGCTGGCCCCCTGCAGCAGCCGCGTGCTGAGTGTGCAGGCCCTGCAGTGCCTGAGCATGTGCTCGGGGCTGGCTGCTCCCTCTGTGCTCTGCCCGGGGGGGGCTGGCTCTCCACACCCACCCAGGCAGGACGGGACAGGGCAGGCGTGGGGTTATTCCTGCTTTTTCTCTGCTGTCTGCATTCCTTAACGCTTCCTCTTAGACCCTTCGAGATCATCATCCTCCTCACCATCTTTGCCAACTGTGTTGCCCTGGCCATCTACCTGCCCATGCCTGAAGATGACACCAACATCGCCAACTCCAGCCTGGTAAGGAGCGGTGGGAACCCTTCCCACAGCCCTGAGGGCTCTGCAGAGCTGGTGCCTTGCTGTGACACAGCTGCCAGGTGGCAATTCCTGTTCTGGGGCCATCTGCTGCCCCAGGGGTGGAGTCGGGCAGTGCTGGTCCAGCCAAAGCTGCTGCAGTCAAAGGGAGGCAGGGGTGGAGAGAACTGACTGCAAAATGGTTTTCAGAGGACCTGAAACCACCTCTGGGTTGGGATCAGAGGCGACCTCTGGGTTGGCAATCAGAGGTCGGTGTGTGGAGTACACATGAAGGAAGAATTCATGCCAGTAAAAGAAAAAATTCCCTCTGATTTTTTAAATCATGCTTTCAAAAGGAAATATCCTGTTCCAAAAAAGGCTCAAATGGTTCGTTTCAGCAATTTGGAATAAATTTTTCTGACCTTTCCTTTCAGAACTGTATTTTAATTTTGTTACTTTTTATTTAAGAGGGGGAAAAAAATCTGTTTCTGCTAGGCAGAAAGCTCATTCCTTTCCAGTCATTATTCCATATTCTTCCTCAGTCATGCCAGTTTTCCTGGAATATGATGTTTTTAGGTGACCCAAATCAACAGTTTGCACTATTTTTAGTTTGCCACGCCTTTCTACTCTTGAACTCCCCACTGTGGTTCAATCCACATTGATTTCCATTGAGAGACTGGGTATGATGACTGAATCAAAACATCTACATCCCCCTTTTTAATGAAATGTCCTCTCCTGCTGGTTTTGGGACTCCTCAGGGTGGATGCCCATGAAGGGTAAGTCCCTGGGGTGTTCCTGCAGCCTCCTGGCCAGTCTGACCAGCCTCCCCCACCCCTCGGACTGGTTTTGGTTCCTTCCCTGGCTGGGGGGCACGGCAGGGTTTGGTAGGTGCCGTTTTCTCAGGGGAGAGGTTGAAGAGGCAAAGCAAAGCTGGGGCAGGATGGCCATGGGGAGCAGGAGATGGGGACAGTGGGGATGGGGGCTTCCCTCTGGGAGAGGGCTTGGAATGTGGCTGAGAGCTGTGAGGGCAGAGCTGGGGGAAGCCCAGGTGTGTGTGGGGATAAGGGGATGAAGAGGCACCAGCCTCACAGGGCTCCCAGAGGGGCTGATGCTGCTCCAGGACCTTTTCCATGAGCAAGAGGCACGTGGGCAAGGAACAAGTGATGTAAATTCAGTGCATCAGTGAAATTCCAGCTATTTTTATTTGTTGTGTATTAGACTACTTGTGCTGTACCCTAGTGGGGGATGTTTCAGCCTGTTGCTGAACATCCCACAGCCCTTGGGATCAGGAGCCAGGTAGCCCCAGGCTGCTGTTCTTTCATCCCTGCTTGCTGTCCCTTTGTCACCATGTTCCAGTGGCTTTGGAGGAGCAAACCCAGCTGAGGATTTATCCAGGTGTCCGTCACCTGAGGCATCAGGCTGTGCTTAGCACAGGTCTGCAAGAGGTGAAGAAACTCTTGTTGAGGCATTTTCCTGCAGCAGAGAGGTGCTGTGGTGCATTTGATCTCTCCCTGTCACTATTTTGTCTTTCATCCTCTCTGGAGAGGGTGGAGTTTCTAAAAAGATACCCCAGGCCCTGAAAGCAGTGACAGCCACTCTGCTTTGAGGCTCTCCAGCAAGGAGACTGTCAGGAAGAGAGGATTCCTTGGAGACCTCTGCTGCCACTGCCCTCCTGCAAGGCTGGAAAACCTGGAGAACAGGCACGCTCTGTGTTCCCAGGACCAGCCAGGGAAGAGCTGCAGTCAGAGTTTACACTAGGTTTAGAATTAATACCATGAAAGCTTGGTTAATCAGAATTTAATTTTGGGGAGTGAAAAAAGGAAATACCATAAAAATGAAAACAGAGAACTGAAATAACCCATAAATTTTCTAGGAATCCATTTTGCTCTATCCTGGAAGAAGTACAGTTGTTTAGTTTCAACACATTTCATTATTATTCTTTCTATATTCGATTTCTTTTGGTCCAGAAGGGTTTTTAAAATCCTGTTTTTACCTGATTTTGTCTTTTTCTAATGGAATCAAAATACTTTCTTCAGCCCTGGTGAAATGATTTTGACTTTTCAACCTGTTCAGTAATTCACAGCATTTATTTTCACTTTTACTTGAGTTTCCAGAGTTTCAGATCCCACTGTTTTTCGCTGGAAACCTTACTTCAGGAGCAAACAGCTTCAGAGTGTGTTTAGCAAGGCAGGTTATTCAGCCAAGAAAATACTGATGGCTGTGTGTGACCTGGCTGCCTGACCTCTGTTTATGAGCAGCGAAGAAATAAAAGTCAAATTTAGAGGACAGTTGAGCCATTTCTGCAGTTCCACTGGGTGGTGTTTGACATGCTGCACACACTGAAATACCTGGTTTCCATAGAATCATAGAACTGTGGTATGGTTTGGGTCAGGAGGCTCCTTCCAACCCCTGCTATGGGCAGGGACACCTTCCACTATCCCAGGTTGCTCCAAGCCCCGTCCAACCTGGCCTTGGGCACTGCCAGGGGTCCAGGGGCAGCCACAGCTGCTCTGGGCACCCTGTGCCAGGGCCTCCCCACCCTCACAGGGAACAATTTTTTCCTAATATTTAAATCCACTCCTTGTCAATTTAATGCCTACTTCCTTTTCAGTTTAAAGTTTTTCCCCACCAGTGGGACTCAAGGGTGACTGCTTGGAGGGAGATCACCCTTTGAGACCACCAAAAAGCAGCTGTTCTGAGTCCCATGGGCTTTGTAGGAGTATCAGGTGGGACATGGGGTCCCGGGAGTGGGGGACAGAGCTGGAGTTCAGGCTGCCAAGAAGACAATTTAGATAGCACAGGTAGTGGCCTCTGTGCAGGCACGCTGCTGGTGTCACAGGTAATGGCTTCAGGTATTTTAGGCAGCACGAATGTTTGATGTCAAGGATTGTGCTTCTGAAAATCCCACCGTTCTGGGTTGTATCTCAGCCCCGGGGTTAGGGAATTCCTGTGTTTTTAAAGCCTGAACACAGGCTCAGGTACAATTCAGTGACAGGAATGTGGGTGTCTGATGCCTCTGGAGAGTTGTAATTACTTGTGCATAATGTCTGTCACCCCAGAGCTGTGTCATGGACACCTCAGGAACACTTGAACAGTTGCCTTTGGGCAGCTGACTTTGTCCCCCAGTCCCTGAGCAGTTTGCTGGTCCATTGCTGGTTTTCAGGAGCTGTTGGGGCCTGTGCCTGGAGGTTGGCCTGGGTGACTTGCCGCAGAGTTGTGATTGCAGGTGGCTTTCCTAGAGCTTGGGGTCACCCTGGATCTCCTGGAGTCTGTCACAACAGCTGAGACAATGGGCAACACTCCTGCGTGTCTGTATGCACAGACTCAATGAAACTGCAGAAACTGCTGCTGCTCTGGTGCTGGCACCTGGAGGGGGGCACATGCAGCTGTGTGAGCTACCCCTGCCTCCCTCCTTCCCCTCAGCCTGGCCTGGGGCCACTGCCAAGGGCTGGCACCCTGCCCAGCTTGTGCCTTGGCCACCTCTGTGGTCACCCTGGGGTTTTGGGTAGGCAGATGGGCTGGACCCCTCTCCTCTCCCCCTCCAGGTGGGCCAGCAGAGCTCACCCCTCACTCATCCTGAGCAGCGCCCCAGCCTCCCTACCCTGCTCCATCACACTGTGGTGCTCGTGCCCTGTGGTCTGCAGCTCCTTGGCGGGGACCTGGCTGCCCCTCTGCTCCCAGGCCGGGTTGGCTGCAGCTTCTGGAGATTTCCCTTCTTCCTCTCCATAGCCCAGGTCTGACAGGCAGCACTGAGCCCTTGTTCATACTGCTGTCAAATCCTTGTGCTTTTGGTGACCCAGCTGGTCGCACCCACCAAAACCTTTTCAAAGCAAGCAGACCCAAGCCATCTAGTCCAGGGAGAGCCCTCAGGAATGCCACCAAGGTGTCTCACAGATACTGGAACAGATGTGGGACAGCTGGTGTGATGTGAAGCATTGAGGAGCTCTGGGTAGTCAGCGAGGGAGATGCAGTGGAGAACAACCTGTGGGACCTGGCCACTCTGTGCTCTCATAGCTGTTGTAGGGGAGTTACGGCTTTTTTGGTTCCTGTCTCTGCAGCCCTGGGGTGTCTCTTGTTTGTGGGAAAGGAGGAGCTGTGGCTGGAGAATGTGGCAGGAAAACCACAGCATTGCAGAGCAGCCAGGGGTGGAGTGACCTCTGGAGATGATCTACTCCAAGTACCTGCTCTAAACAATCTGTTCAAGCAGTTCAGAAACTCTCCCAAATTCTTTCCTGCACGTCTTTCATCCCAAGTACTTCCTGTGCTATGACAGAGGCCATGGCAGAGAGCAGAGGTGTTTCTCTTGATGTCTCTTCCTGGCTGTGGTCTGCAGCTGTCCCAAACCCTGCCTGCCTCCCACTGTGCCCTCCCCAAGCCAGGCACCAGGGTTTTCCACCACTCAGGGGAGACTTCCTTGGCTCCAGCCCTCATTTTCGTGTGTTTTCCAAAGGAAAACAGATTTGAGATTGCTGTAAATGTATTCCCATACATTACCTGTCCTGTCCTCTTGTCCCATATCTGCAGGGTTTCATTCACCTCCATTCAGGGGGAATAGGAGAAGGACACTGAGCTGCTCTGTTTTGCAGAGGATGGCTGCTGCAAACCTCTGGGGAACACCTTTGTGGGTGTTTTATGTTTACAAAGGGCTTAGAAAGACTTCAGTAGCACAGCTTTGTGTCCTGCATGTTCTGCTGCTGGCAGTGTGTGTTTGTGTTCTGGTCTACCCACTGGTACACCTACAGAAAAACGCTTTTATTAGGGTGGGCTGGAGCTGCAGGGGAAAAGGGGAGCAGGGCCCAGCTGGGACTGGGCGGCTCAGGGGGAGGTGCAGCGCTGATGGTACAGGAGCAAAAGGCCTGGAGAAGGGCAGAGGGCTGGGGAGGGTTTGGAGGAGTCAAGAGGGAGTGTGAGGGCTGTGAGGTTTTGTTGCAGGTGGATGTAGCAGGGGTTTCTCTTCCTCTGTGTTGCGGCCTTGCTGTGCCCTCCCCTCCCTATCCCCCACTTTGCCCAGCTGGGAGACTTCATTCAAACCCTGCTTGCCGTCCCCCCTGGCTGAGGGCACCAGGGACATAAAGGTGGGGCTCATTCCAGGGGGTCCCGTGTGGCTATTGGCCCTGGGAGCTGAGGGTGCTGAGCAGGCTGGGGCTGTGTCACATCAGCGTGCTGCACACTGTCACCCTGCTGCCCCATGGCTCATCCAGCACCACGGGTCACTGTGTGCCCAGACATGGGTGGAGCATGTGTGGAGCCCCACGTTATGCAGACCTCTATCTTTTCCTAGTGGCTTTTTGGCTCTTCAAACCCTCAGTCCCAGCTGTGCCAGGCAGCCCAGTGCCCTGCCCTGAGCATGGCACAGTGGGGAGCCAGCTCTGAATTCTGGGGTGAGGAGGGGGCAGTGGCACAGCGTGGGTCCCCAGCTGCTAGAAGCTGGCCAGGGCTTCAGGGAAGTCAGCAGAGCTGTGTCTGTCCGTGGCACGTGCCTGGTGTGCAGGGTCTGCAGTGTGGCCCTGCTGGCGTGGGCACAGGGTGGTGACCGGGCTGTAAGTTTCTGAAATCAGCCTTGGCACAGGAACTGGGGTCTGCAGCGTGGGACATGTGATCCTTGGCCTGGTGTAAAGTCTGCCAGCATGAAATACCCTTCAGCTTCTTCCTGCTGGGCGTTGGAGACTGCAGTAAATCTGCCCTGGCTGAAGCCATTGCATTGTAGCCATGTCAGTTTAATTGCCAGTACTGTCAGAAATAGGCAAGGACTTCAGCTCTTTGTGTGCCTCAGCTTTATTAAAGAAAAAAGGGGGTGGCTCGTTAGGGGGATGGCGCAGCACACGAGAGCAGCCGGCTGTCCCAGGCGTCCGGAGGAGGAGAAGTGCTGTCCTGGCAAAGGCTTCCTCCAGGGCAGGATCTTCCTTCTTGTCTCGAGAGCAGGTCTGGAAGACCCTGAGCAGGGCTCAGGGGCCTCTTTTTATAGAGGCCAGGCTCAGTCTGATTGGTGCGTTTTTCAATCCGCCTGCGGATTGGTCAATTTTGAATTCAGGTCTCCTATTGGTTTAGGAGCCAAGGGGTGTGGCTTACGTTTAATAAAAGTCTCTTGTAGAAAGTTCCAGGGTGCCCTTAGCCAGCGCCATCTTGAGCCATTCAATTCAATTGAAATAACTATAGTTAGCAGCAAACACTTAAACAAACTACAACAATTACAACCATAACCTTATTAACAAACAGGGATGGCATAATAACAACATGGGTCCTTATTGGGGTTGGTGTGTGAGTGTGTAACATCAGGTAAGTGTGACAGGTGGGTGTCGGGGAGGGCACAAAGGGAACTGACACACTAGGCAAGTACAGCAGGTAAGTGTAGGTAGGAATTACATAACTTTACTTCTCACAGTACTGTGCTTGATCACAGCCACCCATGTCCTGGGCTCACCCCCACAGCAGGAAAGGGCAGCAGGGAGTGGTGGGGATTCTGCCCCTCTGCCCCACTCAGGTGAGACCCCACCTGCAGAGCTGCCTCCAGCCCTGGGCTCCCAGCACGGGCAGGACGTGGAGCTGGTAGAGCAGGTCCAGAGGAGGCCACAGAGATGCTCTGAGGGCTGGAGCCCCTCTGCTCTGGAGCCAGGCTGGGAGAGCTGGGGGTGTTCACCTGGAGAACAAAAGGCTCTGAGAAGACCTCATGGCAGCCTTCCAGTTCCTGGACGGGGCTTATAAGAAAGATTGAGACAAACTTTTTTGGCAGGGTTTGTTGCAGTAGGACATAGGGTGATGGTTTTAAACTGAAGGAGAGTAGATTTAGATTAGTTATAAGAAAAAATTTTTATACATTGAGGGTGTTGAGGCCCTGGCACAGGTTGCCCAGAGAAGCTGGGAATTTGCTGTTATGACCCTGCCAGGCTGGGGGAGGGTGGCTGGGGGCAGGGGGCTGCCTGCTGCCTCTTCCTTGGTCCCGGTTTGAACCTTGCTGCTCACTGGCTGGACCTGGTGGGCAAATACCCTTGAGCTGTCCAAAGCACTGTTCACCTGCTGTGGGCTTCTCAAAGGAACCTCTGAGGAGTAGCAAGTCACCTTTTGATTCTGGGCAAGGGGTTTTCAGAGGAAGATCCCTTCTAGTGAGAGACCCTGGAACTTGAGTCTGTTCTGCTGGAAAATCGGGGCATGAAATTGAGTTTTGTAGTGCTGGATCCTGACATCAGGCTCAGCAGCTGCATGCCAGTCCAGGATGAATCCTGACACTCACCAGTCTCAGCAGCTGCAGGGCTGCTGTAGCTTGCAGTGGGCTTTCCTGTTTTTCCTCTGCAGCTGGGGAGACAGCCCACCACAGCCCTGGCTGCTGGCATGGCTCTGCAGCCCCTGCACACCTGAAACGATCCTCATTTGCATGGGTTTGCAAGGACAGGCTTTGAGGGGCATTTGTCCCCTGAGGGTGGGAGGTGAGCAGAGTTGAGTTGCCCTAGCTAAAACCTTGAAGACAGAGGCAATGCCAGGATCTCTGCTCGTACCCTAGCTGCCCTCAGATCCAACAAGAAATGACATTGTGTGGGTGACAGTCCTGTGGGGACACTCAGCCTGGTCTCTGCTTTTGGACACATTAATTGAGTGAGCAGTGCTTCTGTCTCGAGCTCCAGCCCTGGCTTCATAAAATGAGGGCATTTTCCATTTGGCAGGGCATGGAGACCCTGGGAGGAAGGTGTGCTCACAGCACTGCAGCATTCCCCAGTGAAGACCCACTCCCAGTTTGGTCTCAGAGAGAGGTTTCTGCCTTTCTGAGGGAAATTCCCTGGAGATCCCAAGCAGGGATGCTCCTTGCCCTTCAGGGCATATAGGCTCAGGAGAGGGACCAGGGAACACCAGAAACAGAAATAGCCCCATCCACCTGGCTGCTTGAGAAGGCTTTAATCCCAGCCTGGAAGGGACACTGGCAGCAAGGGCAGTGATGGCAGTGACAGGCAGAGCCAGCTGGGCACAGGCAGCTCTTGGCTGTGCTCCAGGGACAGATGAGCCATCCTGGACCAGCAGCTGCAGGGCTGTGCCAGGCCCCTGCAGTGGGTGCCAGGTCCTGCCTGGGAGGGGGTGCAGCACCTCTGCCCAGTGAGTCCCAGGCCCATTTCTAGCTGGTCACTTTGCCAGGCAAATGTCTGGCATTAGGTGGGAGGTCTTGAGCCCAAGGCCTCCATTCCCTGGGAGCTTCTTTATCATCTCAGGCAAAAGGGAAGCCTGGTACCACTGGTTTGTCCCACAGTGACTGTGTGGGGTCTCCAGGACAGACCCAGCAAGCCCTCAGCTGGAGAGGATGAGGTGTGGGTGCTGCCTGCAGGAGGAAAGCTGTGGGGGAATGAGAGAGCAAGCAGCAGGAGGAGAGCCAGAGAGGAGCAGTGCCCTGGGCACTTCAGGTGCACCTTCAGGTGGCTTTGCTGGAGCAGTTTGTAGGAACAAAATAGCGTCAGGGCAGGGGGGCATTGAAGGGATGGGGGTACCATGCTGCAGGCCAGAGGGTGGCATGTGGGGGCTCAGCATGTCACCCCTTGTCCCCAGGGTGCTGCTCGGTGTGTGTAGCGGGGCACAGACGGGGTGGCAGCAGGGGCTGATCCAGAGTCACAGGTGAGGACACCAGGGGAGGTGACAGTCTGTTCTAATGAAGCATTCTGTCCTGCTTGCCTTTGCAATCCCCAGGAGAAGATCGAATATGCCTTCCTCATCTTCTTTGCCATTGAGGCCATGCTCAAGATAATTGCCTATGGCTTTCTTTTCCACACGGATGCCTATCTCCGGAACGGCTGGAACGTGCTCGACTTTTCCATTGTGACTCTAGGGTAAGGAAAAGTGGGAAGGCTGCTGCTGTTCAGTTTGTGCCAGACCTGTTCCACAGCCAGTCAGGGACTAGTTTTTCTAGTGATTGCAATGTGTTTGAGGACAACTCCTTGATTAAGTTCATGGCCTTCTCCCATGGGCCCCCTTCTCCTGCTCTGACATCCACTTGGATCCTCTCTAACTCCTATTTCTTCCTGTCTTGACTCCTTCGTGCCTCTTGGGTCTCCTTGCCCTGGAGGAAGGGGGTGGCATGGGGTCCTCCAGGGTTTGCATAGGGGGTGGGAGGTCCCTGGCTGTCAGCAGTGCCCAGGAGCTGGACTTGCCAAGAGCTGCCCCCTGCGTGGGGCTGAGCATGGCTGGCAGTCCTGGCCTTGCTTTTCTGCCTGCAGAGCTCTGAATCCTTAGCTCAGATTTCTTGGTCTCCCTTCTCATGCCCTTCTCTTTTTCCTTGCCCTTCCTTCTGCTCCTCCTCCTTCCTCCCCTGTGCCCTGGCTCTTCCAGGCTCATCACCATGACCCTGGAGCAGGTCAATGTGAAGCAGGCAGGGCCTTCGGGGGGAAAAGGCGGCTTTGACGTGAAGGCCCTGCGAGCGTTCCGCGTGCTGAGACCCCTGCGCCTGGTGTCCGGAGTGCCGAGTGCGTGCTGGGTGCCCTGCTGCCAGGAAGGGCTGGTGGGTGGATGGAACCTCTGGGCCTGGCCAGGGTGGGAAGCCATCAGACAGGTTTCTTGTTGTCACTGGATCGAGCCCAGCCACAGAGTAGGTGTAGAGGAGGCACAGGTTCTTGCTGGTTCCTCCAGCTGGGTGGCTGTCAGCCCTGGGGATCTGCAGGTTGGCACACATCTGGCTGCCCCCATGGCTCAGTGGCAGCACCTTTGGGTGGCCAGCGTGTAGGGGGCCAGGATCTCGCTCTGGTTTCTCAGAGCAGGGATCTTGTTCTCCCGTAACTCATGTGAATTCAGCTGGGATGAGAGCACCAGAGCAAAGGGAGGGGCATGAGGCAGCCTGCAGCACTGCCTGGCTCTGTTGTGCTCTTCCACATGCTTTCATGGAGGCTAGAAGGAAGGATTTCTTGCTTCAGAGATTTCAGTCCTACCCCAGCTGCGCCCCTCTTCCCTTGGCAAGGGGCATTTCAAAGGCTGCTTGTTGGTGGGCTGGCAGGGATGCAGGGTGCACCCAAAGCTGTTTAGGAAGCGGTTGACCTCCTCTCCCTTCATCTTTGTGCAGGCCTTCAGGTCGTCCTGAACTCCATCATCAAGGCCATGGTGCCCCTGCTGCACATCGCCCTGCTGGTCCTCTTCATGATCATCATCTACGCCATCGTGGGGCAGGAGCTCTTCAAGGGCAGGATGCACAAGACGTGCTACTACGCTGGGACAGGTGGGCTGTGGTGGCGGGGATGCCGCAGAGCTGTCTCTGCGTGGCTGCGGTGAGACCGCAGGGACTCTGTGTTCAGCAGAAAGCGCGGCCTTGCCAGCATCAGGCCTGGGAGCGCGGCGGCACGGAGGGGTGCTGGAGACGGCGCCCAGCGCGGTGCGAGGGGTGGGAAGGGGCCTCATTCGGGCGGGGAGGAGCTGTGGGCTGCTGTGTTTGCTCTGACCTGCTGCTCACGCTGCTGTGGCTTTGCTCCTCAGACGTGATTGCCACAGTGGGCTCGGAGAAGCCAGCCCCGTGCACCAGCTCCGGGCACGGGCGGCACTGCAGCATCAATGGCAGCGAGTGCCGCGGCGGCTGGCCAGGGCCCAACAACGGCATCACCCACTTCGACAACTTCGGCTTTGCCATGCTCACTGTCTACCAGTGCATCACCATGGAGGGCTGGACTGAAGTTCTCTACTGGGTAGGATGCCTTGTGGGGCTACCTAAAAAACAGAGGCTAGACGAAATTAGGAGATTAAAAAGCGGTTATATTTATGGAAGGGTGTTCTGGTACATTTTGGGCAGACAAAGCACCCCCGGGGGCTACACCCAAAATGGATGACAGGTCATGGGTTTTCACACTTTTATTAGCTTGGTCCATTTGCATATTGGGGGTTAATCTTTCTGTTACAGCTTCAGGTAATGCAGTCATTTACCCCAAGTTTGCTCCCCCGCAACTCCCTTTTGTTTACACTTCTCAGGGCCTGGGACAGTGAGGTGTCCTTGATTCCAAGGCCTAGAGAGGAATTGTTTTGTCTGACCGAAATAGGAGAGCAATAACTAACACTCCATATGGAGTCTAGAGTTACACACTAAAGAATTGCAGGATTACATATACATGAAAACTAGAAAACCTAAAGTCCTAAGGCATCAGGTAGGCTGCACTTTGTGCCCAGCTCGGTGCAGGTGGTGCTGGTGTTGCCTCAGGGCAGGGAATGCCCTCCTGGAGACAGGGACCCCATGGCAGGGCTCAGTCTCTGCCAGTGAAAGACATCCTGCCCCCATCAACCTTCTTGCTATGATGCACATCCCATAACACAGCAGTCATGTCTCTGCATCCCTGCAAGCACTGCCTAAGCTGTCCTTGCTCTCCAGGTGGACAGGAGATTGCTCCAGCTCCCGCCTTTGGGGAGGGGTATGGGCCAGGCACAGCAGTGACTGGTGAATGCTCCTCCAGCAAAGCCCATGTTTTGCAGTCCTTGGGAGACAGTGGTGCTGAAGCTTAGGCTTAGGCCTGATGTTTAAATCTGCTCTCAAAATGCTTGGGTCTGGCTGTAAACCAGACACAGAGTTCTAGGCAGCCAGGGCTTGGAGCCAGGTTTATGTGCCACCATCCCAAGCACTCCTTTTGGAGGGGTCAGAGATCCCAGGGGCTGTTGAGGGGCTCTGAGGGGAAACAGACAGCGGACAGTGCCTTCAGAATATTTCACCTGCATCTCTCCTTGCAGGTAAACGATGCCATGGGGAATGAATGGCCCTGGATCTACTTTGTCAGCCTTATCTTACTTGGCTCCTTCTTCGTGCTCAACCTGGTGCTGGGGGTGCTCAGTGGGTAAGTGCCACCCTATCCTTTCTGCCAGCAGAGGAGTTCTAACTGGTTTGAACTGTACAAGAAGAAAACCTGGAAAAGTTCTGTTCTTTTTCCTCTCTCATTCCTCACCACTTTTGTTTTGGTTTTTTTTGGTTTGTTTGTTTGGTTTTTTTTTTTGTTTTGTTTTTTGGGGTTTTTTTTGTTTGTTTTTTTGTTTTTTTGTTTTTTTGTTTTGCACACTTAGAAAAAGTGAGCTGTGAGTTACTTTTTCTGTTAGTGTCCATGGCTTTCTGAAGTTTTAGCTCAACTCTCAACATAGAAATGTTTCCCCTGTGGCACAAGCAGCTGTCAGCAAGCCCAGCCCTGGAGCCTGTGGGCTGTGGTGTGTTCTGCCAGCACACGTGGCAAATGGAGCTGGGCAGGGAGCAGTCCCTCCAGGACTGGGTCGGGACACTCCTCTCTGGTACCTCCAGCTGCCCTCCTGCTGTGAGCACACACAGTTTCCTCATGGCCAGCCTAAGGAGAACAGCTTTGATGAGTGCGAGGGATCCACGGGAATGATTGTTGGTCTAATTACTGCTTCAACAGTCTCATCCAAGTACACCAATGAGCTGTCATCAGGCTGTTATGACAATCCAGGCCAAATGCAATTAGTGTTAATTCCCCCAGTATTACAGTTAAAACCTAAGATGTTACACTCAACCTACCATGCATTGCTGTGGGACTGCTACCATCCCAATTTTGTTGCTGGGAAATATGTGCTGTCCTGGGAAGTGAGGGGGGCTTTTCTCCACAGGTCTGTGTAGGGTCAGGGTCTTTTTTATATGTTTCAATCCTTGTTTGTGCAAGCGGATCACACTCATCATCTCTATTAGTTCACAGGGTTAATTACACCCTAATTACTTGGATTTGTTAGGCCTCTTTTATGGCAAGAACCATGCCACTGCAACATTAAAACAAATTGGGTATTACTATAACTAAAACAAGTTTAAAAGCACAAGATAAACCACAGGAACCTGACTCTTGCATAGAGTTGGCTGTAACAGCAGGACAAGCTGGGCTGTAGTCAGCTGATCCTGGAGCAAGTTGCTGTTACAGTAAAGGTTCTGAAATATTTTTGCAAATACAGCTAAATTATGTTCGAGATCAGTAAAATTATTGTTATAGTGTCTGAGACCTATTACTAACACAAGGCAACACCAGCATGGCTGGGCAGCAGGTCTACAGTCCTGCCAGCCACCAGGAGAGAGAAGAAATTAATTGAAAGAGAGCAGGAAGAGTGGGCAAGGACGTTGGCAGACGTGTCCTTTCCATTTTACCATGAAAAGAGTGTCCTGTTTGCCTGCCATGTGATGAGCTCACCTTCTCCATATGGAGAGCTTGGGGCAGGTTTTTGCCCCCCAGATGGGTGAGACCCCACTCTGGTGCTTAGCAGGACTGGGGAACTGCCCTGGACTCCAACATCTGGTGTCAGTTGGCCTGTGCAGCTGCAGCGAGGAGCTCCCAAAGCGCCGCAGCGCTGGGGAAGGAGCCCTGCCTGCCAGCAGGCATCAGCTCTTGCATTGTGGGCTGAGAAAGAGGAAAGTCACTGCAGCAGGGTAGTGGCAGTGCTGGTGGCAGGGTGTTTGAGGACATTCCTACAAGGCCTGGCTGGCACAGAGCTGTGGCTCCTGACCTCCACGCCGTCTCCTGAGTCTCTGCTGCTTGCCTTGTCCAGCGAGTTCACCAAGGAGCGAGAGAAGGCCAAGTCGCGGGGCACGTTCCAGAAGCTGCGGGAGAAGCAGCAGCTGGAGGAGGACCTGAAGGGCTACATGGACTGGATCACCCACGCCGAGGTCATGGACAGTGAGCGGGCCAGGGGAGAAGGTACCGGCTCTGCTTGGTCGCAGACCCTTAGCGTGAGGGTTGGGTTGCTAATGCTGACCACCCAGAGAGGCAAGGTGGGAATCTCTGAAGAAGTCACAAAGACTCATTTGGCCTGAAAACACATGAAACAACATTATTTGACTTCTGCAGAACAGTTTCTTTCGTGTTCCTTCTTATTTCCTGAATAATTTTGTTGAATCTGACCCAAACTAGCAATAATTCATCCCTGATGCTAAGTCTCCACCTCAGCCACAGTGTTTAATGTTTGCAGATCACAACTCTCCTTTGACTCTCCTTTGGCAAGAGGCACCTAAAATGGCATGAAGAGCATGTGCTCTTGGTGTGCAGGGGTTCAGTGCAGGGCTACAAGCTCTCACACTAGCAGGTGCATTAATTTCTTGCCATCACTTGGCAATTTCAAGGCATTAAAGTGGCTCAGGGAAGGAGGTGGATATACAGGCATCTAGCCAAAAGCTCAGCAAAGCCTGGGGGGCTGTACCACAGAGCCACAGTGTCTGCCAGGCCACCCTGCCTGATGAAAGCACTTTTGATGCCTCAAGCGCAAAGAGCCTTGGGAATCAGTGGGACACATAAAACACCTCTTCCAGAGGTGTGGCCCGTGTTCCGTTCAGCCTTTGCTCAGATCCCAGCTGGCCCCAGTTTTCCCCATGCTGGAGTACCTGCTGCTGTCCTTTGGGCTGCTGCTGCTCTTCCTGCAGAGCAGGAGTTCCTGGTGCCTCGTGCTTGGTTTGCACCTGACCCTCAAAGCCTTCTGCCCAAACTTTGGTTGCTGACTCCCCGGGATGGCATTGTTTGTTGGGAATTATTCACTTCTGATAGGGAAGCTCTTCCTGGCATACTTCTGGAAGAGGTTCCCTCCCACATCTTCTTCCCAAGGACTCTGAGAAAAGCCTGTAATGTCATTTCCTCTAGGTATGATGCCATCGGATGAAGGAGGGTCAGAGACAGAGAGCTTGTATGAAATTGAGGGCATGAACAAGTGGATTCTCTTCTTGTAAGTATGCTCTGGCTGCACCATCTGCTTGCACGTGGGCTTCCACTGTCTCTCACTTGCTGGCCCAGCTGGGCCAGGCTTGCCTGGTCAGCCACCAGTTTCTGGCAGAGAGACAGGGACTGGTGCTTGGGGAAAGATGCAAACATTGGGGCAGCAACCAGGGAATTTGGCTGTGGTACTGGCACGGAGCTCTTCAAGGTGAATGATGTCTTTGCTGTGGGACCAGGCTCCAAGCACCCTCCCATGGCCTGTGCAGCACGGTGTGTAATTTAGGAGCTGAGCCTGCAGCCCCAGCCAGAGGTGCTGGAGGCCAAAATTAAGTTCCAGGGGCAGGTTATGGTCCTCATCCCTTTTCAGGGAAGGCCCCCAGAAGAGGGAGCAGGGGTGACTTTACCCTGAGGGCACAGCCCAAGGACCTGGGTCTGGCTGCTGGCCGGCTCTGCTGATCCTTTGCCATCTCTCCAGCCGTCAGTGGAGACGTTGGAACCGAATGTTTCGTAGGAAGTGCAGGGATGTGGTGAAGTCCAAGTTCTTCTACTGGCTTGTGATCCTGATGGTGGCACTGAACACCCTCTCCATCGCCTCCGAGCACCACTTCCAGCCAGAATGGCTGACACGGGTGCAAGGTAAGCAAAGAGCCTCAGTGAGGAGGGCCCAGGCCACGGTGCTGCCCCAGGGAGCTGCGTGACCTCGCACTGTGAGTGCCCAGGCACACTGGCACAGCACAGACACCCTTACACACCCAGAGCCTGCGCTCAGTGCGTGCGCGTGGTCCTGCTGCCGTGCAGCTCACACTGACCACGCACAGCCCCGGTGCTCCTCGGGACGTGACCGTGCCTGGTGAGCACACACTGAGTGTGTCCCTTGGCACCTCTGCACGAAAACACGAGTGGCACACACCCAGCTGTGCAGCCACACGCATTTGTGTGTGCAGCCCCACCGACTGCACCTCCACCCACCCACTCACACCCAGAGGGACACGGAGCACAGGTGTGCACACACACACACACTCACACCCAGAGGGACACGGAGCACAGGTGCACACACACACACCCAGAGGGACACGGAGCACAGGTGTGCTCACACACACACACACACACCCAGAGGGACACAGAGCACAGGTGTGCACACCCACTCACACCCAGAGGGACACGGAGCACAGGTGTGCACACACACACACACTCACACCCAGAGGGACACGGAGCACAGGTGTGCACACACTCACCCCCAGAGGCACATGGAGCACAGGTGCACACACACACACCCAGAGGGACACAGAGCACAGGTGTGCACACACCCCCCCTCCCCAGAGGGACACGGAGCACAGGTGTGCACACACACACACACACATGCAGAGGCACATGGAGCACAGGTGTGCTCACACACACACACACACACACACCCAGAGGGACACGGAGCACAGGTGTGCACACGCACAGAGCTCAGCCCCATGCACACACAAGCCCACGTGCCCGCCCTGCACGGACTCCCGTGCACTGTACAGATGTGTGCTCACACACACCTGGGCGTGCAGCTGCATATCACCCTCTCATCTTCCTCCCCTGTATGGTCCCCAAAAACCAGCAGCTCAGGGCTTGCTGGGCCAGAGCGGGGTGAGCAGCACTGCCGTCTCTCCCTGCCTGCCCAGCCGCGCTGGGATGGAGGTCCGTGCTCTGACAGGCTGGATGTCCCACCCCAGACAATGCCAACCGGTTGCTGCTGGCCCTCTTTGTGGCCGAGATGCTGCTGAAGATGTACGCGCTGGGGCTGCGCCAGTACTTCCTGTCGCTCTTCAACCGCTTCGACTGCTTCGTGGTGTGCTCGGGCATCCTGGAGACCATCCTGGTGGAGCTGGGCACCCTGTCCCCTCTGGGCATCTCCGTGCTGCGCTGCATCCGCCTCCTGCGCATCTTCAAGATCACCAGGTTGGCGAGGGAGCTCTGTGGGTCCTGGCAGCTCACAGTGCCCGGGCGTCACTCGCAGTCCTGGGACATCCCTGGCCCTGTCCCCAGGGAGGGCTGCAGCGTGGACAGAGCTGGTAGCTGCTGGGTGGGGGAACAAGGTCAAGCTGGGGGTTTGTCTCCAGGACAGGGTTTACTGGGAGTGCTGAGTAGGACAGAGCTGAGGCCCTGCTCTAGCTCTGGGTTCTAGGATGTTGTGAATGGGGGTGCTGTGGGCCAGGACTCCTGGCTCTTCTTTGGGGCCCCAACCCACTGTGTGTTCACCCCTCCTCCCCATCCTGCTTGCAGGTGCCCTGTGCAGGCAGCAGCATTATCTTGCTTGTCACACCATGTCTGCAGCTTCATTTCTTCCTCCTGGAGCCTGCCTGGAGCAGTCGCAGAGCCCAGCCTGGGTCCAGAGTCCCCCTTGTTGGGCTGCTGGCACATCACCCTGCTCTGTTTGGCTTGGTTCCCTGTGCCTGCCTGGTCCTGCCCACAGCTTTCCCCACTCTTTCACCTCCCACATGCCCCTGTCTCTCCTCTCCCCAGGTACTGGACATCTTTGAGCAACCTGGTGGCCTCTTTGCTCAACTCAGTCCGCTCCATTGCCTCTCTGCTCCTCCTCCTCTTCCTCTTCATCATAGTTTTTGCTCTGCTGGGGATGCAGCTCTTTGGGGGCAAGTTTGATTTCGAGGACATGAAAGTGCGGCGCAGCACGTTCGACAACTTTCCCCAGGCCCTCATCAGTGTCTTCCAGGTTTGGGGCTGTGGGAAGGGCAGCAGGGGGCTGGAGAGCAGGGGCTGGGGGTCTCACCTGGGCTGTTAGGTCTCAGGGTGATGTGGGTTTGTGGGAGTGATGTGGCTTTGGGACAGGAACAGGGAAATGCAACTGGAGTCACGAGCACTAGTTCAGGTTCAGGGCTGAGCAGAAAGGAGGGTTTGACCATGGGGCTGGAGGGGCTGTGAAGGTTTGAGGCTGGAGCCAGAAGGGCAGTATCGGTCTGTGAGGTTCTGTCATGGTCTCCTGTGGATGCTCTTAAGTCTTTATTACTGCTCTGCTCCCAGATCCTGACCGGAGAGGACTGGAATTCAATCATGTATGATGGGATCATGGCCTACGGGGGCCCGTCCTTTCCTGGCATGCTGGTCTGCATCTACTTCATCATCCTCTTTGTTTGTGGGAACTGTATCCTCTGCCTGCAAAGCCAGGCCCAGGCCCCCTGCACCCAGCCCCACAGCATCAACTGCACCGGACTGGGGAGGGGGGAGCAGGGAGGTGTCATTGTTTCAGTGCTTGCCTTAAGCTTTTCGGTTCTGAACAGCAGTGGAATAAACCAGGGGCTTCAGGGCTGGCACTGCTGGTGGCTGAAGGCTGGCATCTGGAGAAAAGCACATCTGGAGCAGGTCTGGATGTCTGGCAGGGAGAGATCCAGCCAGAGAGGGCCGCCAGCTCCGAGCTGTGTGCTCACAAGGGATGGATACTGGTTGGGGATCACCAGCCAGGGTTATCACAAGGGCTAAGCTCCAGGAAGGTTTCTCAGGGTCCCCTGGAGACCATGGATGGCTCTGGCCACATCTTCCAGACAGGAACCAAGTCCATGTCCTTAGCACTGCTCCTCCAGACATCCTCCTGAATGTTTTCCTGGCCATCGCGGTCGATAACCTGGCCGAGGCCGAGAGCCTGACTTTAGCCCAGAAGGCCAAAGCAGAGGAGCGCAAACGGCGGAAGATGTCCAGGTGAGCGCTGCCATCCTGGCCATGGCAGCTCCCTAATGAGGTGCTTGGCTGTGAGGGGACCTTTTCCATGGCCCCTGCCCAGACTTCAGTTCCTGCTCTCCACTGCTCTCTGCTTAGAGGTTACCCAGAGAAGTCTGAAGAGGAGAAGCAGATGCTGGCAAAGAAATTGGAACAGAAGGCAAAGGGAGAAGGGATTCCCACAACAGCCAAGGTCAGTTCTGGTGGAGGTGAGCCTTGGAGAGCTCCTGGGGAGGGCCCCAGCTCCTCCTCCCACCAGCCAGGATAGGCAAAGTCTTGGAGCCAGCCTGGGCCTGGACCCTTGACCAGAACCACTCCTTGCTGTAGCATCCACTGGTGATGGGGCTCTCTGGGCAGGATTGTGTTGCCTGGTGAAACAGCTCCATTGCTGGGGATCCTTTTTCTCCAGTTCATTTCCTTGGCCACAGCCAGTGGTCAGTGGCTGAGGTGGTCTGGTGCACACCCGTGTGGAGTGGAGCAAAGCAAGTCAGCAGCATCCCAGATCTCCTTTATGCCCACACCAGCACTCTCTGTTTGCAAACCCCTCTGTTCAGCTGTGCTGACTGTGCTGAGCTGCCTCTGAGAAACATCTGGCCGGCAGCCACTTTCCTATCCCCTTTCCAGAGATGCCCTTAGAAACTCACCCAGGAGTTGTTCCATATCTTATTCCACCCCTGGCACATTTGCATGGCTCCAGGCTCTTGCCCAGCACACATTGGCATTTCCCATCCTCTTTGCTTCGCTTGCAGCATCCCCTCACCCAACTCCAGCCTGGGCCAGCACTCCATGTGCTCAGTGCTGGATGGGCCAGATGCAGAGATGCTGCTTGTCCCACGTGGCTTCCAAGATGAGAGGGTCTGGCCAAGTGGCACCTGCAGCTGCACAGCCTCCCCTCTGTCTCTTCCTTGTTTCAGCTGAAAGTGGACGAATTTGAATCCAATGTCAATGAGATCAAAGACCCCTACCCTTCTGCGGACTTCCCAGGTAAGGCTTGTCCCTGGCAGGGCAGCAGGAAGGAGACACTGCAGAGGGATGGTGTGTGAGGAGCAAAGGATGCAGTGAGCTTTCACCAGCCCTGGGGTGCTGAGGTCGTTCTGGCTTGCATGCCACATCAGGATCATGGGATTGGAAGATTGTTCGTAAGGTCAAATTCTCTCTCCCTCTCTGGATTCTTATTTTTTCTTCCCTTTTCATTGTCACCCTGCAGGTGATGATGAGGAAGATGAGCCTGAAATCCCCTTGAGTCCTCGACCACGTCCCCTTGCAGAGCTACAGCTGAAGGAGAAGGCCGTGCCCATGCCTGAGGCCAGCTCCTTCTTCATCTTCAGCCCAACCAACAAGTAGGCACTGCCCCTTCTCCCTGCCCTGTAGGGCCAGGCATGGCCCAGGTGCCTCTGGCACCAACTGTTCACAGTGGGGTCCTTTTTGTGCGTGACAGTTCTGAGGGGAGCCAACTCATGGGGAAAAACCTTCTGTGTGGGAGGACTGGTCCAGACATCCTTCCATGCCCAGGGCCTTCCTGTCCTCAAGGGTTTAGCCATAACCCTCTGCTAGGCTGTTGTGACCGTGTCTGATGTCCCTCTGGCCCCTCACTCATGGCATTGCTGTCCCTGGCAGGTTTCGGGTCCTGTGCCACAGAACTGTTAATGCCACCTGGTTCACCAACTTCATCCTGCTCTTCATCCTGCTCAGCAGCATTTCCCTGGCAGCTGAGGATCCCATCCGGGCCGAGTCCTTCCGCAACAAGGTGCCCACAGAGAGGTAGAGGGTTGGGATGGCTGGGGGAGACCTCATGGGGACTCCCAGCTCCCCAGGAAGCAGGGACTTACTTGCCAGATGCTGTGCCTAGGCTGGGATTCCAACCCTGCCTCTGTGGCAGGGCAGTGCACTCTGGCAGGAGAGGCTGGATGTTCTGTCCATTCAGGGTGCAGCTGGGACAAGGTTTTATTGCTCCATGTCTCAGTTTACTTCTGGATGAAGAGGTCCACCTGATAGGGTGTGAAAGATTATTTTAGTATTAAACTGTGGTGGCTTATTGGGGAAAGAGACATCCTGTGAGGTGGCAAACTGAAGCTCTGGCGTGTGCAGTGCCCTCAAATGCTGCTGGCATGCAGCCGTGGGACCCACAGCTGGTCCTGCAAGGTGCCATTGGGTCTGGCAGGGACTGGGGGATCTCACATGAGACAGCTTCCCAGGGCATTTGGGGTTTTTGGGGATCAGATTCTTTCAGGTGAATCAAGTCAAGCCTAACTTACCTGGAAAGGGAAAGCGCTGTCCCAGCTGTAGGGTGGGTCATGCACAGGAGAAAATCAGCAAAGCTGGGGAAGGTTCAGGAGTCTTCTTGGTACTGGGTTTAGAGACTATGTTGAGCTAGATGGGCTCCCCAGTCGACAGAGTGGACAATTCCAGGGTGTTTGAATACATTGAAGCATTTCCCATGTCACCCAAATCTCATCCAGCACTGACATCTCTGTCCCCCAGATTCTCGGATATTTTGACATCGGTTTCACCTCTGTCTTCACAGTTGAAATTGTGTTGAAGGTGAGTCCGTGGTCCTGCCCTGAGCATGGCCTAACACACAGGTCTAGACTGTTGTGGCCATGGACACTCAGGCTCTTTGGGCATTCATGCTCCTGAAGGTCTCAGTGAGGAGCAACTGCCAGCTGATCTTCCCAGAGAGTTCATTCGTGCAGTCTGGCTGGTGTGTGACCTGTCCCAGAGGCCACGTGCCCTCTCCAGTGAGGTCAGGCAGCCAAGTCAGCTGTGCTGTTACACGGGGACACATCAGCCATGGCACCAACATTTTCATTCTGACGTGCCATTAAGAAAAAGAGAGAAAGAGAAAGCAGTGAAAGTCTGTGGACAAAAGTCACAATCCAGGCTGCTGCCACGTGTCGTTCCACTCCAAGAGTCTTTAGTACTCTCTTCTTTAATTTGCTGACTGCCTGGGAGAGTTTTGTCTCCAGCCAATGCTGCACAGAGCAATTCCACCTGAAGTGGAAACCTCCTGCCTGGCTGCAGAGGTCTGAGCAGGGTGCCCAGGCCGTGGAGCTGGGAGAAGTCCCTTGTGCCTTGTCCACTCTTCCCCCTGTGGAGGGACCATGTCCCTGAGCCCTGCCCAGCCTCTCTGCTAACTCCTTCTGCTCCCCAGATGACAACCTACGGTGCTTTCCTGCACAAAGGCTCCTTCTGCAGGAACTCCTTCAATATCCTTGACTTGCTGGTGGTCGCAGTCTCCCTCATCTCCATGGGAATCGAGTAAGCACCTCCATGTGCCACAGAGGGGCACTGGGCTGTTCAGGCTGGTGGGGCAGCTGGGCATGGTGGGTGGAGGAGGAGCAGCCAGCCCAATGGCCGCCTATGTGTCCGTAACGTCGTGTTTAGGGGACATGGACACAAACTGGGCCTACGAACTGGTCAAGGAGGTCAAAGGACGCTCCTTGAGTGTCAAAGGTCTATGGGTAGAAATTCAATTTGGATCTGCTTCCTCTAGCTGCCAGTGCCACTTGGCCTTATGTGGGGTGACGGCCGGTGACACCTGCATGTGTCTGCCATCCCCTGTCCCTCAGTGCTGGCCCCAGCCTGCCCTCCATGGCTGCTTGGTGGGGCTGTGCCAGCCTGGCGTGGGCAGGGAAGTTGCCCCCTCTCAGCTATGCCTTCCTGGGCAGGTCCAGCACCATCTCTGTGGTGAAGATCCTCCGGGTGCTGAGGGTGCTGAGGCCTCTGCGAGCCATTAACAGGGCAAAGGGGCTGAAGGTAAGCGAGAGGCTGGGATGGGGGACCTCCTCCCACGGCAGTCCTGCCAGGAGGGTACGTGGCAGGTGTCCTGCCCTGTTCCCAATTCCCACTACCCACCTGTGGAAGGGGTCTGCCCAATCCCTCTGCTCTTGGCAGTGATGCCTTGAGAGGCTACCTAGAACAGAGACTAGACAGAGTAAAGAGTAAAGTAGGTGTTTATTAAAAAGGCCTTCAAAGGATGCACCTAGGACAGTACAAGAGCCTGGCTGAGGCTACACCTGAGATGGACGATGGCTCACGAGTTTTTACACTTTTATAAGTTTGATTCATTTGCATATTGGTGTTAATTGTCCAGTTACAGCTTCAGTTAATGAAGTTACACCCTCCCAGTTTTGCTCCCCGCAGCTTGCTTTTCTTTATACTTTTTGAGGCCTCAAGCTGCAATGGTAACCTTGGTTCTCGGGCTGGAAAAGGATTGTTTTGTCTAACTCAACTGTGAAGAGAACTTGCTGACACTCTGTATGAAGTTCAATGCAACACAGAATCTGAAAAATATGAAAGCTAAAACTGAAGACATCAGCAGGCTCCCGCTCTTCCTGGAGTGGGAGGGTGTGGGACACAGAGCAGGGGCTTACCCCAAACGTGGTCACATCTGCGCTGTCCTTCACCTCTGCAGCACGTGGTCCAGTGTGTGTTCGTGGCCATCAAGACAATCGGTAACATCGTGGTTGTCACGACATTGCTGCAGTTCATGTTTGCCTGCATCGGAGTGCAGCTCTTCAAGGTGAGCCGTGTGGGGGCACAGGAGGCACCTGCTGCTCGGGCACGCTCTGGCCAGGCTCTCCTGGACACCACCCTGGGGAGGTGCCTGCCAGTGTTGGGTCAGCACAGGCTGTGCTCTCCGTGCTCTGTGTGGGGATCTGCCTGTTCCAGACCTGGCAGAAGAGCCTGCAGTGAAAGGAGGGCAGGAAGCACCCAGGGTCCTGTCACGTCCAGAGAGCCCCTGTAAAGGGACACCTCACCTCCCTTCGTGCCTCAGTTTCCTCTTTCTAAGGAGCTTCTGACTGATTTCCTCTGTGCTGTGATTGTGAGGGGTTTCCTTTCTCACAGCACCATTCCCACTCTAAGGCAGAGCTGGCCTTGGCTGAGCTCAGTTTTGTTCTAATAACTGAGCTTAAATTCCTAGCTGATGCGGGAAGAGCTTTCAGGGCACCCAGCAGACTGAGCAGACCTGTCAGCACACCTCAGCTTTTAGTTAATTCTCTGGTTACTGCTTTCTTCTCCATTTTCCACACTCCCAGACAGGGTGAGCTAGGTAAGCCTCAGCTCAGGGCTGTGGAAGGTTTGTTCCCATCACTGGGCAGCATTTTTTGATCTCAGTCTGGGACTGACCCCAGGTCTGCCATGACTCTGGAGACACCTTGTGAACTGGGCCGTGTTGGCAGGCACAGTGAGGCTGCCAGGGGTGATGGTGGGCCAGGGCCACAGTCTGCATGGAGGTGGTGGGGCAGGGACTGACTGAGGGCTGGGAAAAAGTCAAAACTACCCAGGGCTTCTGAAGTCAAACCAATGCCATGGCCACTTCTGGTCTCTGTTGAATGCAGGGCAAGTTCTACCGCTGCACAGACCCATCCAAGCTGACAGAGAAGGAGTGCAGGTAAGAGCTCTCTGTGACTCCCAGGTGGGCAGTGCCAGGGATGGGAGCTGGGGGCGATGTGGTGGGGGATGCTGGTGTTCCTGCATGGGAACGTTGCATCCCAAAAGTGACCCTGAGGTGTCGTCCTGTTCTCCCTCACCCTGGGGTAAATCAGGAAGCAGCACAGGGCTGTCCTCTCCTCCCAGGGACCAAGGAGGCCCAGGCCAGTCCTGCAGCCTGTGGGCTGAGGGGGCCCTGCCAGTGAGCTCTGTGTCCCTTGTGCTGCAGGGGTGAGTTCATCAACTACGTGGACGCGGACCCCACGCAGATTGAGGTCCAGAAGCGTGTCTGGCTGCACAGTGACTTCCACTTCAACAACGTCTTCTCAGCCATGATGTCACTTTTCACAGTCTCCACCTTCGAGGGCTGGCCGGAGTGAGTCTGCTGGGGGAAGGTCTGTGCTGGGGGCAGGGCACTGCCATGGGCCTTGCCCGGGGTAAAGAAAGAGGAGCTGTCCAGGTTGAGAGGCAGGACCAGGCACCCTGGCAGTGGCTGTGGAGTTGGCAGGGTTACCCAAGCAGCCCTGTCCCACCATTGTTGGATGTCCCCAAAGCTCTCTGTAACCTTCAAGAGGAGCCATGGTCTTTCCCACCCAATTAGAACTTCTGTTGCCTCAATTTCCCTCCTGTAGGCTGCTGTACACGGCCATTGACACCAATGCTGAGGATGCAGGCCCTATCTACAACTACCGGGTGGAAATCGCAATGTTCTTCATCATCTACATCATCCTCATTGCCTTCTTCATGATGAACATCTTCGTGGGCTTTGTCATCGTCACCTTCCAGGAGCAGGGGGAGAACGAGTACAAGAACTGTGAGCTGGACAAGAACCAGGTAATGGGACTGCTGGAACAGCAGGACAAGGAGGAGCAGCCCTGTATCTGGCACTGCTGGGGCTGCCTAATTTGGACCAGCACTTCTCACAGATGAGTTGAACCTGCCCCAGGTCTGTTTGCTGCTGGGGCAAGGCCAGCTGGACCCATGTCTAGCACAAACCAAGCCTGAGGGAAGGGCAGAGGGGACCAGAAACAGGGAGTGGTGCCCCGAGTGAGCTGGAGCAGAGGATTGTGCCCAGTTCTGGGCAGCCCAGTACAAAAGCAACATGGATGGACTGGAGTGAGTCCAGCAAAGGGCCACTGAGGTGATTGAGGGTCTGGAGCATCTAAGGAGGGTCTGGGAATCAAGTCTGGTGCTGAGAAGAGAAGACTTATAGGAATCTTAGCTGTGGGTATAAACACCAGTGGGAAGGTATAGAGGAGACTGAGCCAGGCTCTTTTCAGTTGTGCCCAGGGACAGGGAAAAGTGCAATGGACACAAACTGAAGAAAACAGGAAATGCCATTTAAACATTAAAAAAACTCTTTTTTTATGGTGATGGTGGTCAAGCACTGGAACAGGTTGCCCAGAGAGGCTGTGAAGCTTCCATCTTTGCAGCTATTCAAAAGCCAGCTGTTCTGGGCAGCATGCTCCAGTTTGCCCTGCTTTGGGCAGGAAACTGTTACTAGACCATCTCCAGAGGTACCTTCTGCTGCCAGCCCTTCTGTGATGCTGTCATGCCATCATTCTGGCTGGGGACAGCAAGGCTGAAAGCAGCAGAGGCATTGACAGAGGATGTGGGACGCACTGAGGGGGACATTGGACAGGGGTGACTGCTGGCCCTGCACTCAGGCAGCACGGGCAGCTCGAGCTGGGGGTGCCAGGGGGATGTGAACCACGCAGAAGCCCAGCAGAGATGGCCCTGGGCTGCTGGGGAGGGACAGGCCTGTGCAGCTATCTCAGTGCCCCCTTCACCTCTGGCTCATGTGATGTCTCCAGGGTGCTCTAAGCTGGTCCTGAGAGACCCTGGGGAAATGCTGGGACAAGCAAGCAGGCTCGGGGCTGGAGGGGTCAGGCCAAGGGCAGCATGGCCATCTTCAGAGGTGAAAGATGGCTTTGGAAACTTGTCCCCTGTGGGTGCTCTGGGGTGTTTTTGCAGGAAGCACAGCGGTTTCGTGAGCCTCTGCTGTACCTGGCTGGGAGAGAAGGGCGGTCCAGCCGGGGTCTGTGGGGATGTGCAGCACTGCTGGTGGTGCTGAGTGTGTGCCCTGCAGTGGGATCACAGCTGCCCTCCCTCCCTCCCTCCCTTCCCCAGCGCCAGTGTGTGCAGTATGCACTAAAGGCTCGCCCGCTGCGCCGCTACATCCCCAAGAACCCCTACCAGTACCAGATCTGGTACGTGGTCACCTCCTCCTACTTCGAGTACCTCATGTTCTTCCTGATCCTGCTGAACACCATCTGCCTGGGCATGCAGGTGAGGGCACAGGCTGCTGGAGGGGTGTCTGCGGGGGTCCTGCGATCCCTGAGACAGCCTCTGGGTAGGGGGTATTTGTTTATGCTGTGACAGGGGCAAAATGGGACTGGTGGGAGGTGGGGAGCCCAGAGAAGGGGCTGTAGCAGGGAAGTTTCCTTTCTGCTGAGCCATAGGCCTGACTGTGGGAGGGGGCTCTGCATGCAGCACACACCTCTGAGCTCACAGTGGAGGCTGGATCTGCTGTCTGCTAATGGCTCCTTCTGCCTTATCCTCAGCATTACAACCAATCTCCAGAAATGAACCACATCTCAGACATCCTCAACGTGGCCTTCACCATCCTCTTCACCCTGGAGATGGTCCTCAAGCTCATGGCCTTTAAAGTCAAGGTGAGAGAAGAGCATGATCAGCACGGAAAGCAGGCCAGGCCAGGGGGTCCAGGTATCCTGCTTTTGGCATCTCTTGAGTACCAGCACCCCAAGCCCTGCAGCTCCAGAGAACTTCTCCTTGTGAGACCCTTTGGGACCCCCATGCGCAGGACCTTGGAGTTTCTGGAGGGACTACTGCTTGTCAGGCCTTGCTAGGCAAATCCCACCCAGTGCAGTTGGCCATCATTCCCATCTGCAGGGTCATGTCCATAGTGGGGTCAGCTCCAGCCATCCTGATCCACCCTCCTCATTTCACTGCACTGCAAGACAGGACCAAACAACGGAGCAGAGGGTGCAGGGTCTGACCCCCATCCCGTCCTCTGAGGCTCAGAGTCACTGAAGAACCTTTGGTGCCCCTTCCCCTGGGCTCCAGTGTCTGTCTTCTCCTTGACTTATACCCTTGCATGTTCACTCTTCTTTGGCTCCTCCCTGACAGGGCTACTTCGGAGACCCCTGGAATGTCTTTGACTTCCTCATCGTGATTGGCAGCATCATTGATGTCATCCTCAGTGAGATCGATGTAAGTGTCAGGGGGCTGGGCACGGCACGGTCCCCCCCCAGGGCTGCACTGCAGCACCTGCCCTGGGATGAGGCAGGAGTGCTGGGATGGTGCCCAGCTCTGCAGGGATATGGTGTCCTCTGCTCTCCTCTCTCCCTGCTCTGCTTGGTTCTGAGGAGGGACAAGCCAGGATCAGCACAGGGCATGAGGATAGCACAGCCCTTTGAGCATTAAAGCACCATTTAAACATCCCCAACTGCCCAGCATGTCACATTGCCCCCTCCCCTCTGGTCTCCTGAATCTGTAGGCTCTGGAGTCCTCTGGAAAGCAGGCACTCAGGGCTGGCCCATAAGCAGCAGGCTGTGTGCCAGCCCCTGCCCCGCTCCCCCTGGGGGACAGGCATCCACACATCCAGCCTCAGGTCAGTGCAGGGGGGATTAAATGGGTGCCCACAGCTCCCTGTCCCCGCAGGGCTCTGCTGGCCCATGGGAACGGTCAGACAGATGAGATTTCAAGACATTTGCTTGGTGTGTGTCCCTTTACACAGCAGCCTGTGCACACTGGAGGTGCCTGTGTGAGCTCCAGCCATGGCTGCAGGAGCTCTGTGCTGTGTGACCTGTGGGGCTGCTGCCTCAGGCAGTGCCCGTATGGTGAGGGCTCTGCTGGGAGCATTTTCCAAGCAGTGCTAGGCATGCCCTTGCCTTCCCTAGCACTGGGACATCCACACCTGTGTCTGGCCCTGAAAATGCCCCCCTGCTGTGGCAGGTGTGTGCTTCCTTCAGCAGCCCTGATGGTAACTCCAGCTGTGGATGGGGGAGATGACACATTAACCCTCTGCAGTGGCGTGGCAGCATCTCCTCAGAGGGGCAGGGCTTGCCAGCCCTGGTGCACTGCAGGGCTGGATCTGGCACTGCTGCTGCCTCTGCCACCCCTGCACGTGGTCACCTTCAGGTGTTCTCTGCGCAGGAGGGTGAGGTTTTCAGAGACCCCTGGGAGCAGTCACCTCCTTCTCTGTAGGGTGGTCCAGGCCTCACAGAGCTGGGATGAGCAAAAACTTCTCCTGTGAGGGCCCTGTGTCCCTCTCTGCACAGTCCTGCCCATCAGTACAGCCATCCTCTGTCCTCTGGGCTTCTCAGCCTTCCTAAGCTCCCAGATTTCATGGCAGTGCCAATGGTTTTCATCTGTCATCAGCTCCTCCTCATCTTTGCCCACCAGCTCTCTGCACCTGTGACTTGGTTTCCCACTGCCTGTCGGGTCTCCTTCCCCAGCCTGCTGCCACTCAGAACTGAAGTTCAAGGGGTGCTCAAGGCCCTGGACTGGGCAGTGGTTTTCCTTCCCTCTGGAGCAAGAGACCACTTGGCAGGGATACCAAAACCCTTGGCTGAGGGTCTGTGGGGATGCCCAGGACACAGATCACAGGCCTGGGACGAGTCTGGTGCCCTGACTGAGCTGGCAGGGACTGACCCAGGTCCTGTGCTCTGTGTGCTGCAGCACTGTTGCCAGGAGCAGGGCTGTGCAGAAGGCCAGGCAGAATTCTGGGAATGTTCTGTGTGGCCTGAGCTTCCTAGGTCCTTTCCCCTGGGTCTGTGTGCAGGAGCACTGAGAGCACTGCTGTCCTTCTCCAGCCTCCCCAGGTCTTCAAGGGTCTCTGTCACAGCCAGCCCCGCTCTGGCAGTGTTCATCTCTGTCCCCTCAGGGCTGCCTTACCTTTCCCAATGTGCTCTTTCCATCCAGCCCACATCTCTCTCAGCACTGGCAAGTGTTTCCCAGCCATCTGGTGATGTGCAGGGGGTTGGGATTAGGATTAGGAGGCATGGAGAGAGGGAGTGGAGGTGGGGGCAACCTCACCTTCCCTTCTGATAAGTCTTCTTCCTGCTAAGAGGTGGATCTGTCACCTCTTGCCCCCAGGAGCTGTTTGCAGCCACTGCACCCATCGCAGCTTCCCTGGGGGCTGCAGTGCGGGGGTGGCAGGTGACACCCTGCACCAGCCCAGCCATTCCTTGCACACAACTCTGCTTTGAGAGGACCTCTCCTCTCCTCTCCCTCTCCTCTCCCTCTCCCTCTCCCTCTCCCTCTCCCTCTCCCTTCCCCTTTTCCTTTTCCTTTTCCTTTTCCTTTTCCTTTTCCTTTTCCTTTTCCTTTTCCTTTTCC
>WEKY01048692.1:149311-166061 GCA_013390045.1 Picathartes gymnocephalus | reverse complement strand
CCCTCCCCTCCCCTCCCCTCCCCTCGTTATTGAGAGCTCTGAGGGGTTTGGGGTCCCTCTGGCACTGCTCCCCCAGTCTCTGGAATGTGGGACACTGGAGTGCTCCTGCTGCTGTGTCGCTCCTGTCGCTGCCCTGGGCGCTCAGCGCCTTGGCAAGGGCCAACCCCTGAAAGCTCCCCATGCCCCCAGTTTGAGGCTGGGACCCCAGGACTGATCCTGAGCTGCGCAGGGGGCACAGGGGCTGGACCACCCCAGCAGGAGGCAGGGGTTGGTGTTGAGTCCCCCTGCCCCGGGGTGTCCCAGGCTCTCTGCAGGCAGGAGTGTGTCTCTGGCTGGCTTCGAGGAGCCTCAGGGGGTTTCGTGCTGCCCACCCCTGGGGCTGCCAGTCTCGGTGCTCACTCCAAGCAAACCTACGCCAGTTTTGCCTTGGTGTCGTGTAGCTGTCGTATCTCACAAACCACACAGACTCCAGGTTGATCAAAAGGCAATGAGCTCTTTACTTCAAAAATGCCCATCTTTTTATAGGATACATCGCACAAACATATACTATTGGTTAAGATCATTAACACCCCCTTAAAGCTACTGGTTAATTGTGAATAACAACTAAGTTCCAACCTCTGTATGGAAATGACCAGGTGTAAGTGTGTTTACATTCTTGTATTTTGCCATTCTCACAACAATCCTGGTAGAACCATGAGAAAAAGTTTATCTCTGCACCAAAGACTGCAGCAAACATGCCTGAGCTTTCTCTGTCAGCCTTCTGACAGTGTCCACAGTGTCCAAGCTGCCGTGCTGGGAGCAGCGTGGCTTGCTGCAGAGGAGCCATGTGGTGCCTGAGGAGCTCAGCTTGCCTCCAGATCCCTGGGCCTGACCATGGGAGGCAGCTGAGGTTTGGTGCAGCTTCCCTGGGCACTGCCCTGCCCCTTTGGGGGTGTGTGTCACAGCAGGTGAAGTGCAGCAGGGCACAGAGTGGGTCAGTCCCGCGTGCTCTGGGTGGTTCCTTGCTCACCCAGATGCTCCCTCTGCCTACCAGCAGTCCCATCACTTTGTCCCCGAGCCCAAGGGGTGGTGGGCTCTGCCTGCCCTTCCCCTGTGCCCCTCCTCTTCTCCTCAATTTCCGTCTTACTCTTTCTTCTGTGTCTGCGTCATCTTCTTGTGTCACCACCACTGCCTCCCTCCCTCCCTGTCCTTCCTGCCTCACTTCTGCTGACTCTCTTGTTCTCTTGACAGACGATTCTTGCACCCAGTGGTGGATTGTACTGCCTCGGCGGAGGCTGTGATGGCACTGTAAGTATCAGCTGTGTGTGCCTGCTGTGCCCCTGCTCCCTCACTGCCTGTGGCCAGCGCTTGCATGTGCCCTGCATGTGTCACCAAGGCTCAGCAGACGCAGCTCTTCTCTCTGGGGTGTAACTCTGCCCTCGCTGACAGGGGTTTGGGGTGACACACCACACAAACACACACCCCTTCCCCACCTGAGGGGTGCAAGGCTGTTCCCCAGCCTTCCTGGGCCCATCGGAAAGCCCAGCCCTGCCCTTCACCATCACATCCCCTGGAACTGCCATATCAGAGGACCTTTCCAGCTGTAGGGCAGGAAAGCTGGCCTTGGTCTTTCTGCCCATCACCCCGGCTGCCTAAGGCCTTGTCACGATCCCCTAACACAAGCGAGATTCGTGATGGTTCGTTAGCCTGATCTCAGAGTGCAAAAGACACGAGGGATTTCAATATTAATCAAAATCAAAGCACTACACCTTTATTAAGTGCCCACAACTCAATAATGCGATAGAGGGGAGAGAGAGAGAGGTAAGAATAGAGAGAAAAAACGGGGGGAAGGGATAGCTACCAACGGCGAGATGGGGTCCTCGGGGTCTGGAGAAGTCTTCAGCCAATAGATCTCAAAATCTCGGTTAACTTAGGGGGACTTTTTATAGTCCAAAAGCGGGGTGCTGCTGGCCAAAGAGGTGGGGAAATCTTCCATTGTTTCACAGCAAACACAGCGGGAGTGAGGGGCAGCTGGAAGGCTGTAGCCCCTGTTGTGAGGTTGGAACAGGCACAGGTACCTGCTGCCCTTGCAGCGAGTGCAGCCCGCTCCTGGCGCCGTCCACCGTAACCTGTTCATTGTTCTCTTACCTGGGTTCCCATGGGAATCCATACTAGTCCTTTGGCCCAGTGAGCACACCTGCACCCTGCAGGCAACGCTTTGGCAGACATCCCACCTTCAGCCAGGCCGGGACCCCGCTGTACACAAAGGTTTTCCGGGGTTTGAAGGTTTTTTTAGTCTCTGTCCTTTGACGATGGTTGTGAGGCAGATAAGGGATCTTCGGACCGTCTCTCACAGGCCTGAAGGGATGCAGCCTCTGGCAGGCAGAGGAATGGCTGGAGGGGTGATCCCTGCCCTGTGCCTTCCCCCAGAGCTGGCTGTGTCCCCTGGGGGCAGCCCAGTGTCCTGGGGGGCTGAGTGGGTCAGACCACCAAGGGGGTGCAGTGGCCATGGGGTGTCCTGGCTTGGTCTGAAAGCGTGGAGGGAGCTGACCGAGGGGTCCCACGTGCCAGAGCCTCTTCCCAGGGCCCTGGTGCTGGGAACTGCAGAGTGCAAGCTGCTCTCCACAGGACACTGCCCAGATCCCAGTGCTGGGGATGTGGGGTGTTCCTGACCACTGCACTCACTGGGTGGGCATGAGGCACCAGGAGAGTGAAAGGCAGAAGAAAGAGATGGGACGGGAGATGGAGTTTTTCAGTGCAGCCCTGGGAAGTCAGAAGTGTGATACTGAGGAAAGTGGAGCTGCTGGGAGGGGTATTTACAGCTGGGTTGGGTTGCTCTGGAATAGCTGGGAGTGGGTGGCCTGTGTGATGGGAGTGAGAGGGATCCAGTGGCAGCAGTAAAGCTCTGGCAGGGTAAGTGGGCAGTGGGAAGAGCATCCCAAGCAACAAAAGAGTCCAGATAGGCAGTTCCAGGAGGGTCTGCTCATGGCTCCTGGTGGCAGACACTGCAGCTGAGGCTGTGCCATGCTGGAGCTATCAAGGGCACAGGTGACTAAGCCTCCAGCACCTCCAACCACTGCTGTTAGGTGCTCCAGGCAAAACTTGGTCCTTTCAGGCCAGAAGCCGTGCCTCTTGGCTCACCTCCTGCCTGCCCACTCTGCCCTGAACCCCTGGGAACATGGCTGTTCAGCCCTTCAAGGGGAATACCCACAGAGAGTAGGCATCACTGCACAGCCAGGTGACACTGGGCAGCACCTCCAGAGACACCTCTCTTCAGCCCCTCCTTTGGTTAAAGTCCTGCTGGAACATTCTCAAAACAGCCCTTCTCTGCTTAAACAGCTGTCATTAGCCCTTCCTGTGCCTGGTGCCCACCCTACACCTCACCCTGCAAATGCAGGACGTGCTGGGCAAGAGCCTGGTGGGACTAAGGCTGTCTGTGGTGGCCCTGCGACTGTCACAGCTCTCCCAGTCCATGTGGCAGCATGTCTTCTTGCCTGCATTGTCCCAGTGTCAAAGGTGTGAGAATGGGGGCCTGGGGAGATGAGATCCCTGGGAAGGCTGGGGGGAGAAGTGCCGGGGGAAAAGTGCCAGCACATCTTTGCAGCCTGATCCTGTGTGCAGGCAAGGGCTGGGGGGACCATGACTGGTGCCTGGGGGTGGGATCTCGTTACCCTTCCTCACCCCAGGACCTGGAGCCCCCTGCCTTGAAAGCCTGGAGGCTTCAGCACTCTCTGTCCTGCAGCTGTTGTGCTCTCCCTGCAGGACTCTGATGACAACTCCCGCGTCTCCATCACTTTTTTCCGGCTGTTCCGGGTGATGCGTCTGGTGAAGCTGCTGAGCCGGGGTGAAGGCGTCAGGACCCTCCTGTGGACCTTCATCAAGTCCTTTCAGGTCTGTCAGGAGCAGTGCTCCCCTCCTAAACACACCCGTGCCCGGGGCTGGCAGCAGTGGCTGGTCCTCGGGCTGGTCGCATGAGCAGCCTGTCCTCACCAGGCATAGGAGAGAGCTCCAGTGCTGGCAGGCTGCTGCCCTCAGATTGGGCCAGGGGCTTGTGGTGTGTGAAACATGGTCCATGTGGGGGGGGAGGGAGTGTGGGACTCCCTGGCTGACAGCACTGGGTGTCAGAGCTGGGCCAGGTGCTGACAGTACCTGCCTGGGCCCGTTTGTCCTGGTCCTGCCTGGCTGGGATCTGCACCAGCTGGGTACCTCAGGGCACGCTGCAGCATCAGCTCACAGCTCTTCCCCGGGCAGTTCCCTCAGCCCTGGGTGGCCCTGGGGTGCGCTGAGCCTCTGTCCCAGCCCCAGAGACCAGTGCTCCCGTGGGGGTGGCATCAGCCTCCCACATGTGAGAGCCACAGAGATGGGGCCAGCAGGAAAATGGTGAGAGGAACAGGTCAGCTGTCCCCTCCCCACACAGGGACCTGGATACACCTCCTGCAGCACCTCCAGAGCCAACACCCTGTCCCTGGGTTGTCTCACACCAGCCGTGGTCCTTTCCTCATAGGCTCTGCCATATGTGGCCCTGCTGATTGTGATGCTTTTCTTCATCTATGCTGTGATTGGGATGCAGGTGAGGGGCACAGGGGCACGGGGGTGGGAATTGGTCTTCCTCAGATGCCCTGAGCCTGATGGCACCTGGGGAGGTGGGACAGAGAGGGACTGGTTGCTCTGCTAGGCCCTCTCTGGGACTTTGCTCATGATGGGACCTGTTTACCCTGGTCTGCAAGGATGTTTGTCACCCCAGCAGCCTTCCATCCCTGGGCTTCAGCCAGGGCAGCTGGGGCACATGGGAGTCAATGATACAACCCAGTGCAGGCAGCAGGGCTTGTGCTGGTTCAGGAGACCTTGTCTCCTTGGCCCAGATGAAGTGCAGTTGTGCTCAGGGGTGTTTTCAGCACTGGCAGGAGTGTCCAAGTAGCTTCTAAGCCCCAGAGCACCCACACCCCAATCTCAATCTCTTTTGGGGATGCCCAAAGCCAAATAAACAAGAGGAAGTGGAGCTCAGGCACCAGAGGTGCTCTGGAGGGTGCCTTTCTAAGGTGGGTACCTGAGAAGGGATGGCACCCTGGAGACCTCCCACTGTGATTTACAGATGTTTGGGAAGATTGCCATGGTGGATGGGACCCAGATCAACCGAAACAACAACTTCCAGACCTTTCCACAGGCTGTGCTGCTACTCTTCAGGTCAGTCCTGTCCTGTTGTGTAAGCAGGAGGAGGGAGCTGGGCTCTGAGCCTGTAGGAATGCCCAGCTTGGAGTGAGGGAGGACCAGCTGCTTTCTTTTTTGTCCCACAGAAAGATCTCCTGCAGCAGTGGAGGCATGTCAGGAGAGGCTGTGGGTTTAGCTGGTGTGGCTGGGCTGCCAGAGAGAGGGGCATTTTGGGGTTGCTATTTTAAATATTTCCTTCCCAGACTGGATTTTAATTTGTGAACTGTGAGGAAACTCATGGGAAGCAGGAGCTCAGCCCAAGGCTTTCCTTGACGCCAGACACTTTTTGAAGCTTTTGGTGGCCCTACAGCAGCAAGCCAAGAATCCTGACTGCTTTTTCCCAGCAGCTTCCCACTCCCCTGTGCACTGGACTGGCCTCAGCCCTCGCTGCATGCCCAGCTCGTGCCCGGCACAGGCAGGGACCAGCAGGTATCCCCTCTTTCAGGTGTGCAACGGGCGAGGCCTGGCAGGAGATCCTGCTGGGCTGCAGCTACGGCCAGCGCTGCGACCCAGAGTCGGACTACGCCGAGGGCGAGGAGTACACCTGTGGCACCGGCTTTGCCTACTTCTATTTCATCAGCTTCTACATGCTCTGTGCCTTCCTGGTATGCTGGCTCCCACAGGGCCCCTTGAGCACCCCTGTCCTGCCTTGTTAGCCGTGTGTCTCGTGGGGTGACCCACAGCACCTCCTCCTCCTGGGGACATCACCCCCAGCCCACCTACCCGGCCATGCTGGAAACTGGCACTGCACTTCTGGGGGGGCCAGGATCCCCCTTTAGTTTGTTCCCACAGCCTCCGTGTGCTGCCTTCAGGTGTGTTTGTGGTGGCCTTGGCAAGGATGGAGAGGGACAAGATGGCAACGTGCCTGTCCTTTCACATGACCTGCTTGAGCAGGAGGTTCCTCTCTGCGTGGGAACACCCTCACTCAGCATCCTGTGACTCCAGGAGATCCCAAGCCCTTTCTGCTTGAGAACACGTGTGCCCATGTTTTTGTGCTGCCTTTCCACCAACTGGGTCCTTCCCACCCGTTCCTCTGCCCTCAGATCATTAACCTCTTCGTGGCTGTCATCATGGATAACTTTGATTACCTGACACGGGACTGGTCCATCCTCGGGCCCCATCACCTGGACGAGTTCAAGCGGATCTGGGCTGAGTACGACCCCGAGGCCAAGTGAGTGCCAGTGGCTGAGCAGCATGGGCAGGCTGTTCCTGGAGTGGGAGATGTGCGTGGCAGGGTGAGCTGTGCCACTGCCTGCAAGTCGAGTTCCAGCATCTCAGAGGGGGATGTGGACTTGCCAGAGTCGATCCAGTCTGACAAAAGCCATCAGGATATTTGGGAACATAAGACTTTCAGTTCCCTCTTCATCCAGTTGTGGTGAGGCTGCCAACTCTTGCCATGCCACTGCACACCTTTACCTGCTCCCCAGTGCCACAGGGAGCAGCTGCTTTCCCCAGAAGGAGCGCAGGGAAGAGTAAGGGTTTGCCCAGTGCAGAAGGATGGGGCAGACCCCAGGGATGAGCCCCCAGAGCAGCTCCCCAAGGCACCATCAAGCAGGTGTGCTGCCTCACTGCTGAGCTGATGTGTTTCCTCCGCAGGGGGAGAATCAAACACTTGGATGTGGTGACTCTGCTGAGGCGTATCAACCCTCCCCTGGGCTTTGGCAAGTTCTGCCCACACCGTGTAGCTTGTAAGGTGAGAGCCAAGGGGGTGACAAGGTGTGTGACCACAGGGACGCCTTCCCCAAGCTGTCACTGTGTCCTCGCAGGGGGCTGAGAGTGACAGTCCAGCCAGTGTCCCAGTGCCACGGCTTATACTCTGCTCTGACCTCTCTGTTTTAATAAAGGGCTGTATTCGTGGGGCGAGGACAGTTGCTGCTCAGCCTGCACAGAGCTGGTGTGGTTCAGGCTCCTGAAGATCAGGACTTTGCTGTGCTCACCTCCTGCCTCACAGGTGTGGCACTGGTGGGCTGAGCCCTCAGTACAGGAGGCTCCCAGGGCACGCTGCAGCTGGTGCAGGAGGGCAGTGCAGGGCCTGAGCACGTGGCCGTGGCAGCTGGGCTCTGGAGCTTGTTTCCAAGAGCTGATAGTGCTTAGGGAGAAGGAAACCCCAACTTTCTTGGCAGAAATACACTTTGCCTGGCTTAGCTCGTTCTGAACAAAGCCAGGACCTGTGTGAGGCTCGTGTGTAATGTGCATGGGCAGGAGCTCAGGCACTGCTGGAATCCCTCCTGGGTTTTGGGCAAATGCATCAGGAGATTTGATCCCCAGACTCCTCAAAGCAGCCTGGAATGTGCTTTGGAGCAGGGAGCACAATGCAAAATGACTTCCATCTCTCTGAAAGCAGCTGGGGGGATTCAGCCTGGAGCAGAGGGTGCTCAGAGCGTACCTTCTTGTTCTCCACAACTCCCTGACAGGAGGTTGAAGCCAGATGGGAGCCGGTCTCTTCTCTCAAGTAACCAGTGACATTACAAGAAGAAACAGTCTCAAGTTGCACGATGAGAGGCTTAGGATGGATTTCAGGGAAAATTTTTTTACCGAAAGATTGGTTAGGCCCTGGGACAGGCAGTCCAGGGCACTCGTGGAGGGATTTAAAAGCCCTGTGGACATGGTGCTTGTGCACCTCGATGGCCTCGGCAGTGCTGATGATCTTATAGATCTTTTCTGACCTAAACAATTCTGTGATTCCATGATTTTCTCCCATGGCACCCATGCCCCTGTAGGTGCTGATGATCTTACAGATGTTTTCTGACCTAAACAATTCTGTGATTCCATGATTTTCTCCCATGGCACCCATGCCCCTGTAGGTTATTTCCCCCAGCTCTACCCCTCACTTGCTCTGGTTCAGCTGGCTGGGACAAGGGATGTCACTGCCTCTGGCAGTTGTGGTGCCAGGGGTGGTGCAGAGTCCCTGGGCCTGGGCAGGGCTGGGAGGGCTCCATGCCCTGAGCAGAGCCTCTGGCCAGGACAGGCACTGGGCCTGGGGGCTGCCAGGCTGCTCTGCCACCTGGGCTCACAGGTGCTGCTTTGCTGTGCAGCGCCTGGTGTGCATGAACATGCCCCTGAACAGCGATGGCACCGTCACGTTCAACGCGACCCTCTTTGCCCTGGTGAGGACAGCCCTTAAGATCAAGACCGAAGGTGAGCAGTGACCTTGTCTGCCTCTACAGCCTGACAGGGGACCTTCCTTGTGGTGCCAGGTGTGGGTTACACACCGTTCCCTCACTGGCTGGGGATCTCAGGGCGCTTGTCTGTGGGGTCAGACCCTCAGCTCCGTGCTTAGTACCCATCCCTTGGGACCAGAGCCCCTGGGTGCCTGCGTGCTGCTGCTCAGGCTGAGCCTGGAGGACGTTTTTAGCTGAAGGCCCGCCTGTTGCAACCCTGAGGAGTGAACCAGTGCCACCAGTGCCACCCTGAACAGCTTAGGAATGGGGCTGGTCCGGCTCCCATCCTTTGAATTCGGCTGTGCTGGGGAGGAGCTGCTTTCACCCCTTCTTTGCCAGCGGCATAGTTTGCCGAGCCTGCCTGTGGGAAGGCGTCCCAGCAGCTTGTTTTTGTGCCTGTGGGTTGTGCCTGTGCTGTGAGCAGCTCTGGGCTGGGCCGGGAAGCCCCCGTGGCAGGAGCCAAGGCCAGGCCCTGGTGGGCCCCTGGGATCAGTGTCTTCCAGCAGTGTGGCGTGGGGCATCCCTCTGCCTGGGGTGAGAACTTGGCAGCCTGGGAGAAGCACAGGAGATCCTGGGGGTAGACTGGGATTTCAGGAATGGTGAGCTCCAAAGGGGAGGTCAAAATCTGTAAAGTTATTTTGGCTAAAATCAAAGCCTTGCTCTTACTCAACTCATTTTTGTTGGGTGGGGAGACAAAGAGGAGCTGTGACACCCTCGAGGAGACTGGCCAGGTGTTCACATGCTTTGTCTTCACTCCTGTTCACGTCCCTGGGAACGAACTGCTCTGTCCTGCTCGCTTTCCTCACAGGCAATTTTGAACAGGCCAATGAGGAGCTCAGAGCTATTATCAAAAAAATCTGGAAGCGCACGAGTATGAAGCTTTTGGACCAGGTCATCCCACCCATTGGAGGTATGTCACCAGGTGGCACTTCCAGAGGGACAGAGCGACTCCTGCTCAGGGTCTCCCTGCTCCAGCCACTTGGGATCCTGGCACAGGCAGAATCGTCTTGTTGGTTTTCTCCCTCCAGATGATGAGGTGACAGTGGGCAAATTCTATGCTACTTTCCTGATCCAAGAACATTTCAGGAAGTTCATGAAGCGCCAGGAGGAATATTATGGGTACCGGCCCAAGAAGAACACTGTGGAGATCCAGGTTGGTGTGTGGGTTCTTCCTGGAGGCAGGCAGGGAGCTCTGCAGGTCAGGGAAGAGGCTTCCCCCAGCCTGGGGAAGTCCAGGGTGACTCAGAGAGCTGCAGAGACCCCTGTGCCTCTGGAACTGAGGTGACCCCAAGTAAACCAGCACTGAACTGGCCGTGAGACCCCAGTGCTGAGTGTGACCTTTGTGTCCAGGGTGCAGGTGACTCAGGAAGCAAAGGAGGGTTTTGACTCTCGGCTCCTCTGACTCCAGTTGTAGAGAGGGTTTGGCAGGATCCAAAACATTTTAAGACCTGGCAATTCCCACCCCAGACTGCTGTGTGTGCCAAATGCTGCTCATCCAAGCCCTTACCCACCTGCTCTGCTGCAGTCCCAGGGCCTGTTCCCTCTTCTCCCCTTAGCAGTGTCTGGATGGCTCCCTGTGCCTGGTGTTCTCTGTGTTCTCTCAGCCTTACAGAGCATCAGGTGGGGTGGGGGTCAACATGGCTTACTTGAGGACCACTGCAGTCAGAGAAGCCTGCACAGCAGGCCTGAGGGTGCTGGTGGAAGATTTCTGTGCCTGGCCAGAAGGCTGGGATGTCCCCAGCCTCTCCTGACTTTATAGGGAGGAAATCACACCTAGAGATAAAAGACCAGGCCCCAAAGGTGCAAAGCAAGGAAAAAAGCCAGGTCCCAGATCAGGGGCAGAGGCCCAGCCCTCCATCAGGCTGCCCCTGGCATTCCCTTTTATGGGACAGCATGAGCCCAGAAAGTTTGGGAGAGCTGTGGGCCAGCGTGAGCTCAGGAGCAGTGCCTCCAAGCACAGCCAGGCAGCTGCAGGGTGTGACCCCTGGCCTCGGCAGGACACCTGGCAGGCTGGGTGTGCCCCGTCGTGTTCCCGTTTCCAAAGACCAAGGTGAGAGGGGTGGTGGGGCACAGCCACATCAGCCCTGCCCTCCTGTCCCCTCCAGGCTGGGCTGAGGAGCATTGAAGAAGAAGCTGCCCCTGAAATCCATCGGGCCATTTCTGGGGACTTGACTGCCGAGGAGGAGCTGGAAAGAGCCATGGTGGAGGCTGCCATGGAGGAAGGGATATACAGGGTGAGTTCAGCCCTCAGGGCACTGTGGTGGTCCCACCCAGCCCTGCTTTCAGAGCGCTGCTGGTGGCTCAGCTTGGCTACTAGCACTGGGGGACAGGCTGCAGGGTGTGGGCCACAAGGATGATCAGCACTTCTTTCCTTTTTGTGAGCATCAGGACACCCTGGTTGTGTCACCTTGGGCAAGCTGCTCTCTGCCTCAGTTTCCCCTCTGTGAAAGGACCCAGCCCATGTGCCTTGCGGGGCTGTGCTGGATGTTTACCAGCTGCTTTGGAGGTTCCCACTCACACCTCCTGCCAGGCTAAGACAGGACAGCTCTGGTGTCAGAGGAACCGATTCACTTCCCACTCCCTGGGAGTCTCGGAGGCAGCCTGGGCAGCTGTGGGGTTGCAGAGTTGTACCTTCTGTGTCCAGAGGTGCCACCACCTCAGGCTGTTCCACAGAGGTGACAGGATTTGTTACGGGCTGGCTTATCCCAGTGCTACTGCATGGCCATCAACCCTCAGTGCCTCAGTTTCCCCACCTGGGCAGTGAGGGGACCGTGTGGTCTGCAAGGCCTGAGCAGGGCAGTCACTGTTTCGACATGGGAATGGCCCCGGAGCAGCCCGGAGCTCCAGGCTTCCCCTGATACCCTCCCTCTTGGTTGCAGAGGACAGGTGGCTTGTTTGGCCAGGTGGACAGCTTCATGGAGCCCAGCAGCCCCCTGCAGCCCCAGGTGGCCAGCCAGAGACCCCTGCAGTTCACTGAGGTGGGCACTGAGGAGCTGGACTCTCCCGTGTTCCTCGATGACTTCCCCCAGGAAGGCAACACCAACGTCAACAACGCCAACAGCAGCAGCTGGCTGGAGGGGTAAGGGCGGTGAGCCTCGGTGGCAGCAGGGAGGGCACTGCTGACCGTGCCACCGGCGTGGGGTGAATACAGTGGTGGAGGTGGATGACAGACAGCTCTGCCTGGCCAGGCCACTGCCCTCCCTGCGGCTGCACCCTGGCCTACCCAGGGCTCCCATCCCATCACGCCTTCATCTCAGTGCCGTGAGGGTGGAGGTGGACAGCAGGGCTCCAGGCATTGCAGGAACCATCCCTGCCCCTTGCCTGCCAATCTCTGAGGGCCAAGGCCCAGGCTGGGGCCACCAACACGTGCCTGGCCACAGATAGAAGGGACAGAGATTACCTGTGTAAGAGGATGTACTTAGTCCTGCTTCCTGGGGTCTCCACGCTGTTCATCCATTCCAGTTGTCCCCACAGGTCTGTCCCCCCGGGGTGGAGCAGCTGGGGAGGGCTGCACGCCCAGGCAGAGCTGGGCTCAGTGTGTGGCCCCACTCAGGCTGACCCGGCTGCCTCCCTGGGCAGGGTGCAGTATGAGGATGAGGTGCTGAGCAAGACAGAACCAGCAGCTCGCAGGCGCCCGGCGTGGGGTGAGTCTTGGCGTCGTTGTTCTTCTGGGGGCCTGGGACCAGCCCAGGGGCCAGGGCAGGGGGAAGGGTCTGATGCTGATGGGTAAAAGGAGGAGCTGGAGGCCGCAGTAAGTTGGAGGTTTGCTGAGAGCACAGCAGGACCTCTCTGGAGAGCTCCAGGAGACCCTTCTCCCTCCTTCTACACTTTGGGGTGATGAAACGTGGAGATAGTGCCTCAGTGTGGGGGAGCACTGGCCATCCCAGGGCAGCAGAGCCACAGGACCATGTTCATTTCCTCAGACAGGGACTTTGGGTGCTGCTGAACTCAACCCTTTGTTTCCCCCATTCCACCAAGCCCATTCCCATCTCTCTTTGGCAGGGGTTTCCTTGCT
Organism: Picathartes gymnocephalus; assembly: GCA_013390045.1. Classification (NCBI taxonomy): domain Eukaryota; kingdom Metazoa; phylum Chordata; class Aves; order Passeriformes; family Picathartidae; genus Picathartes; species Picathartes gymnocephalus. The sequence goes on along the minus strand of WEKY01048692.1, from coordinate 153,698 downwards.
CTTGTACCCACCTAACGTCCCTACCTGTCCCTCCCACAGAGCACAACCGCCCCATTCCCATGGAGAGGCTGAGCAGGAGGCGAGGGGCCACCTCTGGGGGTCCCTCATCACCAGGGCCACTCCTCCCCCAGCAGGTAAAAGGGGCAGTGCATGTCCAGAGGGGACATGTAGTGTGGGGGACACGGGTGAACGTCCCTCTCATCCTGGGAAAGGCTGTCACAGCTGTGCTAGGACGGAGCCACTCTCCTGGCCTCATTGTGTGAATTCAGCCTTGCTAGAGCTTTTCTCTTGGATTAGCCTGGAGATGGAGCTGGGCTCCCACGCTGCTGTTGTAGCAGTCCTGGGGAGCTCCTCGAAGCTGGAACAGCTGGAAGCACATTCCTCTGGCTCTCCATCTGCCTCCAGAGCCAGGGCAGGCAGAAGGGGTGCAGCAGATTTGCCCCCACGCTCCCTTTGCTGGCCACAGTGCCTCATGCCTGGCATGTGCCAGGGCAGGGGGCCAGGGCTTGTTCCCAGCTCTCTGTTCACATGGCCCTGCTGGTCCCATTTTGGGGGTGCCCTGGACTCAGGAGCTTCAGCAGGATGGCATTGCCTGTCCAGGCCCTGGTCAAGAACAGGGGACAGAAGCTGCAGCCCCCCCACGAACATGGGAGAGGTCTTTCCTGGGCAGTGTCCCAGCCCAGGTTGCAGCTCTGTGCTACTCTCACCCAGCTGCCCACAGAGGATGGCACTGTGACAGCAACGGCATCCAGCTCAAGGTCCCAGCAGAGAGAAACTGGTGAGCCAGGAACATCCTCCACCCCAGCCATCACCTTCCTCATTCAGGAGGTAAGGCAGGGGCACAGCCTGGCAAAGGGAGCAGCAGGGATGCAGAGGGAACAGCAGGAAATTCCAGGGATACCATGCTTATGCCAGGATGGGAGACTGGGGGGCAAAGCTTAGCTACAAGGGCAAGCAGCAGGTATGTGGCAGCACAGAGGGCAGAGGGGAGGAGAAGAGGGCGGGTGCTTGCAGCCAGGGCAGCTCCCCAGGCGGAGCACCCAGGCTGTGCTCTCACCTTCTGCACAGGCTCTGATCTCCGGAGGCCTCGGGGCTCTGGCCCGTGACTCATCGTTCCTAGCAGTGACCAGGGACGAGATGGCAGCCAGCAGCCAGCTGGAGATGGATGAAGCGGAGAAAGCTGCTGTGGAGCTGCTGAAGGGAAGAGAAACACTTCAGGGCACAAAAACTGGCTCTGCCCCACTGGACACCTCAGCTGTGCCAGCAGGCAGCTCCCCAGGGCTCGGTGCAGCCCCCTCCCAAAAGACCCTCACTGCCACTGGCCTGTGAGCTGCCCGCTGCAGTAGCCCAGGGTCCTGTCACAGGGCTGCTGGAGCAGAGCCACACGGGTCCTGCCTCTGCCTGTGCTCCTGAGCTACTCTGGCCAGCTGTGGTATTATTCTTGGGACAGGCCTCTGGGATGCTGGTGCAGAACAGGACAGTGCTGTTCCAGAGGGGTCTTGCAAGAGCTGGACAGGTCATTAAAGTGTTCCTGCTGTGTGACTCTGAATTCCCTTCCCCTCCTTCCGCTGCCACCCTGCCTGCACAGCCAGAGGACGGGCTTACAAATGCCACAGCATGTGTAACCAGAGCTGGCAGTGATTCACGTGGCAGCCCCCGGTCCAGTCATTTTGAGGTTGCCAAGCTCTGGGGGTCTCCTGATATCCCAGCAGCTGGACCCTGCATCCTCATGTCTGTGCTGGAGCCTGCAGCCTCCTGCCTGCAGCCAAGGAGGAAGAGATGTGCCAGGGACTTGGGCAGCAAAATGGGGTCTGGGGGCTTCTTGACTCCCTGTCTGGGCTGTGTGTGAAACTGGGGATGGGGCAGAGGTGTGAAAGCATGTTCAGGCCAGGGCAGCAGCCCTGGGGCTGGCCAAGAGGAGAATTGGACACTGTGATGCCATTTTTGCCCCTTCCACTATCCCTGCACTGCACTCTTGGGGTCCGGCATCCATCCATTCTCTGGGAAGGTCTCGTTTAGCCCACGACATCCACCCCACAGCTCAGCGGGGCAGGGCCAGGAGTGTAGAGCTGTTCCTGCAGTGTTCCCAGCACTGCCTGGGCTGGTGCTGAGCAGCAGCCAAGGTTGTTCCTCTCTGGGGCTGCCCAGGGGGTTCACAGTGCCCCCCATGGGATCTGGGCACTGAGCACCGGGGCAGCCCCATCTCCCAGCCCAGCTCTTCGGTGGGATCTGGCTCCCAAGGGCCCCCAGCCCTGCCTAACTGGGAACTGGGGGGCTCTTGATCACCTAATATATATTAAAATGCAGAGAGTGGATGAGTCCCAGGGGAGGAGCAGATCAATGAGCCAGCCTGCTCCCCAGCATGGCTTTTATTAACTCGGTCAAGGGAACCCTCTGAGTTCCAGCTGCAGCCTGAGCACCAGAGCCAGCCTGGTGCCTGGCCGTGGCAGGGCAGCTTCCCTCACAGCATGCAGCCAGCAGAGATGTGTGGTGGGAGGGAACTGCTGATTCCCTTCCTCTTGCTTCTTTGCCCTGGGGCAGGACCTACAGCCCTTCACACCCACACCCCCCCACACACACTGCTGGTGCAGGTGCACGGGCTTCAGCTCTGGCAGCTGCTCTGCCGGGAGATGTCAAGGACATGTTATGGGGTGAGTGGTCGTGGTCTCCTGGTGGGCTTAGGGAGATGCAGGACTGCATGTATCATTTGCCAAGACAGGTGGGTGCTCGCTGGAGACACTAAACTTGAAGGGTGACACTGTGGTGGGGACACTACGTCTGTGGTGGGGTCTCTGCACCCTCTCCTGGGGTCTGGGGCTGCACAGGGGTTGGTTTGCTCCATTTCAGGTGTGCTTGTGGTGTGTCTTTAGGTTGATTCTAGCTGAACTGGGGACAGATGTGATTTGTGGTACAGCTGGCCATATGGGTGGGAATTGGAAGAGAGCAACATCAGAGCACAGTCACTGCCCCTCTCTGCCTGGAGCTTCAGTGGGGAAGAGTCCAGCCTCAGGAACACCAGTCGGTACCGTGGACCAGGTGTCCTTGCAAACATGGGACAAAGAATGAGGAATACCAGCTCCTCACATCCCTGTAGGAAGACAGACAGGCCATGTCCTGCTCATCCCCATGATTTTGTATCAGCCCACGGTGCCCTGGGACTTACCCATCCCAGCAGAACTGAGGAGCTCCTGCAGGATGCAGAATCCCGTGGCCCGTGGTCCTGGCACCGTGGGAGGAGCAAGCACGAGTGGGTGCGTGAAGGGATGGTGCTGTTGAGGTGAAGCACCCAGACTCCAGAGCAGAGGGCAGGTGCCGGGCTCTGTGCTGGACACAGCACGGCCTCAGTAGCTGTCAGCCAGCAGCTGTTGGCCACCAGTGCTGGCATGTCCTGGCTATCCCCCTCCCAAGGATACAGCTTGGACTCCTCAAAAGAAACCTCCGTGTGCCTCAGTTTGCCCTCGTGCTCCATTGCTATTTGCCCTGCCATTGACACCAACCTGCATAGGAGGAGTCCCCTGTGGGTCCCACACCTGCTGGAAGATGCTTTCTTCTGCTGAGCCAGGGCCTGTCTGTGTCAGGCTGCCGTCCGCCCCAGCGACATGAATGCAACTCAGGAAAGCCATAAGAGGGACTCCTACACCTCCCCCGTGCTTGCCTGTCTCCAGTCCTACTCTTTGATGGCCTCTGGACGTGTCTCTCTCACCAGCCTCCCAAGACCAGCTCCTAGGATGGAGCCAATGATTCTGTGGGCACCGCCCTCTGCTGCGTGGGTACCCAGCTTGCTGTGTGGACCCCAGCCCCGCAGCACGGGCTGTGCACGCTGAGGAGCGGCGCTGGCACCTGGACACCATCCTGCTACGCCATCAGACTCATGCCCCGTCCTCTTAGGACAGACTCTCACCATAGCCCCGGAGAGCCCAAAGGGTTACCAGACCCCAGTCCCAGTGGCTCTGTCAGGAGCACTGAGCTCGCCCTTGCCCTGCTTTGTATCCCTGCTGCTCCATGGTGTCACCCCCCACCACCACAGAGGGGACGGGGTCCAGTGGAACTAAGGAGGTGTCGGAGTGACGCCACCCATGTGGAAACACACCATTCGGTACAGTCCGGAACAGGGCTTGGTACAGCCCGGAGAAGCGCTGGCACAGCCCCGGTACATCTGCGGTAAATCCCAGAACAGCGCGGAGCAGCGCAGGCGGCAGGAGGGGCTGACGAGCGTGAGTGTGAATGGGTGTGAGTGCGCGATGTGTCCGTGCGTCCCTGTTCGTGTGTCCGTGTGTCCCTGTGCCCGTGCCCGTGCCCGCGCCCGCGCGTGTGCGCGCATCCCGGCTCCGAGCGGGGTCCCGCGCCCTCCGCCGCGTGCTCGCGGTCCGGCCCTGGGGGCGTGGCC
>WEKY01048692.1:102504-149015 GCA_013390045.1 Picathartes gymnocephalus | reverse complement strand
CGCTCTCCTCCCCACCCCCCGCTCCCCACCGTTTCGGGATGTCTCCCCCCTGTCCCCACCGGCTCCCGCGCCGCGCAGCCCCGCTCTGCCTTCCCTCCACCCGCCCCCACCGCTCGCCATCCCCCGTGGCTGGCGGAGGGCGAGGCCAGGACCCCCGGCTCCTCCACCTGCACAGCCGGCTGGCGCCAAGCCTGGGCAGTTCCCGGTTGCTGCGCGGGTGGGTTTGGCCGTCCGAAGTGTCACCAGGATGCCCGGGATTGTGCGGGCTCCCTGCCCGCCCCCCCGCGCTGGGTGGTGGGAAACGATGCGGTATCTCGGTGTCCTTTGTGCTGGGAACAATGCGACTGCAGACCCGCACCTCACAGAGGAGCTGCTGGCGGTCTCTGAGGCCGCCGGGGCTCGGGGGGCTGCGGGAGCTCGGGGGGCGTGGGCCGGGCGAGGCCGAGCCCCGCAGGAAGGGGTGACAGCCCCGTGTGTCACCCTCGTCTTTGTGAGCGCCATGCCCGGGCCGGTGCGCGGCGGCGGGGCTCTGCCGCTCCCTGCCCCTCGCAGGAAGGAGTACCCGGGGAAAGAGGGGATCTCAATCCCACGGAGCGGCAACGCGGGACCCTGCCCTGCCCGAGACCCTGTCTCGGCCGGAGCCGCCGTCACGCGGGGGATGGGACCGGCCGGCCGCCGCTCACCTCGTGCCCGTGCCGGGGCAGTGGCATCTGCCGGGCCCGTGGTGTCGGAGCGGATCGGACCCCGTGGGAGCCCGGCCCCGCAGCCCGTCCCGCCCGGCCGGACACGCCGTGCCTCCCCCCGCTCTGTCCCCTGTGCCCCCGCCGGCACGGGCAGGCGGGCTCTGGCGGCTGCGGGGACTGCGCCGGGGCTCGGAGGGCACTGCCCTCGCCCTGCCGGGCCGGAGCGGGAGCACAAAAGATGCCGCTGGTGCAGCGGCAGTGATGGAGGGAGAGCGGGTGGGTGTGGGGCTGTGTGTGCGTGTGCACGCGGATGTGCAGGGCTGTGTGCGTGTGCACGCGTGTGTGTGCACCGCCACACCTCGCAGCTCCCCCTGCCCCTCCAGCCTGCTCGCCCGGGGAGCAGCCGGAGGGGATTTTTGTGCCATTCTCCTCGGGAGAGGCCAGGGGTCGAGGCCGGGCTTTGGCTGTGAAGGATGGGGGAGCTGCAGGAGTGCCGGCAGCCCCTGCTGCGGTTGCTGCTGGGGTGCCTGCGCAGGGGCAGGGAGGGCTGTGCCCAGATAGAGTGTCTGTGCCAGGACATTGACCCGGGAACCGAGTTAATGCCGACCATGGGGGTGGAGATTTCCTCCTGACCAGACTCTTCCCGTCTCCATCCTGCATTTCTCTCGAGATGATTCCTTTGAACATCATCCTGGAGATGGGGTGGGTGCCCCGTGGCATGGCGGCTGCGGAGTCATTTCTGCTGGGCTCTCCTGATCCCTCGGGTCCCTTCCAGCAGTGGGGTCCTGGGCTGGCTGGTGCTTGGGTAGGGGATCGCAGCTGGGAGGTGACAGGGTATGCAGCATTGCAGTGGGGCTGGAGTGGTCATGGTGAGGAACCAGGGAGGGGGGGGAGGTCCAGCCTTCTTGCACCCCTTCCTTGAGGGAATGAGCCAGCGTCCTACTCAGTGCAGCTGGTGAGGGCAGATGGGGGGATGTGGTGGTGGAGGTGAGTCGGGAGGACAAAGGAGCAGGGCTGCGAGCACGGAGGCTGCAAAACAAAGCCGTCAGGTTGCGGTGCCGTGCAGGAAGGTGGCTCTGATGCTGAGCTGAGTGTTCACGGGCTGAACTGCTCTCCCTGCAGACCACCCACCTTTTCTGCCACAGCAGCCCTGGGGGGCTGGGGCTGGGTCCCCTCCTGTCCTGGACTTGGAGCAGAGCGAGGTTTCCCTTTGTCAGTGCTGGTGACACCCTGCTGGTGGAGCAGCCAGGCTGCAGGATTCTCTAAGACGGTTGAAGTAAACCTGCCCCAGATTCCACCTCTCTCAGCCATCAGAGCCCGGAGGAGATTGAATGTTTCTGGGATGCAGCAGGACACGGATCAAAGCTCCCCTTTTGTCCCTTGATAATAACATGAATGGGCCAGCTGTGCTGTTTCTTTGGGGTCTCTGTATCTTTCTTTGGGGTCTCTGTGTCTGTGCTGCTGGTGAGAGGGAGGTGGGACCTGGGGAAGGGCCAAGGACACTGGGAAGTGATGGTGGTGTTGGTGGAATGCACTGTTGTCTGCTGGGGTCAAACAGCTGGAGATGATCCAGCTGATATCAAGAGGTGCCACAGCCATCAGGACCCATCTCTGTGGTCCCACAGTGCCCTTAGGGTGGGAGGAGTAGGGACAGTTGAACGGAGATGTGCACCCCAGTTCTTGCTGATGGTCTTGGTCTGGCAGGAGAAGGCAGGAGCGATGCTGTGGAGTTTCACTGTCAGCCTCACAGGCTCCCATCGTCTCCTTTAGACCCTCGGGGTCCAAAGAACCGGGTGCTGAGGCACCGATTGTGGCGTGGGGATGTTATTTAGGCTTTCCATGTGCTGGGAGGGAAATGGCCGGTACCTGCAGCAGCGCTGCCGTCAGCAGAAGGAAATGCAGGCCCAGCAGCTCCTCCTGGCCCAGGGTCTGATTTGTTCCTGTACCTTGTACCTGCAGCTCAGGCCCGCGGTGTCTGAAGGGGCAGGGCTGGATCCTGCCCTGGCCCTCCCTGCCAGCAGGGTCTGCCTTTGCTTGCCCCTTAGCCCCGAGTGTGCCGTGTGTCCCCACGGGCGGGGAGGGAGCGGCAGGGCCGAGCTGTGGCCGCGGTCAGGCCGTGCCCGCGTGCCCTGTGCCGGGCAGCAGTGACAGCAGGAAGCTGCTCCTGCCGCGATGGTGCTGAGCAGGGCCTGGGGGCCACCCCTCCTCACACAGCTGCTTCCCTCTTGTAGGTGACCTTCAGACGGGTGGCTGCAATGCAGCCAGTGCAGCAGCTCCTCACTCCTGCCCTCTGTCTAAGGGCACAGCCTTGATTTGAGGCTTGGGACAGAAATTTGAGGCTTGTGCCGTGAGGTTCAGCAGACCCTCTCTCCACAGCCCCCTCCAAGAGTGCAGATAGGTGCTGCCAGCTCCTGCAGCTCCAGTGAGCCGGGGACTGGGACTCGCTGTGCTGGTTGCAGGAAGCAGAGCTCAGCCCAGTGGTTTTGCAGTGTCAGGAAGAGCTGATGGCATGTATTGACCCCCAAAGCCATTAAACTCCTTGGCTGGAGGCCTGAGTGGCCTGGCTGGCTGCAGAGCTGCTCCCTGAGGGCACCTCTAAACTGGCTGGCTCACTGGGGAGAGAGTGGCATCCCCTGTGCCAGAGCTGCCCATGGCACTGAGCATGCCTGGACTGCTGCGGAGACGCAGGAAACGGGGCCTGTGAAATTGGGGAAGGAAGTTGAGTCGTATTTCAAGTTTATTTAAACTCTGCACCCTCCAGTGCTCTGCTGCTCTCGCAGACACTCCTGCTGCGATGCTCTGTGGTCCACACCAATAGGCCTTTGCTGGCTCCTGCCTCGAGGAGCGACTCCCAACTCCTCCTCGCAGTCCCCCCTCCTCTCGTCATCCTGCACCCTCGGGGTGCTTTGGCCAAGTGACTGAGCTGGCAAAGGCTTGGTGGTAGGATCAGCTGGGCTCCAGCCCTGCCAGGGTCCTGGCGTCTCTGCTGCCACATGGTTGGGACTCTCTGCCTGCTGGGATGCTTGCTGTGAATCCAAAGTGTCTGGAACCAGCTGGGGTCAGCTCGTGAGGAAGTGAAGTTGTAGCCCTTCCACATCAGCTCTTCTGGGATGGATTTGGGTCCAGCTGGAAAGGTGGTGTGAACCCAACTCGTGCCAGTGGCCGTGCTGCCCAAGGGCTCCAGTGGGGAGAGGGAGGGTACAGCCCTGCTACCTGCTGCCCACCATCCCCTGCTGCTGCTGCTGTAGCACCCCCTTTGGTGGGGTCCTGGGGGACACTGTCTCCTGCCAGCTTTGCCTGGTGTTGGGCTGGCTTTGCTCAGCTGTCACAGGGCCGTGCAGGGAGAGATAAGGCAATCAATTCCACCCCAAGGCATGGGATGCGACTGTCTCCTGGAGGGGGAGGGGAAGGGGGGAGGGGAGCAGCCCATCCTGGTGTTGGGCACGGCCCTGGGGTGCTATCTGCCATCTGCAGGCTCAGGGGGCAGCGCTGGTCCCCGGAAGGAAAGATCTGCTGTATCCTCAGGGCGCTGGGCTGGCGGACCACCGGTGTGGGCACTCCAGCCCCTTTCTCTGCACCCTTTGCACCTACTGAGGGCAGCTCAGCCATGGCAGTGGGCCCCTGCCCTGCCCTGTGGCTGTTTTGCTGCTAGGCTGAACCCACCCAGACACGCTGCTGCTCTTTGCTTTCGCTTTGGGACTTCCCAGCCTGCTGTGCCTCGGGGGCTGCGTGTTGCGAGGGGCAGGGACACAGCGGCTCCCCAGCCCGCAGGGAGCTGCTGCGAACCACGGCGGGCTCTGCGGCAGTGCTGGGCCCAGGTGTATGGGTGCAGGGGGTTCTGCACCTGGCTTCAATCAGGCTCTCAATCGGCTTTTACAGCGGAAATGTTCGAAGGGGGATGGAGACGGTGCGAGGGGGGAGCGGGGCCGCACCCCGCGGTCCCACCGGATGCGCCATCGCCCGCAGCGAAGCAGCCTGAGGAGGGTTTTGGTGCCTGCACACATCACCCGCCGGCAGGGCTTTTAACCGAGCACCCTGGAGCCTCAGGAGCTTGCGAGGCCAGGGCCTCCCAAGGACCAGCCAGGGGACGGAGCCAGCTGCTGCCTCAGCAGTGAAACTGGAGGCAGGAGAAAACTGCAGATGAAGCCCCAAACAAAGCTGTCAGAAACATGGCTCCTGGCCCCAGGGGAAGGAAGGTGATAGCCCCTGCGAGCCCAGTGTGAAGCATGGAGCCAGCCCTGGCCGGTGGCTGTGCTGCTGTTCCTGCTGGGGGTGGGGGCTGGCTCTGGTGGTCCCACAGGGCTGTTTCCTGCTGGAGGCTGTCAAAACACTCCATGCCGCTGGTTAAACAGCCGCCAGATTTGGGATGTGGTGGATTGTGAGGGCAGCTGTCACTGGGATGTGCTGCAGGAGCTGTCTGCAGGGGGTGACTCCGCACCCTGGTCAGGTGCTGGTGGGTTTTACTTTGGCCCGGTGGAAGGGACAGTGACTGGCCACCTGCCCGCCACCCCTTCCCTCTCTGGGCAGAACAGGAGCCAGTCCAGTACGTGCTTGTGCCCGCCCTGGCACTGCACTGCTGTGGGGTTGGAGGCTGCCTCATCTTGCTCAGAGTCTGCCCCTCTGCTCTCTGCATATGGGTGCCACACAGTTGTTACCCCCATTTCCAAGGGAGGGTTCAGAGCTGAGCCCAAGGACTTGGGGATTCCAGCGCAATCCCTTTCCCTGCTCTGCAGCTCCTTGGAGCCTGCCGTGGGTGGGGAAGATTTCTTGTCACAACTTGCAGTAGTGGAGCCTGGTGCCAGTCTCCCTTGTGCTGTGGTCCACCTGCCCTGTGGGGCTGTGGACACCTCCCTGCCCGACTTTGGCAGAGTGAGATGTCTCCATCCCTGCTCTGGGCTGGGATGCTGATGATGCTGGCGGGGAGCTGAACTCCTGCTCCTCCTCTTCCTCTAGCCTTCAAGCACTGAGTTCCCTGGCCCAGTGTTGCAGGGCTGGAAAGCACAACCCATCCCCTCCAGCTGGGGAAGAGGATCTCGCAGCCCATGGTGCTGTGGTCTCTGCCCATCCATTATTTCAGGTTGCACCTGCCTGAGGGAGACATTAGGTCAAAAAATTCCCTGTTCCTTGCACAGGTGAGGGACTGGGTTTGCTCCTTCACAGCATCCCCCATCCTGCTGACCAAGGGCTTGGCATTTATTTGTATCTTGGGGAGAGGCTGAAGAGGCACCTCTTTAGTGCCACCTGCTCCCATGTCTTGTGGGCAAGTTTGCTCTGGTGCTCCTGGTGGGCTCTGGGATCTTCTGCCAAGGTGGGGTTGTTGTTTCCCCAGTGGCAGTGGGAGTGCACTGGGAGGCTCTAGGGAAGCCTTATCTCCAGGATGGGCACACCATTCTGCTGCTGGGGTGGAAGTGGGACATGGGGGCCTTGCAGGGGCACCTGGGAAAGGGAGAGATCCGGTGGGTGTGATTCAGTGACTTGGGAGGACATGGGAGCCTCAGTACTGGGGTGCAGAGGTGGGTGGGAAGCGTGTCCATCTGTCTCTGTCGGACCTGTGGGATTCCTGTGCTTCGCAGGATCAGGCTGATGGCCTGCCTGGCCCAGGGTCTACTGGTGAGTGATGGTTTCCTTTAACTCCCTATTAGTTGCTGATGGTTTCCTTTAACTCCCTATTAATTGCTGATACTGCCGCTGAGCCAGTGGTTTGGGGGCTGTTCCTGCATGGCTGGAGGGGAGTGGGGGCCCTGCTGGGACATGTGTTACATCGTGGGTGCTGTCACACACGTGTTTCCCACCCCACCTGGGGTTTTGTGACACTGCACCCCTTTACAGGTGACAGCCCTGGGTCTGTTGCTTGCAAACATTCTCGTGGTGTTCCCTTTGGGCAGATCCCAGGCGGAGCTGAAGGCAGCACCAGTCACTTACAGGGCTCAAGGTGGAGTCCAGAGAGGTCCCAGACTGGACTGGCTCCTGCTCCCCTCTGGGCTGAGCAGAGCAGGGTTCCATGCCTCCCCTGGGCCCTGCTGGTCTCTGCTGCTGCCCCGGGCTGGGTGTCCCTGATGCTGGCCTGGGCAGACAGCGTGTCCCTCATCCCTGCCCCTGCTGGGTCTCAGCACGGAGCAGATGGTGCCGCTCAGAGCCTCGTGCTCCTGCCAGAGCTAATGAGCAGCACATGGTGCCTGCCATAGCCTGATTTAAAGGTTTTCCTAAGCCTGGGAAAGTCTGGAGTGGTAGGATTAGGGGGAGCCCAGGAGGCTCTGGGGTCCAAGGCAGCAGGGGAGCAGGCTGGGTGGTATTGGGGTGGCTTCCCTGGGGGATGGAGGTGGTGTAGAGGCATGTCCCCCCTTTGAGCTGTGCCAGCGGGCCTCTGGGTGCTCCCCAGCTCTGAGGGGTGTCCCCAGGCTGCTTAGGAGCTCTGTCTTGCCCCAGTGCTGATCCAGTCGTGCTGGCTGTGGCACCCACTGCCTTGGCAGGGTGTGACTGGGGCACAGTGGCATGGGGGGCTCTGTGCTGAGCTTGCTTCTGCTGGGAGGTGCCTGACTGTATCTCTTAATTGGACTGTTTGCTGACCAGACCTGGCAGTCTCCGGGGAGCCTTATTGAATTTTCTCTGATTGCTGAGCCACTTCCCTGCTGTGGTAATTAAATGCTGAACTTTGTCTTGGTTTGTGGCCAATATAACCTGCGTGCAGAGGGCCAGCCCTTGGCAGCCAGCCCTCTGCCCAGGTCCCCGTGCCCAGGGAGAATGGGGCTGGGAGATCCTTTCCCAGGCAAGGGGGCAGATTCTCCCATGGCATCTGGGCCTGGGGAACCACTGGGGAGGGCAGGCAGCCCCATCCATGCTTGGAGATGTGGGAAAACCTGGAGCACTTTGTTCTGATCCTACCCTGGGGAGCTGCTTGGCCAAGCTGAGTGCCCCCCACAGCACCCTGCTCACCCCGTGTGCCACACCCCACCTCACCTGTCGGGTGTGTGATGCCTCGGCCGTCCAAGACCCATCAGATGTCCCGGGAGAGCACTGGAGGATGTGAGAGCTGCTCCTCCTGGCTGAGCTGGGCTGCTTGGTGGGGTTACAGGGCAGCAGCAAAGCCAGCTCCAGCCTCTGCCAGCCCACAGTGGGGTGAGGGGCAGTGCCTCACCAGCATTGCACTGGGCAGCCTTGCCCCTCTGCAGACAAGGTGGACAAGAGGCAGTGGCTGTGAGTGTCTGGGGCCTGGCACAGACAGGGAAAATCCCATGGAGCTCTTCCACCCATCGCTCTCCAGCTCTCTGGCTCTGCTCCCTGGGCAACCAGCCCTTCCTGGCTGGGCAGCCTCCTTGGGAGGGGAGAGGAACAGCTCTTTGTAGGGTCTGCAGGCAACTTCAGAGAGGTCTCGGAAGGACAGGAGCTCTTTGTCTTTGTGACCCCCCCCTGCCCCCCGCTCTGTGAGCAGCTGCCCTATAGTCCCCTGACAGTGCTGGGAAATGTTGGAGGCTCCCTGAGGTGGAGCAGCCCCTGTGAGATGCGGTGGATCTGGGTCCCTCTGCCCCTGCAGCAGGGCAGCTGTGTCTCAGCAGGACGGTGTGGCAGTTTGGTGGGGTGGGGCTGTCACGGCTCTGGCTCTGCGCTGGAGGGCTGTGGGAGTGTGCTGCCACGGCTTTGGCAACGTGCTGGGGGCCAAAGGATGCTCTGAGGCCCTTGGGGCTGCCACGGTGATGGGCTGGGAGACAGGAAGCTGAGACAGTTGGGTGGGGAGGACACGAACCCCAAAGTCCACGTCAGCCAAGCTGTGCCTTCCCGTGCAAGGAGACAGCCTCCCATCGGAATACAGGAGGCTGGTGGTGCCGGTGGTGTGTGCAGCCCTGATGGGGGGATACTGGCTGTGCCCGGTGCAGTCAGCCCCGTCCCCTTGCCTCTTGTAGGGCTTGAGATGCCGGGATGGGCAGATCCCTTGCTGGGAGGCTGTGCCTGCTGGGATCAGGGACCCCCAGGCTGACCCTGCCTGTGGAGCTGCCTCGCAGTGCCCACCTGGCACTTGGCTCCCAGCCCCTCCTCCATTCCCGCGAGCCCTGGCATCGGGCAGCAGCGCAGAACAGCTCACCCTTTGTGCCTGCCGAAGCTCCTGCCCCTCAGCTCCTGCCCCTCGGGGTGCAGGACCCGCTCCCGCCCTCTTGCAGATGCTCGCTCTCCCTGGCAGCTCTGCCATGGAGACAGCGCTTTCAGAGCCTGCCAGCCCGCCGGGGATGGCAAGGGGAGCAGTGGAGACGCTCCAGCCGAGGTCCCCTTTGTGTGTGTCCCTGCGTGGCTCTCCTGGCACGCCTGGCGCTCGTGCTGATGGCTTTGGATGCTGGTGCTGGATCAGGCTCCTGCTGCGACGCCCATCATCGCCCCAGCGGGAGCCCTGCCTGCTCCTCTGTGTGATCATCCATCCACCTCCTGCCTGGTGTGCTGGCTGCCTGGGAGGCTTTTCTTGGCAGGAGCGTTTGGCCGGGGCTGTGCAGCTCTGTCCTGGCTCTCCATCCATGTCACTGTCCCTTTGCAGGGAGCTGAGGGGGTGCTGCTTGCTGCGGCCGTGCTCCTGCTGGCTCTCTCCTTCCTGGGGTGCTGCCTGTGCTGAGGCTGCTGTGGGCAGGAGGGAGGTGGGCACTGAGCAGCCTGCTGGCCTCAGGACAGGCCGTGTCCTCCCCACGCCAGCTTTGGGCAGAGCTGCTCACCAGTGTGGGGCTGGCTGGGCACAGACTGACTGGGAGAGCTGGGAGAGCTGGGTTTGGGTCACTCCTGCCAAGCTGGAGGGTGGAAGGCAGCACCCTGCTGGTGAACTGCGGGTTAATTTTGGCTGCCACTTAGCAGGTGGGTTCTTAATTGTCACATAACCACAGGAGCCCATGCCATGGGCTCTCGGGAGGGCAGCAAGGCTCTCGGTGGGTGTCCTAGTCCTGCAGGCCAGGGCACCCCAATGTGTTTGGCTGTGCTGTGGCTCCCATTGGTTGGCACAAGCTGTCCTCAGAGCTGGTGGCTCATCACCAGGTGTGGAGCAGATTGGCCAGCAGGTGAGGGAGCATCTCCATCATTCACAGGTTTCACCCTGAGAGCATCACACCCAGCTCTTCTGGACCTATGAACAGACAGCATGAGGCCAGGATCTTTTTTGGTCGTGGTAGGGACAGAGAGTGCCAGAACACACTCAGGTGGTGACTTTATGGCCACCGAAGTTGCTCATCTCTGTTGGAGAACATGAGAAACTCAGGGAGAGGATGACAAGCACTGCGACCTCCCCCAGCAGTCCCACGGGGAATGTTCTCAACCAGGAGGGGTTGAGAGCAGGGCCAAGGAGAGAGCCCAGGCTCTGCAGGGGATTGTCATGTTCGCCTGGAAAGCTGCTGGCAGGAAAGGACCTGGGGGATGCTGGTCAGCGGTGGCTGAACAAGAGCCCAGGTGTGCCCAGGTGGCCAAGAAGCCCAATGGCACCTGGTTTGTACCAGCCAGGACCAGGGCAGTGCCCATCCCTCTGAGCTGGGCACTGCTGAGGCACCTCCAGTCCTGAGGGCAGTCTTGGAACCCTCACAAGAAGGACATTGAGTGGCTGGAGTGTGTCCAGAGAAGTGAACTGAGGTGGAGAAGGGTCTGGAGCACAAGGAGCAGCTGTGGGGGGACTCAGCCTGGAGAAAAGGAGGCTCAGGGGGAACCCTCTGGCCCTGCACAACTCCCTGACAGGAGGGGGGAGCCAGGTGGGGGTCGAGCTCTGCTCCCAGGGAGTAAGGAACTGGACAAGAGGAAACAGCCTCAAGTTGTGCCAGCTGAGGTTTAGATTGGATATTAGGGAAAATTTCTTTCCTGAAAGGGTGGTCAGGCACAGGCTGCCCGGGACAGTGATGGAGTCACCATCCCTGAGAGTGTTCAGATGTGTGGGTGTGGCACTTGGGGACATGGTTCAGTGGTGAATATGGCAGAGACGGGGGAATGGTTGGACTTGGTGATCCCAGAGGGTGTTTTCAACCTAAACAGTTCCATGATTCTGTGTTTGGAGGAGGTGTCATGGTGCCTGAGCATGACTTGGAACTGCATGTGAACACCTCCCTAACCCAACCAGGGTCTCATGTTGCTCAGTGCCCAGCCTGATGGGCTTCCTGAGAGGGCAGGGCTGCAACACTCTGATGCAGGAGAGCTGGGGCAGGTGGACACTGGGGAGCAGGAGGAGCAGCTGCACTGGCCTGGAGAAACCCTCTCAGATGTCTCCTGATGGCCACATAAGACCCCCATGATGCTTTGTGCTGTCTGTGTGGTTCCCCACATGAGTTTTGGCAGCTGGGCCTTTCCTTGCCCTCTTGCTCCGCTCATGCCACTCTCACAGCAGAGTCTGTAGCATTTGTGCACCAGCTGGCAGCGGCGCCCAGGGACATTCCTGGGTGATGCCTGGCCAATTGTCTGAAGAGCAGGACCTACCTGGGGGATTCCTGCATCTCCTGTGTCCCTCTCATGCTGGGGAGATGGGACAGGATGGCATGGGGGAGCACACTGGGGGCTGGCATGTGGGTCCTCCCCAGCCCCACAGGTTCCCTGGCTGGGAGAGCCAGGCTGAGGGATGGGTCTCTTGGGTGCTTGGAGCTGGCTGGGCAGCGAGGTTTGGGGAGTGGGAGTGGGGCAGATATTGGTGTTGGTGTATGGACACTGAACAGCCCAGCATGGCCAGGCTCAAAGTGGGTTCCTAAATGCCCTGTGGAAAATCCGTGTGCGCACACCCCTCCAGCACTGCTGCTCACGCTGTTGCAACCCCCCTTGCAGGTATTTAATCCCCTGGGAGGAGTGGATGGGGAGTGGAGAGACAAAGAAATATTTTGCTGAAAACCTGCTCTCATTTTTCCTGAGAGGCAAAAATCCCCAAAAGTATTTTGGCTCCAGTTCGTTTCTCTGCCCATTCCCTTGGGCTGCAGTTGCTGTTCATGTCTAGGGTGGGGATGGGGCAAGCATATCATCTTGCTCCAGAAGTAATTAAAGTCAGGGATAATTTTTCTGGAGGAGGGTGGAACCCTGGGAAGGCTACAGGAACGAGTCTGGGACTGAGCACATCAGAGGCTGCTTTTTATTGTGTCTGCTGAGCTAAATATATCCACAGAGGCACAGAGGTGTTCCCATGTGTCTGCTGCACGGGGTGAGGGGGTGCAGGGGTGGTTGTGCACTGCCTGCCCTGCCAGGGACACCCTGTGCCCCCAAACACAGCCCAGGGTTTGGCCCTGCTGGGTTTTGTTTGCTCCTGGGTCGGTGGGTGAGGAGCAGAGATTCATGCATGAAGCTGTGCCAGGAAAGGCTCAGGCTGCATATCAGTGAAAGGTTCTTCCCCCAGAGGGTGCTGGGCACTGCCCAGGCTCCCCAGGGAATGGGCACGGCCCCGGGGCTGCCAGAGCTCCAGGAGCTCTTGGACAACACTCCCAGGGTGGGATTGCTGGGGTGTCTGTGCCGGGCCAGGAGCTGCACTGGGTGATCCTGGTGGGTCCCTTCCAACGCAGGAGATTCCATCATTCTGAGTCCCAATCCACACAGCGGCTGCTCAGGTCTCGATGTGGCTTGCCAGGGCTGTGGTTTGAAGGAATTAATAGCTGTGTTGATGGAGCACCCGGGGATGGGAGCTGTGCAGTCATTAGCACTAATGAGAGCTATTTGCATGGCGCTTGGCTCCAAACTCCTTTCTCCATGAGTCCCCTGGGAGCCCCCAGCTTCCTGCAGCCGGTGCAGCCGCCACAGCCGGAGCTGTGCAGCCCTGGAGAGGAGCAGTGTCTGTGCAAGTCCAGCCGCTCTGCTGCCACATTTCTCGGGCAGAGGCTGAGTGCAGTGGGTGGGATGTGATGGGTGGGTCCCGCTCTCCGCCCAAGCCAGGAGCCAGCAGAGCCTTGCCCGTCCCGGTCCCATCATCGTCCCCACTGGTGGGAACAGCTGTTGGGCTGGGCGGTGGTTTGGTTCAGACGGTGGGGACTGTCTTGTCCTGTTTTTGCATTTCGCACTTCAAGCCTTTGTAGCTGCTGTTTGATGTGTCCGTGGCGGGGGTGAGCGCGGCTGTGCTGTCGCCTGGCTGCCTGACCCTGCCCCAGCCCCTGCTGGGGCTGCTCCGACGCCACGGCCGTGCCTGTGCCCAGCCCTGCGGGGACATCGGGGCGCTGACCCAGCACAGCAGTGAGGGCTGCCTGCCCGGGTGCTGCTCTGGGGGCACTGCTGGGTGCAGGCTGTGTGTTGGTACCAGCTCTGTGCCCAGCCCTGCCTGTCACCTCAGTCGCTGAGGTGGCTGGTGGTGTTTTGGGATGTGTCAGCCTCTCTTCTCAGCTACAAGCAGCTCAGGGTTATGGCTGGCAGCAGGAGCTGAAGCATCCCCTGCCCTGTATGCTCTGTGCTGCAGGCAGAGCTGCTGCCTGTCCCCTGCCTGCATGAGCCACACTTCCAGCAGGGATTGTAGAATACCCTGAGCTGGAAGGGACCCACAGAGTTCACTGACTCTGACTCTGGGTCCTGCACAGGACCCAACAATCCCACCCTGTGCCCGAGAGCACTGCCCAAACACTGCTGGAGCTCTGGCAGCCTCGGGGCTGTGCCCGTTCCCTGGGGAGCCTGTTCAGTGCCCCAGCACCCTCTGGGGGAAGAACCTTTTTCTAATATCCAACCTAACCCTCCCCTGGCACAGCTCCAGCTGTTACATTCGGTCCTGTCACTGGTCACAGAGAGCAGAAATCAGACCTGCTCCTTGTGGGGAAGCTGCAGACCTTGATAAGGTCTGACCTCAGGCTGCTTTTGTCCCGTCTGAACAAGCCAAGTGATCTCAACCGCTTCTCACATGGTTGCTCAAGGCCCTTCACCATTCTCATGTCCCTCCTTTGGACACTCCCTAATACCTTTATGTCCTTCTTACACTGTGGTGCCCAAGACTGCACACAGCACTGGAGGTGAGGCTGCACCAGTGCAGAGCAGTGGGGAGCAGTCTTTTCCCTCTGGTTGTGCTGGACTAGACACACTCCAGGACATGACATAGACATCACATCCTCAGGACCAGACTGTCCCCCAAGACTGGGCTGCCCTCAGGCCTGCTTCTCTTCCTACAGGATCCGTCCACAGCTGCCCAAAGAGAAGATAGAGGGATGTCACATCTGTACCTCGGTGACACCTGGTGAGCCCCAGGTGCTGCTGGGGAAGGACAAGGCCTTCACCTATGACTTTGTCTTTGACCTGGACACGTGGCAGGAGCGGATCTACACCACGTGTATGGGGAAGCTCATCGAGGGCTGCTTCGAGGGCTACAATGCCACCGTGCTGGCCTACGGGCAGGTACAGGCTCTGCCCTCCGTGCTGGGCTCTCCAGCAGCACTGGGGATACTGAGAGGGAAGTTCAGGAAGGTGGAGGGTGTGTGAGATC
Organism: Picathartes gymnocephalus; assembly: GCA_013390045.1. Classification (NCBI taxonomy): domain Eukaryota; kingdom Metazoa; phylum Chordata; class Aves; order Passeriformes; family Picathartidae; genus Picathartes; species Picathartes gymnocephalus. Next base: position 134,963 of record WEKY01048692.1, on the reverse strand, counting down.
CTGGGTATGGAGAGAACAGAGTTGTCCCTGGTTGGGTGAGAGCTGGGGGCCTTGGGTGGGAAGAGGGGGTGGCAGGGCTGGGGTGGGAGTGTGGGAGCTGACGTGTTGCCGGGGGTTCTGGTGGCTCAGCAAGGGTGTTTGGGGAGCCTAATGTAGCAGGGGGAGAATGTGGGGTGCACTGGGCCCAGGCAGCTCCCCCCTCCCTGTCTCTGCACAGACTGGCGCAGGGAAGACCTACACCATGGGCACTGGCTTTGACATGAGCATCTCTGAGGAGGAGCAGGGCATCATCCCCCGGGCCATCAGCCACCTCTTCAGCGGCATTGAGGAGCGCAAGCGAGCGGCCCAGAGCCGGGGAGTGGCAGCACCCGAGTTCAAAGTCAGCGCCCAGTTCCTGGAGGTAGGTGGTGGGACGTCTGGGGGACACCGTGTTCATACCCTGTACTTGCTCTCCTCCCGTGCCTTGGGCTCCTCGAGATCTCCATGCCCTGGCTGGTTCCTGACAGAGCTGGACCCCATGAGAGGTGTGGGACTGGGGATGTGTGCTGGTGCACTGGAGACTTGATGTTGTTGACCTCTCAATGGCTACAACCTGGGTGGAGGGAGCTCCCACCATGGGGAAGGGTCCTATGGCTTGGTCCCCTGAGGATCCAGGGGCTCTGGGCTGTCTGTCCTGTTTGAGGTCAAGGATAGTGGCATACCTGCTACCTTGGACCAGAGTTCCCAGTGAAACAGGAAGAGAAGAAAGTGCCACTCTTGGTGGGGGGGGAGGGTTGAGGAAGGACTGTGCTATTTTCCATGTCCTTTGTTGCATCTCTGACCTTGAGAATGCATCCTCTCCTGCCTCTGTCCTGGCTTCTCCTATTGAAAAGCCTCTTCTATAAACCCCTTCATTCCCTGGAGAAGTTTGCCATGGACCTTGTGTGTTGGCTGTGTTTTTCCTGGGGGTTGCTCCTGGGCAGAAAGAGGTGCAAGTGGGAACTGGTTTAAGGTCTCAGTGAGAAAGCACAGGGTGGTGTCGAGCAAAGCAAGCTTCATCTGGTTGAGGTTGTGACCTGGGATGCCCCCAGAGGAGATGGGCAGGGGGCGACCCCGTGCTGTGATCTTGCCTCTGGGTGGCTTTGTTGGCCATCACATCTGAGTGTCTTCAGATGCTGATGGCTTGGAGAGGGCCCAAAGTCACCTCCTTACTGGAGAAATCTTTCCCACTTATGTGTCCATCTGCAGAGCCCTTGTTAGCTCCTGCTGTGCTGTTGTGTCCTCCCATTCCCATCATTTGGCCTTTCCAAGGTCCTGGTTGCCTTTCCTGTTGTGCTCAGCTTGTGGGGCTTCTCTTTAGGGATCCTGTGTGCTGGAATGGAAATGGGGACAATTTCCTGCCTGTCCTGAAGTCCTCTGTGGATAAAGCAGCACATGGCCACATCAGGCACTGGTCACCAACCTTGCAGTCCTGGCAGGGGCACAGGACTTGTTCTGGCTGATCCCTGTCTTGTGATTCCCAGCAGGGTCTGGGAGCAGGTTTAAACCTTGGAGGAGCCTGGTGGCACCTGGGGCAGCCAGGAACGGATTAACCTGATCCGTTCTGCTGGCCAGGAGCCTGCAATCCTTGGGTGACCCAGCACTCTGCACTGGAATGTGTGTGCAAGAGGTGACCTTGAATGGTGGTAGCAGGGGGACAGATGGGCAGGGGTATCCCTCCACCCCAGGCTGAGAGGGGACGCTGCAGAGGCAAGATATGGATGGAGTCAGCTCTGGGGCAGCAGGATTTTCCTGCTTGTTCAGCACTCCCTGGTCCCCCTTATCCCCTTTCCACCTGCCAGGGATGACCTCAAGGAGCTGTGATGAGAGTGGGGTTTCACTGGCTCGTGTGGCCAGGTGAGCCAGGCAGGGCAGGGGGATGTGTAGCTCCTGGGTGTCTGCTCTGTGGAGCTGCTTGTGTGCGCCAGGGACTGGACAGGATTGGGCTGCAGAAACCAACCCAGACTGCAGCTCAGAGCTTTGCATGGCAGGTTCTGGAGCACCAGTCTGATGAGGAGTGGCTGAGGGAATTGGGGGGCTCAGCCTGGAGAAAAGGAGGCTCAGGGGGACCTTCTTTCTTTCTACAACTTCTGGACAGGAGGGTGGGACCAGGTAGGGGTTGAGCTCGGCTCCCAGGGAACAAGGAACAGGACAAGAGGAAACAGCCTTAAGTTGTGCCAGTTGAGGTTTAGATTGGGTATTAGGAAAAATTTCTTCCCTACAATAGTGGTCTGGCATTGACACAGGCTGCCCAGGGCCTGTGGATGGAGTCACCATCCCTGCAAATGTTCAAAAGATGTCTGGGTGTGGCACGTGGGACATGGTTTAGTGGTGAACGTGGCAGTTCTGGGATAAATGGTTGCACTTGATTATCTTAGAGTGCTTTTCCAATCTGAAGGATTCCATGATTCTGTGCATCATCTCCTCTCTGCATGCACATGCTTGTACCTCCTCTCCTATACCTGCACACACCCCAGCTCCCTGCTCAGCCTGCAGACATGTGTGAGCACACACAGCTGTGGGGGAGTGGCAACAGGGTGCCAGAGGGCAGCTTCTGCCAGTCCCACGGTGCCAGGCTTGAGCAGCCTCGAGCTTCCCCTGCTCACCCCATGCCCACTGCTGCCCCGCTCAGCTCTACAACGAGGAGATCCTGGACCTGTTTGACAGCACCCGCGACCCCGACGCACGGCACCGCAAATCCAACATCAAAATCCACGAGGATGCCAGTGGGAGCATCTACACCACGGGGGTCACGTCACGCCTCATCAGCTCACAGGATGAGGTGGGTGTGGGATGGGGCAGACACAGAGCAGGGCTGGCAGCTGGGTGCCACTGGCCAGGGATGTGCTACGTGGGGACGGCTTGGTGGGGGGAGATCTCTCCCAGGTTGCAGTCCTGGAGGTGTTTTGGAAAAGGTCAGTGTGCCCACTGAGCTGCACAGGGTCTGTCCTGACTCCCTAGAAGGGTGCTTTAAGGTTTCCTTCCCTGCCTGGTGTCGTTGTAGCTGATCCAGTGCCTGAAACAAGGAGCTCTTTCCCGCACCACTGCCAGCACCCAGATGAACGTGCAGAGCTCCCGGTCCCATGCCATCTTCACCATTCACCTGTGCCAGACAAGAGTGTGTGCCCCCCCAGAGCTGGTGAGATGTGGTTCTGCCTCATGGCCAGGATGTTCCTGGGTCCCATACTCAGGTGATGCATGAAGTTCCTTTGGGAAGGGGAGAGGGTTTGAAGTCTGGCAAAGAGAAGCAGGGATTTTTCTGTCTTCTTTCCAGTCATAGCCAGCATTAGGATTTAATGCGAGCTGAGGGTGAGCTGACCCAAGGCAGGATGGCTCAGAGCAAACTGCTCTTGGGATCCCGTCCCCATCTCTGAGGGGCTGGATACAGAGCGGGGATGCTCGGACTCTCACTGACATCTGAGTGAAGCCCAGGGAGCTTCTGCCTGCTCCAGTCTGGGGTGCTGACCCTTCATGTGTCCCTGGCTGCAGGTGAATGGGGAGGTGACCAGCCTTCTGGATGGATCCCAACCCGCTGCTGAGTACGAGACCTTGACAGCCAAGTTTCACTTTGTGGACCTGGCTGGCTCAGAGAGGCTGAAGCGGACGGGTGCCACCGGCGAGAGAGCGAAGGAAGGGATCTCCATCAACTGTGGGCTGGTACGGCACCGGGCTGCACTGGGGGCAGGGGGAGTGGCAAGGCAAGGCCTGCCAGGGAAGCCTGTGACACTCCAGGGTCTTGCTTGGAGCTACCCTGGGCTGCTGGCTGCTGCTGTCTTGGCTGGGGTTTGTGCTGCCCGTGCCTGATGGCAAGAGCACGGACAGTGCCAGTGGTGAGAGCACAGCTCTGCTGCCGAAGGACACGCGTGCTGTGGGAAGGGGTGCAGCTGGGCACAGTGATGCAGGTCCCAAAAGGGCAAGATCTGCTAATCAGAGCTAAAAAAACCCATTCTGGGACTTGGTGCTGCTTCCCAGTGCAGCATGGGAGAGAGGCACAGCCCAGGCTACGGGAAGACCCATGCCTGCCCCTTGTGCAACCCAAACCTGTGCTGCAGTGCATGCCCCAGGCCTGACGTGCTGGCTGCACAGGCAGGGCTGAATCTGGGGGGGCTTCCCTTTGTGTTGGTAGCTGGCCTTGGGGAATGTCATCAGTGCCCTTGGAGACCAGAGCAAGAAAGTCGTGCACGTGCCCTACCGTGACTCCAAGCTCACCCGGCTGCTGCAGGATTCCCTTGGGGGCAACAGGTAAGGGGGTCCCAGGTGGGGGCTGAGCTTGGGGTGACGGCTGTCGGGGCTGTTCCCCTGCAGATGGGGCTGAGGGGCTCTAGAGCCATGTAGGAGCTATCTCAGGACTCCACTGGCTGGCTGGTGGGGAAAGGATGCCTTCTTCTAGGCATGGCATGACTTTGCAGAGGTAAAGACCATGGCTCCTCATCAATTAGCAGCTTGGCAGAATCAGCTGGTGCAAAACCCTCCTGCGTCCTCGCAGATCTGGGACTTGGCAAGTGGTGGTGCCCAGCATGGGATTGAATTCCCTGCTTCTCCTCCAAAGAGGGAGGCATTGAGGGAGGGCTGCCTTTGCTCAGTGCTGTGTGATGTTCTTGAGGGGTCCGGTGGGTGCTCTGGCTCTGGGAGGGATGAACCCAGTTCATACCTTGTTTTAAAACACAGAAGGGCCCAGGATGGGCTTCCCTCCAGGATGGGTGTGTGGGGGCACGTGGTCTGTGCTGAGTCCTGGGTTTCCACCTGCTGGGTTGCTGGATGGTGCAGGGACTGTCTTTCACTCTGCCCCTCTGCCCTTGCATCCCCAAGCCAAACCATCATGATCGCCTGTGTGAGCCCCTCTGACCGGGATTTCATGGAGACCCTGAACACGCTCAAGTACGCCAACCGTGCTCGCAACATCAAGAACAAGGTGGTGGTGAACCAGGACAAGACGAGCCAGCAGATCAGCGCCCTGCGGGCTGAGATCGCCCGGCTGCAGATGGAGCTGATGGAGTACAAGGCAGTGAGTGGCCCCGTGTCCTGGAGCGACCCTGGCCAGCAAAGGAACCACATCTAGCCAGTTGTTCACTGCCCCCCAGTGGGATGGGGGAGAGAATTGGAGGAGTAACAGAGAAAACTCGTTGGTTTAGATACAGTTTAAGAAGTAAAGCAAACCAAGGACCTCATTCCCCATGTCCCATCACAGGGAGGTGTTCAGCCATCCCCAGCCCAGCAGGGCTCTGTCCAAGTGTAACAGTGACTTGGGACAACACTCCAGGCATCCCCTGTTTCTTCTTCCTTCCCCCAGCTTTATATGCTGAGCATGACATCACGTGGTTTGGGATATCCCTGTGGTGAGTGGGGGACAGCTGTCCTGGATGTATCCCCCTTGTGCACCCCTGGCCTAATGCTGGTGGGTCAGGGCGAGGGGCAGAACAGCCCTTGGTGCTGTGCAAGCCCTGCTCAGCAAGAGCTTAATCATCCCTGTGGAATCCGTGCTGTTTTCAGCACAGATCCCAAACACAGCACCACACAAAGCTGCTGTGGGGAAAATTAACTCCGACAAAGGCAAACCCAGTGGATGGAGCGACCCTGGTGAGGAGGTGGAGACAGATGCAGAAAGCCCCCTCCTTGTGTTTGAACTGGGGCAGGGTTAGTGGGACAGACCCTCCTGCCTCCCATCCCCTGTCCCTAATGATAGGGGTAACTACCAGGAGGAGTCAGGAGGCTTAAGAAACAGGGTCTTAGCTCCTGCCTGTCAAGGCAGGACCTTGGCCAGGTTTTGGGGGTGGTAAGGCAGGGAGAAGCCCTGAAGAATGTCTCACCCTCTGCCTGTTCAGCTGGGACTTTCCTGGTCCCAAGGTTTGTCCCTGCCCTCGTGTCTGGGGTGGCCCCCAGGGATGCAGGGGTGGGTCTCTGTGTCCCAGCCCGCCCTGCACTCAGGGCTGTCCTGCTGTCCCCACAGGGCAAGCGGGTGATCGGGGAGGACGGCGCAGAGGGCTACAGTGACCTGTTCCGTGAGAACGCCATGCTGCAGAAGGAGAACAGCGCCTTGCGCATGAGGGTCAAGGCCATGCAGGAGGCCATCGATGCCATCAACAGCAGGGTCACCTACCTCATGAGCCAGGAGGCCAACCTGATGCTGGCCAAAGCAGGTGAGGCTGGGCTGGTGCGTGGCATGGCGGGCACGGCTGGCACAGGGGCGGTGATACAGCCCCTTCTCTGCCTCGCTCCACCTGCGCCTCTCCCCTGCAGGAGATGGGAACGAGGCCATCGGCACCCTCATCCAGAACTACATCCGGGAGATTGAGGAGCTGAGGTGAGTGGGCACACGGCTGGGGACTCTCCGGGGTCCTGGTGCCAGGGTCTGAGGCTCGGGGGCTCACACAGCTCAGTGCTCCCAGCATGGCTGGGGTGAACTGTAAGCCCTGTGGAACAGCAGGTGGTGGCACTGCTGCCACACAGGGCTGAAGGAGGCCCAGCTTTGGTGCCAGGCAGTGCTTTGGCCATGGTTGTCCTTGGTGTGGGTGTTGATGGAGGGGAAGGTCCTGTTTGAAGTGCCTGGGGTCTTCCAGGGACTGCTGCCTCCCAAAGCTGGGTCCATCCCAGTCTCTTGCATGATCCTGGCATCCTGTCTGGCAGCATTGTGGCTTTCTGGCCCATTGTTAGCGGGAATGGCTTAGCAGTGACTCTGTCCCTGGCTCACACCATCCAAGCACATCATGTTCAGTCTGTAGAAGACTCTGGGGAGACCTTAGAGCCCCTTCCACTGTCTAAAGGAGGCTTATAAGAAAGAGGGGGAGTGCTGAATTGTTTTTTTTAACATGGACAGATAGTGATAGGACAAGGGGAAATGGCTTTAAACTAAAAGTGGAGAGATTTAGATTAGAAGTTAGGAAGAAATTCTTCCCTGTGAGGGTGGCGAGGCAGTGGTACAGTTTGCCCAAAGCAGCTGGGGTTATCCCATCCCTGCAAGTGGATGGAACTTGGAGCAACCCGGTCTAGTGGAAGGTGTCCCTGCCCATAGCAGGGCTGTGGAATGAGATGAGGTTTAAGGTCCCTTCCAATCCAAATCATTCTGGGATTCTGAACCCAGGCAAGATCCACCCCGTGCAGGCACACTCTTTGACTGTGCCCTGCTTCCACTCCTAGGACGAAGCTCCTGGAGAGCGAGTCCATGAACGAGTCCCTGCGCCGCAGCCTCTCGCGCGTCTCCGCCCGGCCCCCCTACGCCGTGGGCTCGTCGCCGGCCGCGGGCCTGGCCGGCCTGTGCAGCCCCGCGGCCCCGGGCGAGACAGAGGCCTCCGATGTGCTCCGACGGGCCAAGCAGGACCTGGAGCGCCTGAAAAAGAAGGAGCGGCGGCAGCAGAGGAGGAGGTGAAGGAAGCTGCGGGGCCGTGGGGGGAAGGGGGAGGCTGTGTGCTGCCCTGTGCCTCTGGGGTTGGGTGTCCTGCTTCCCCATCCGTGCCGCAGCCAGAGCCTGTACGCCTGGCTTCCCCTCACAGCCCTGCCTTGCCCTCGGTCTCCTTTTCACCCATCATGTAATTCCAGAGGCTGTTTTTCCCGAAGGGTCCAAAAGCAGGAGGGAGGGGGGTCCCAGCAGAAACTTGTTTCTGGCCTCTCTCATGCTGGGACTCACCAGCCCCGCTCTGTTCCCCCCAGCCCGGAGAAGGAGGCGTTTAAGAAGCGGCAGAAACTGCAGCAGGACAACGGGGAGGAGACGGATGAGAACGACGTGGAAGAGGTCAGTGGGCATCCTGCTCACCCTGCGGGGGTGTCTGGGTGTGGAGCACTGTAACTGCCGCACGTGGGACAGGGACCAAGCTCAGCCTGGCCCTGAAGCAGGCTGGAAGGGTTGTTTTCGCTGAGCACTCCATGCTGGAGCAGAGGGGAAGCTGGGTACTCCGCAGTCAGCCCTGCTGTGGAATGAAGAGTCCACATTTTTGGGGGCTTGTTTCAGTCAGCATGGATGAAGAGGGGTTGGGCTGCTCAACTGGGAAGAGATGGATGCAAGAATGGATGGGTCACATTGCTGTTCCTCTCAACAGTGTGTGCTGGGGGTCCAGAAATGGTGCTGCAGCCCCTGGGCATCCTGTGCGGGAGGCTGAGTCCCACTTGGGGCTGTGGCCCATTGCTGTAGGGTGAGCTCAGGTTTGGAGGAGGGAGAAGCTATGGGGGGAAGGACAGACCATCCTGCTGGCTGACATTATACACTCATCTCTTAGGAGGAGGAAGAACAGGATGAGAGTGGCTGTGAGGAAGAGGATGGGCGTGAGGATGAAGACGATGACTCGGGCAGTGAAGAGAGCCTGGTGGACTCAGACTCGGATGCAGAGGAAAAGGGTAAAGTGGAGATCTGCGTGCAGCTGTGGGCATGGGGGGCACTTGCTGGTATCTCTGGCAGTGAGCTCTGTTCTTGGGAAGGCAGGATTCACCAGAATGCCCCAACCAGGTCTGCTTGGCGGGACTTGCAAGAGCCCCAGGGTTGCTGGAGAGCTCTTTGGGGTGCTGCTGGGTTCCCATCAGCTCCTCTGTCCTCTGCATGTGCTGTGACTCACTGGGCCCATGGAAGTGATGCTCCCCCATCCCTCCCAGCCTGACTTTCTCCTCTGCCTCCAGCTGTGAATTTCCAGGCCGACCTGGCAGATCTGACCTGTGAAATTGAGATCAAGCAGAAGCTGATTGATGAGCTGGAGAACAGCCAGCGGCGTTTGCAGACCCTCAAGCACCAGTATGAGGAGAAGCTGATCCTGCTGCAGAACAAGATTCGGGACACGCAGCTGGAGCGGGACCGGGTCCTGCAAAACCTCAGTGAGAACCACCTCACCTGTGGGATCCCATTCCCGCAGTCTCAGGCCCCAGCTCCAGCTCAAGCCCAGCTAATTCTAAGTCAAAGCATCCACCCCTGGCTCTTGTAGAGCTTTGTCATCCCACTGCCTCTACTCGAATCCCTGGCACCGCCAAGATTCTGCTTGTCTTGCCATGGGAGCAGCATCAGTCAGCTGCACAGCTCTGGACTCTGCTGGTGCTGCAGAAGGATGGCGAGGCAAAGCCTCTTCAGCCTTGAGCACCATTTCATCAGCTCTGGGGACTCCTGGGGAAGCTGAGGGGCAAAAGACCCAGTGGTGTGGCTGATCTCCAGGCTTAAGTAGGGCAGGGTCACCTATATATGTGGCTGTGGGTCTGCAGTCTGCAGCCCTGCTCAGCCCAGCCACTGTATCTCCGCTCTCTGCTGAGCTCTTCCAGTGGGTATTCCCAGACAGACCCCAGTTCACGATGGGGTGAGGGGGGCTCTGATGGGACGGGGAGGGACACAGTGCCTCCAGGCAGGGTGTATGGGTGCAGGAGGATCCTGGGGTGCATGGCTGCTGCAAGCCCTCTCCTCACCCACCAGGCACCATGGAGTGCTACACAGAGGAGAAAGCCAACAAGATCAAAGCAGACTATGAGAAGCGGCTGAAGGAGATGAACCGGGACCTGCAGAAGCTCCAGGCAGCCCAGAAGGAGCACGCTCGCCTGCTCAAGAACCAGTCCCGCTATGAGCGGGAACTGCGGAAGCTGCAGGCAGAAGTGGCCGAGATGAAGAAGGCAAAGGTACCTGGATGTGCTAGGGCAGGGAGGAATCACCCAGACAAGGCTGGCTGCCCGCTTGGAGCAATGTTTGCCGCTCTGGTGGCAAGTGCAGAGCAGCTGTCTGCTGGGTGGGCACACGCGGGACCCTTCCTTGCAGGTGGCACTGATGAAGCAGATGCGGGAGGAGCAGCAGCGGCGGCGGCTGGCAGAGACCAAGAGGAACCGGGAGATCGCGCAGCTCAAGAAGGAGCAGCGCCGGCAAGAGGTGAGAGCCTGGCTTGCCTCATGCTGCCAATGGCCCCGTGCAGGGCTTGGCCTGCCTGGGGAGGTGGTGTTTGTCCTGCTCTGGCACTCCAGGTGCTCATAGGTACCTCAAGTTGGTGAAGCCTGGTGAAGCCTCACTGGAGCCCACATAGTCCCAGCAGAGCACAGCTGGATGAACGGTTCCCGAAAGCTTCTCACAGCTCCTGTTGTAGTTGTGGGGGATGCTGTGGGAAGGGGGAATGTGCAACCAGAGCCAGCTCAAGGCTGGGAGCCTGCTCATTGTTAGAATCAGGAGTGAGACTGTGCCAAAGGGAGCACTGGGACTGTGACCACCCCTGAGGTGGCTGGGCTGGACCTCAGGAGTGTCTTTTTCTTTCTCACTCATGCAGTTCCAGATCAGGGCTCTGGAATCTCAGAAGCGGCAGCAGGAAATAGTGCTGCGGAGGAAAACCCAGGAGGTGAGGAAAGGGGGTTTTCTCCACATAACCCCCAGCTCCTGTGGACGTTTGGGCCCCAGTGCTTGGCTCAGAGAAATCCCATCCTTCAGACAGGACTGGCTTTGGGGATGGGGTTCCCAAAAGGGAAGGGAGGGGTTTTATGGCTCGGGAACTGAGTGGGAAATGGTTGTAGGCAGCTGCAGAATTCCCCATGCTGAGCTGAAGATCCTGGTGGCAGGGGTGGGCTATGAGGGAGCAGAGGGAAACCCTGAGGGAGCAGAGGGAAACCCACGAGGTACAAATGTCCCTGGACTTTGGGTCTGTGGAGCTGCCGCTCTCAGACCTGTGGGGACCTGGGGGTGATGCCAACAGGCTGAGGCTGGGTGGGGCTGCCCAGCTGACACCCTCTCTCCTGTTCTTCCTCCGGGCAGGTGTCAGCACTGCGCCGTCTGGCCAAGCCCATGTCAGACCGGGTGGCGGGCAGGATGGGCCAGAAACCGGCCATGCTGGACTCGGGCGCAGAGGTCTCGGCCAGCACCACCTCCTCCGAGCCCGAGTCTGGCGCTCGCTCCGTCTCCAGCATTGTGCGCCAGTGGAACAGGAAAATCAACAACTTCCTGGGAGACTCCTCATCCTCTGCTAATGGGGCTCGGCCTGCCAGGTCAGGGCAGGGGCTGGGTGGTCGGGGGTGAGACGTCCCATGGGGTGGGACCCCCATGCCTGGCTTTTGGCTGGTGGCAGAGGTTGATGGGTGGCTTCTTAGTGTCCACTTGACCCATATTAAATCAGTGACCCTGTGATAAGCTGTGCTGGCAGAGTGTGACTGTCACCTGGACTTGAGCCCAAAGCTGGCCTTCCATGAGGATTAAATGTTGTGGCACAAACCCTGCTGGACTCGTCTCTTGTCCCACTTTGCTAGGAGGAAATGAAAACGTTGGGCAATGCAGAAACAACCCAGATGCATCCTCTGTTTCTGGCCAGCCAGATCCCAGACATCTTCCTGGGGCACGCCTAGCTCTCCAGCATGGTGAGGCCATCTGCCCATATGCCTCTTCTTCCCTCTGGTATAGGAAGAAGTTCCCCAAGAAGGGGACGAGCCAGACCTTCAGCAAAGCTGCCCGCCTCAAGTGGCAGTCGCTGGAGCGGCGCATCTTTGACATTGTCATGCAGAGAATGACCATCGTCAACCTAGAGGCAGACATGGAGAGGCTCATCAAGGTGGCTGTGGCCCTGGGGACAGAGAGGGCTGGGTGGTGGGTTTGGGACAGGGAGATGGCCTTGTGGACGGTGCTAATCCCCCTTCCCTTTTCCCCCAGAAACGTGAGGAGCTGTCACTGCTGCAGGAGGCGCTGCTTGGCAAGCGGGCAAAGCTGCAGGCAGAGAGCCCCATGGAGCAGAAGGGGCTGCAAGAGCTGAACGAGGAGATTGAGGTGCTGGGGGCCAACATTGACTACATCAACGACAGCATTTCAGACTGCCAGGCCACCATCATGCAGATTGAGGAGACCAAGGTGGGCAGTAGAACTGGGTCTGGCTGGCAGGGAGAGAGTGAGAGCATCCCTCTGTGGATAGAGCATCCTTGGGCACAGCCAGCTGGGGCTGGGCTCTGGTCAGAGGACTGAGAGTCCTCTGTGCTGTGTCACACTTGGTGGGGCTTCACCCACACAGTCACTTCTCATTAGGTGGTTAATTATGGAGAGGCATTCTGGCAGGTCCTTGCATGTCTGTGGACAGGCTGCTGGTGTCCCACTGCACCAGAACTGTAGGGAAGCTGTGGCCCCCATTTGCCCATGGGACTGGTGGTCACTTGTCCTCGTGGTTGCTTTATGTGCTGTAAATATCCCAGAAGGACTGGCTTTTTCCCAGCAGAAACCATCTAGGTTTTGTGTCCAGTTGTGATACTGGGCATGCCACTGGGCAGCTCCCAACTCCCCTCAATGCCTGCAGGCTGAAATGGAGGCTCTGTGCTGTCTCCACCTTGTCCCCAGCTGTCATCTTGATTAGCAGGCAAGGAGGGCTGCTGTCAATTCACACTAGGCTTTGGGTTGTGGATTTGGGTGAGCCTGGTGTCTGTTCAGTTTCTAGATCAGTGTTGGAACCAGAATTTCTGTAGCAGTGCGTAAATCCTTCAGCTTTGGACAGTCCCATGGCCGGATCTCCCCAGCAGCCACTGGGCAGACTGGGGAGGGCGAGCGTTGGACTGGGCAATGCTTGCAGGGTGATGGAAGTACTGTGCTGGCCATGGAGGCCCTTCCACCCATCCCACGTCCAGCAGCAAAGCTACTCTGCTGCATCCAGCGCTTGTCTCTCCACGTTTCAGGAGGAACTGGACTCCACGGACACCTCGGTGGTGATCAGCTCCTGCTCCCTGGCCGAAGCCCGGCTGCTGCTGGACAACTTCCTGAAAGCCTCCATCGACAAGGTGTGGGGCTGGGCCGGGGCGTGGATGTGTCACAGGGTCTCTTGCTGGGTGCCAGGGTGGGGACCTGGTGGCGAGGACCTGTGGCACCTGCCTGAGTGCCAGCATTTCGTCCCCAGGGGCTGCAGGTGGCCCAGAAGGAGGCGCAGATCCGGCTGCTGGAGGGGCGTCTGCGGCAGACGGACGTGGCCAGCTCCTCGCAGAACCACGCCCTCCTGGATGCCCTGCGGGAGAAGGCTGAGTCACACCCGGAGCTGCAGGCACTGATCCACAATGTCCAGCAAGGTGGGCCCTGAGGCAGGTGCATCTTCAGGCCAGGAGTGCTGCCTGTGGGGTGGGTGCCCAGCCATAGTGGCCCTCCAGAAAGCACCTGGAGGTGCTGTGGCTGAGACCCTGCCCCAAGGGCCGTGTTGGGTGGGAGCATGTGCCCTGGCCATGGAGAACAGGGACAAGGATCGGGTCACCCCCCACACCTGCCTGGGCTGCCCCCTCTGCTGCAGGGTGTGGGCAGGGCTGGTGGCAGTGGGGTCCCCTCTGCACTGCTGATGCGTTGTCTCCCTCTCACAGAGAACGGCTACACCAGCACGGACGAGGAAGTTTCAGAGTTCAGCCTGGCCTCAGATGGGAGGTAAGCACCCAGCCTGGCACTGCCTGAGCTGGTGGTGGCTGGGGCACAATGCCTGGTGCCATTCATGGGACCTCGTAGAGGGGCGTGGATGAACAAAACCCCACCCTGAGCTTTTCTGTGGTGCCCAGCCTTTGGTGGGGGGAGCATGATGGCTCTTGGACATGAGCAGAGAGTGAAGACTTGGTCATTCCTTGGAGAAAGGGTGCTGGGGAGCAGAGGGTGACCCAAGCAGTCTGGACCAGTGGCACCAGCTTTCTGAAGATCCATCTTTGCTCCTTTCTCCTTGCAGCATCTCTCAGTCTTTCACCATGAAGGGCTCAGCAAGCCAGGATGACTTCAAGTTCAAGGTTAGTTGGCCTTTCTGTGTGGCCTGGTCACAGAGCCTGGGGGGAGGGATGGAGGAATCTTCAGTGGTGCTTCAGGCCTCCACTCTGTAGTTTGAACCTTGGGGAACCAGGCTTGGAATAAGGCAGTGTGGCTGCTCTCTGGATGGGCAGAACCAAGGTCTCCTGGTACAGTGGGTCCTGGGGCACCAGAGATTTAGAAAACACCCATCACATCAGCCAGTACCTTCCAAATCTGAGTGGCACCCAGGGGGTCCCTGTGCAGGGTGGAGGTGGAGGGAAGCAGCCATTGTTCTGTACAGGCTGCCGTGTTTGCCTGGAGAGCTGGCTGTGATGGGCATCCCTGTGGGACACGGGGGGAGCTGGTTTGTAGCCAGAGGGCACAAACTCACCCAACCCACGGCGCTGGCTGCTCCCACTGCCCCCCGTGCTGCCCACCCCTAAGCCCTCTGCCCTGCTCTAGGGAGAGCCCAAGCTTTCGGGGCAGATGAAGGCAGTGTCAGCTGAGTGTCTGGGACCCACACTGGATGTCTCCACCAAGAACATCACCAAGTCCTTGGCATCCCTCATGGAGATCAAAGAGGATGGGATCGGCTTCTCCATCCGAGACCCGTATTACAAGGAGAAGGTGTCACGCACCATCAGCCTGCCCACGCGAGGAAGCACCTTGTGAGCACGGGGCAGCAGTGTCTGGGCACTGGGGGGCTCAAGGAGGCATGGGCCTGGGGGAGGCAGTGCCTGGCCTGTGGAGGTGCAGAGGGGTGAAGGTGAGCCCAGTCCTGCATCTGTCCATGCTTGGCTACAGCACGCACTGGTGAATTTTCATTGGGGCTTGGAGAGTGTGTAGGAGTACGTTGGTATCCTTTGCAGGTGGAGGGGAGGTACTTCAGGAGGAAGGAAAGAAGGGGGTGTGAGGGTCCCCAACTCCCTGTTCTGGGTTATCAGCCTTTTTAGAGGATTCTTGGGCTGCCAAAAGCCTCTGGCAGCACTCATGGGCTGCCTCGAGATTGTGACTCCAGGGTAGCCCAAGCTCTCGTTTGCTCTTCTGGGGCCGGACACAGCTGTTCACTGTGGAGGCACCTTGGTGCAGGGGCAGGCACCCACTGTGCTTTGTTCCCTTGCTTCAGTCCCAGGCAGTCTCGGGGCTCGGACACTTCACCTCTGACAAGGCGGAAATCCTATGACCGTGGGCAACCTGCCAGGTGAGCGTGGGAGAAATGGTGACAGGGGCAGGGGAGGCTGTGTGGCCCTGACCAGTGTGGAGGGATGCTGTCTGGGCAGCTCTTCTGGGCCCTGGTGTGCCAGTCAGGTGCCAGGTGAGCAGTTCCCAAGTCATGTGACCCTCTGATCCTTTTGGCTCAGGCCTGCAGACATTGGCTTCACGCCACCCTCATCCCCGCCCACCCGCCCGCGCAATGACCGCAACGTCTTCTCCCGTCTCACGAGCACTCAGAGCCAGGGATCTGCCTTGGACAAGTAAGTCCTGGTGGGGTGAGAGTGTCTGAGTGAGGGGGACCCAGACCGTGATAGCACATGGCATGCATTGAGTCCTGTGGGGGTATCTAGGAGCACCAGGGCTTGGACTGGCTCCAGCCAGTGTCCTGGAACCACTTCACCTCCCTGCTTTTCCCTGTCATGGAGCAGCTGCCATGCTGATGCTGTGCTCCTGCCCACTGTGACCCCTCTGAGCTCACAGTCCTGGCCTATGCCTGGAGACAGGGTGGTGCCAGACTTGGACCCCTGGAAAGGCAAGGGAGCAGGATGGGGTGAGGGGATGAGGTCCCAGAGGAAGCTGATGGACTGGCATCCACCCACAAATGCTGCTCCAGCCTCTCCTGGCAGCAGGTCAGGTGCTGCTCTGGGCTCAGATATTGCTAGCAGCGCTGGTGTTCCCTGATGGAGACCTGCTATCTGATGCTCACATGCCCTCCTGCTCTTCTGCTCTCCCCTGGTTCTCCACGTGTGCTTCTCCTTCTCCCTCCCTCCAGTCCTCTCTGTCCTACACTGGCTTGGATGCAATAACAATCTTCCACCTCTGACTCCACTGCTACCTTCTCTAGTCTGGGTTTTCTCTCCCATAATCCTGCTAATTTTCTGCCCCTAGGTCTGATGACAGCGATTCCTCTGTCTCGGAGGTGCTGAGGTATAGACAACTTTCTATTTATTATCCCTTTCTCTGCTCCTCCTTCTCTCTGTCAGATGCCTGCTCTCCCTGTCCCCACGTGGTCTGCCTGCAGCTTGCTGCTCTACCTCCCTCCCAGCCTGTGTGTCTGTCCCCTCCTGGCATGCCACCTCTGCTCCCTGATGCTGTTCCTCAGCTGCAAGTTCAGACTGTTCCTGCTTGGGTTAGCCCTTGGTGCTGGGCTCACTAATGGGTGCTGGCTGGTTTGGGTTGGCAGCATGTTCTCCTCCATCTCTGATGGTTTCTTGCCAGCATGAGGCCACCACGTCCCACCCCTTCCCCAGCTCTCCTGCAGGATGGTGGGGGAGATGATGGGGAAGGGTGCTTGCAGTATGTCCTTTGTGCAGGCTTCTTCCAGGCAAATAGCTCAGGTTCACCTCATGCTCGGTTGTGCTTCCCTGGTGCTGAGTTGGAAAAGGTCAGTCTCTTCTCTAAAGAAACCCAGATTGTGGTGCAGAGCTCAGCCTTGGAGTTAAGGTTCTCCTGAGCTTCTCCCCCTGCATCCACCTGACTACAGAGGTTTCCCAACACAAGTGCCACCTTTGCCCCATCCTTTAGAAACATTGCAGTCTTCCAGTGCCTAAAGGGGCTTATAAAAAAGAGGGAGAGCAACTTTTTACCTGGGCAAATAGTAACAGGACAAGGGGGAACAGTTTTAAACTGAAAGAGGAGAGTTTAATCTAGATGTTAGGAAGAAATTCTTCCCTGTGAGGGTGGGGAGGCCCTGGCACAGGTTTTCCAGAGAAGCTGTGGGTGCCCCATCCCTGGCAGTGTCCAAGGCCAGCCTGGCCAGGGCTTGGAGCCACCTGGTCTAGTGGAAGGTGTCCCTGCCCATGGCAGGGGCATGGAATGAGATGGTGTCTGAAGTCCCTTCCCACCCAAACCAGTGCATGCTTCTGTGATCAGACCTGCAGCACCCAGGTGTCCCCTCAGTCTGCCTGCCCTGAGCTCCTGCTGGCCCCCCTCACTGGGGAGGTGACATCAGACCAGTCTGAGCTGGGTCTCCCTGGGCAGTTTTTAGTCAGGCAACCTCTCAAAGTCCATGGAAGATGCCTCACCCTGTGGCACAGGGATTTCCCCGTGGATTCAGTGTTGCTTTGAGTGGAAGCACTGGGGGTGAGGGGAGGGCTGTTGGCTTGGCATTGGTAAGTGCAGAGCTGAGGAGCATCACATGCATGTAATTTCCAAACCCAAATTAATGAGCCTGTGCTTGTCCTCATGACTGATGCAGACCTTGTCCTTCTCTAACCCCATGCATCAGTTTCCCTGCCTGTAGAAAGAAACCAGCACAGCTTGGGGTCCTGTGGCTGTGCTTGGTGACCAGGCACATTGGGGCCTGCCAAGGGTCACTCATGGGAGGGCCAGGCTGGTGGTCCTCAGCACCCTGAGCATGTCTGAAGTGGAGGGGATTGGCAGATGATGTGTCCCCCAGGACACACAGTAGTGTCCCTTGGAAGCAGGATTGGCAGGAGTGGGTCCTCTCCTGCCCAGAGCCCGCGGTGGGTGCAGGAACAGCCATTGCAACAGGGACGTGGGGTGCAGATGCTGGTGCTGCCCTTTGTCACCCTTGTGGTCTGTGCAAAGGAGCAAGGCCCTGTCGCCAAATGTCACCAGCCAAAGGGTGACAGCCTCCAAGGGATGGGATTGGTACCCTGAAACATTTATCCCAGCAGAGCGTCAGCTTCAGGCTGGCAAGGGCACAGTTTGTCCCAAAATGGACCTCAGGGCCCATGAGCTGAATCTTATGGACTGTTCTGGGTCTGTGCTGGTGAGGCACAAGAGTTTTGGAGGGAGGGCAGAGGCCGCTGGGCAGCCTCCCCCTTTCCCTGTGGGTATTTCTGGGGCAGAGGCAGCAGGGGCTGCCCACGGGGAGATTCCTGGGGTTTCCACAGAGACCTCGGCTCAGACACACCACGTTCAGGTGGAGGAACCCGTCTCACTGCTGGGCAGTGGAAGGTGCTTGGTGTGAGACAGCCCATGTTTTTCCATGCCCTGGGGCTGTGGGCACAGCACCTCTCCACCCTGCACTGTACCTGCTCTCTCTCTCCTGTGAAGGGGCATCATTAACCCAGTGGGTGGCACCAAGAATGCCCGGACAGCCCCGCTGCAGTGTGTCTCTGTGGCAGAGGGACACACCAAGCCTGTGCTCTGCCTGGATGCCACCGATGAGCTGCTCTTCAGTGGGTCCAAAGGTGGGTGATGGGCAGAGGGGGCAGGGAGGATGAGGCTGCTGTGGGAGCAGGTTGGCATTGGGAATGTGGGAAGTGTTGGGCGTTACAGGGATGCTCCCTGTCTTCAGTGTTGAGCCCTGCCCTGCCCTGTCCTGCCCCGGTCCTGGGGCTGGCTGGCTCCTTTCCCCTGGCCCTGTGGGTGGGGAGGGACACTCAGAAGTCATATTGTCCCCAGGCCACCATGCCCTTCCAGGAGACAGCCCCAACACTCTTGGGTATGTTCTTCCTCCCACAGACCGGAGCTGCAAAATGTGGAACCTGGTGACAGGCCAGGAAATCGCTTCTCTCAAGGGTCACCCAAACAACGTGGTTTCCATCAAGTACTGCAGCCACACGGGGCTGGTGTTCACCGTGTCCACATCTTACATCAAAGTGTGGGACATCCGCGACTCGGCCCGCTGCATCCGCACCCTCACTGACGTGCAGCCCTGGGCACCCCGGGCACTCCGGGCATCTCTGGCTTTGCAGGAGCCAGTTCAGAACCTACAGGGGCTGGGGACGTGGCCAGATATCAGCTCCTTTAGTGCCAGCTTGCAGTGCTGCTTCCATTGGGAACAGGCAGGTTGGGAGAGTTTGGGGTGAGGGAACTCATGGGGAACAGCAGCAGAGGCTCAGGGCCATAAAATTATAGAATATGCTGAGTTGGAAGGGACCCATCAGGTTCGTCAAGTCCACCTCCTGGTCTTGTACAGGACACACCAACAATCCCATCCTGTGCCTGGGAGCATTGTCCAAACGCTTCCTGAAGTCAGACAGGCTTGGAGCTGTGACCATTTCCTGGGGAGCCTGTTCAGTGCCCAACCATCCATTAGGGGAAGAACCTTTCCTGGTATCAGACCTAAATGTCTCCCAACTCAGCTCCAGCCATTCCCTTGAGTCCTGTCACCCATCATGAGAGGGAATAGATCAATACCTGTCCCTCTGCTGCCTCTCAGGAAGATGTTGAAGACCTCAGTGAAGTCTCCCCTCAATCTCCTCTAGGCTGAACAAACCAAGTGACCTCAGATGCTTCTCATGAGGCTTCCCCTCCACCCCCTTCACCATTGTCATGGCCCTCCTTAGGATGCTCTCCAGTGGCTTAATGGCTTTTTTATATTGTGGTGCCCAAAACTGCCCTGAGGACTTGAGGTGAGGCCACCCCAGTGCAGAGCAGGGCAGGACAATCCCCTCCCTGTCCAGCCATCAGTGCTGTGCCTGGTGCCTCCCAGGACATGGATGTCCCTCCTGGCTGCCAGGGCACTGCTGCCTCATTTTCAGCTTTCCATGGACCAGGATCCCCAGCTCCCTTCCCACAGCTGCTCTCCAGCCTCTCTTCCCTACTGAATATACACCACCAGGGCTGCTGTGTGCCAGGTGCAGAATCCAGCAGAATCGAGCAGAATCCCTTGTTAAGGGTCAGGAGCTTTGAGGAGATTTTGCAGCTGTTCTGGGGGTGGCCAGGAGAGCTGGCAGCTCCAGCAGTGGGGCACAGCCCCAAACAGCATCGTGGCTGGGTAAATCACAGGCTCTTCAGTGGGAAACCTGGATCTCTGTGAGGAGTTTGAGGACCAGAAAGGAGCATGGAACACCCTGTAGCTGTGGCTTCCAGTCTGGAGTAGAACTCAAAGGTTAGGACAGTATGGTAGGTCAGAGTTACCCACTTGCTCTGGCACAGATCTCCTTTCTCTGTCCAGCCTCAGCTCATCTGCCTTGGCCTGAAGGTGCTTCTCTCTTGGTACAGAGGCCAAGACCTCTGCCTCCCTGTGCTGGATGCCAGCACTCACCAGCTCCTCCTGTGGGAAGCAGAGAGGCCCTCAGCTGGAAACCAGGGCAGGATGCTCTGAGTCATGCACAGACCCTGCATCCTTGGCTGCCTCTGCAGGCCGGGCACTGGCCTGTGGGACAGAGCTCTGGTTGGTGCCACTGTGACCAGGACAGGGATACTGCCAGGGCCTTTCCTCAGTGTGGGACCCAGCTGTGCCAGCCTGGAGCCAGCAGCCCCCAGCGGTGCCTCAGTGGCTCTGGTCTCATCCTCCCTGTTTGAACTGTCCCTCCCTTAGATCTTCTGGCCAGGTGATCTCTGGGGACGCGTGTGCTGGCACCACCACCCGCACTGTCACCAGCGTGCAGGGGGAGCACCAGATCAACCAGATCGCCCTCAACCCCACGGGCACCGCGCTCTACGCTGCTGCGGGGAACTCCGTCCGCGTCTGGGAGCTGAGCAGGTGAGGGCACTGCTGGCCTGGGCAGCACATCCCCTGGGTGCCAGCTGGACACCGGCTGCTCAGAGGGGTCTGAAATGATCCCCCTGGGGAAAATGAAAGCCTTCTTCACAGTGGAAGTTGCCTGGAATAAGGATTTTCAGGACCCTTTCCCATGGGACCTGAGGGGTGCTGAGCAGCATTGGAGCTACATGGGGTGGGGAGTTTGTCCGTGCACTGGGCAGAGCTTAGCACAGGGAAAAGACAAGTGGCATGAGCAGCAGGGCCCTGTTTTTCCCTTGTCCCCCTTCCTGCCCAGTGGGCACTGGGCTGCAAACCCTGTGCTGCAGCCTGGGCTGTGTAGCCAGATGTTGGCACCCTCTGAGGCTGTGCAGCCAGGTGTTGGCACCCTCTGAGGCTGTGCAGCCAGATGTTGGCACACACTGAGACTGTGCAGCCAGATGTTGGCACCCTCTGAGGCTGTGCAGCCAGATGTTGGCACACACTGAGGCTGTGCAGCCAGATGTTGGCACCCTCTGAGGCTGTGCAGCCAGGTGTTGCCACACACTGAGGCTGTGCAGCCAGATGTTGGCACACACTGAGGCTGTGCAGCCAGATGTTGGCACACTCTGAGGCTGCCATCCTCCCCCAGAATCACGGGGAATGGGGTCTCCCTGCCCGCTCTCCCCCAAAGGGAACAGCCCCTTCTGGGGCGCTCCAGGGCTGGGGGGGCTCTGCGTGGGAGGGCCCTTTGGATGAGCTCCAGCAGGCAGGAGGGGCTGACCTGTGCCCTTGAACCCAGGCTGCAGCCCGTGGGAAAGCTGAGTGGCCACATCGGGCCTGTGATGTGTCTCACAGTGAACCAGACGGCGAGCAACCACGACCTGGTGGTCACAGGCTCCAAAGATCACTACGTCAAGGTACTCTCCTCCTGGGGGAGCAGCACCCCGAGTCCTGTAGGGAAGCCCGGATGTTGGCAACCCCTGGCTCTTCTCTCCTTCTGAAAGCTGAGCCCAGATTCTGTTTTCACCTCTGCATGTGAGGTTCTCACTTGTTTCCTCTTCCCAAATCTTGCCTTTTGTTTGGTCTACAGTGTGCCTTTGGAGAAGATGCATTTCTCTCATGCATCAGACTCTCTGGCTGGGACTTGCATGTGAGGGGTGATCCAGATGAGCAGCTTGCCCTGTTCTACCCTGTAATACCCTCCTGATAAAGATGTCTTGTGCCTGCTCAGTCACAGCTCCAGCACAGCAGGAGCCTGTCCCTTCCTTCCAGGCTTTACCAGGTTGAATTAGAGCTGTCACCAGGGAAGTGAGGAGGGGTGGTGAGATGGTGAGTGAGACAGGATCCCACTCAGCTGTCAGCTTGGCTCCTGAGGAGTGTAAAGGCTCACCATGAGTAAAATGCAGCAGAGTGGGGCTGTCCCTGTTGGCAGATCTCCTCTGCTTGTGGCAGGACCCTCAGCCCCAAAAAGCCTCCAGCAGCCAATGCCCAGTCCCCTTTCCAGCATCACTGTAGGTGCCCTGAGCCTAGAACCCCGAGGGCGGTGGCCAAACTCCCCAGGAGAGGGCCAGCTCTGTCCCCAGTGCCATCTGTGGTGCGTTACATGCTGCTCTTCCCCAGGTGTTTGAGATCACGGAGGGCATGGTGGGCAATATTGGCCCCACTCACAACTTCGAGCCCCCTCACTACGACGGCATCGAGTGCCTGGCCATCCAGGGAGATGTCCTGTTCAGCGGC
The DNA here is from genome assembly GCA_013390045.1 of Picathartes gymnocephalus. Taxonomy (NCBI): domain Eukaryota; kingdom Metazoa; phylum Chordata; class Aves; order Passeriformes; family Picathartidae; genus Picathartes; species Picathartes gymnocephalus. The sequence continues at coordinate 112,965 of WEKY01048692.1, read as the reverse complement.
TCCAGGGACAACGGCATAAAGAAGTGGGATCTGGAGCAGCAGGAACTTATCCAGGTCTGGAGGGGAGCAGAGCACAGGTGCTGTGGTGACACAGGGCAGAGGGGTGTTGCTGCTGGGGCCTGGGGCGTTGTCCAGGAACCTCATGCCAGAGTCCTGCATGGAGCTCACCAGGGAGGGCACTCCCAGTCCTGGGCTGTGTGTGGGTGAGGGTGTGCTGTGCCCCTGGAATTTGTCCAGCAGGGTGCCTGGGATCACCAGCTCGCCTGCAGACAGGCTGTGGCATCAGCTGCAGTGTGGGGGCTTGTGTTTCACCCTGAATTCTGGGTTGTTGTCACGTGCCCAGGGGAGGGACCAAGCCAAGACTTTTGAGTCCATACCCTTACAAACCAACTGGGCCAGTTCCACGGTCCCAGTCAGTCCCAGTCAGTCCCAGGGTGTCAGTGAGGAGCTGAGCTCCTTGACACAGCGAGGATGCAGCTGCCCAGGTTGAGTGCGTGAGGCTGCTCGTGGTGCTGCAGGTGAGGTAGGTCATGACCTCTGCTCTCTGCCTGTACCTACAGCAAATCCCCAATGCCCACAAAGACTGGGTCTGTGCCCTGGCCTTCATCCCCGGCCGCCCCATGGTGCTGAGTGCCTGCCGAGGGGGCGTCATCAAAGTCTGGAACGTGGACACCTTCACCCCAGTGGGGGAGATCAAGGGGCACGAGAGCCCCATCAATGCCATCTGCACCAACTCAAAGCACATCTTCACTGCCTCCAGGTGAGCCTCAGACGTTCTTCCCCCATGGCCCCTGGGAAGGCGGAGACCCTGGGTTTGAGCTGTCACCCCTGGGCCTGGGTGGGTGTGTGCTGGGTGAACAGGGAGTGGGGAGGGAGTTTGGCAGCTTTTGAGTCCCTCCTTCATCTCCTTCTGCCCGCTGTAGCCTGCCCATGGCAGGGCCTGCCCACCGCAGTGCCAAGAGCTGTCCCTGGCCGTCCCCCGCCCACGCTCTGGTGATGCCCTGGGTACCCCCCACGCAGGGACCCCCCTCCCTCGGGGCTGGGCATTGGCTGCTGCTCTCGGGGAGCTCTTTGGCAGCAAGACTCTGATATCCTCTTTTCGACCCTGTCCCTTTTCTCCCTTCCTTTTTCTCTGTCTCTCTCTGCCTCTCCTTCTCCCCACCTCCCATCTGTGCCACAGCGACTGCCGGGTAAAGTTATGGAATTACGTGCCTGGGCTCACCCCTTGCCTTCCACGACGCGTCCTTGCCATAAAGGGCCGTGCTACTAGTCTGCCTTGACCCTCCTGCTCTTTGACTCTCTTGCTCATATGCTCTTCTTCCGTCTCTCCTTCCCTCTTCTCTCCATCTCTCCCTCCCTCTGTCCCTCTCACTGTTGCTTTTGCTCCTCTCTCTTTTTCCCCCCCTTCTTTCTCTCTGGTCTGAGCTGCTTCTTCACGGTATGAAACTATTCTGCCTTTTTCCCCACTTGATAAGTCTTGGTTAGAATGGACTCGCCCCTTTGTCCCAGTCATACTCCTGCCTTGGTTTCACTTGCTTTTTGGTTTTTGGTTTTTTTTTTCCTTGCCAAGTGCCCACATCTACTTTGGCAACTCTGTGGGAAGCCATGGCCTGCCCGTGCCTTTGCATGGATAGTGGGTTGGGAGTCAGCAGCCACCCCCAAATCAGCCCATGCCCCAGGAGCAAAGCAGCTCCCTGGATATCCCTGCTGGGACCTAGTTGGAGCTCATTCAAGGCGGGTAGGAGTCCTGGTGTGGGGTCAGCCCTGGAGGTCACCATTTCCCTTTGTCCCCAGCTGCTGCCAGTGGGGTGAGCTGGAGGCTGAGCCCCATTGGGTTTGCCTTCTCCCCAAAGTGCATCAGACAACCTCCTGCCAAGGGAAAAGGGCCTGGAGGTTTGGGGGGGCTGCATGCTGCCGTGGTGGGGGACTGGGAGCGAGCACCCTCGTGGCGCCTCTGGGGCAGTGTCTGTGGGGCTCCTGCCCCGACCCCTGGGTCATGCTGTCCCTCTCACCTTTGTTCCTCAGCGACTTGACAGTGAAGCTCTGGAGTGGGAGGAGGTTGCCTGCGGGGTCAAACTAGGAACTGCAGAAAGACTGGAAGGCGTGGGGGCAGGGTGAAGGTCAGGGTGCCTCCCCTGTTCGCAGGACTCAGTCATCTACAGGGGCTCAGCCCAGGACAGGGATTTCTTTGTGCCTGACCCAACGGGGTGGACAATGCTGCAGCTGGTACTTGGAGCACTGTCAGCCCCTGCGAGGAAGCAGCTCTGAGGGGCAGCAGCAGCTCCAGCTGCCCTCCTGCTGAGGGCTCTCAGTGGTTCTCCAGTGAACAGGAAACGTTTCATCTCTCCTCTCACCCATCCTGCTGAAAGGACATCTGGAGGTCAGGGATCCCTGACTCCTTCTCAGAGACACCCAGTGCCCTCCTGCCACTGTGGGCTCGTGTGGCCCCTGCTGTGATGTGCTGCTCCCAGGCTGGTTCCTGCAGGAACTTTCTCCACTCCACGAGGACATTTGGTGTCTGCTGGCCAGGACCACAACACAGAGGGTGCTTCTCTGGAGCCATTGCTCATGAGACACCTCTGCTATGGGGGCTGCAGAAGGATTTCTTGGTACTCCTCACCTTCCCTATCCTCTGTGGACCTGTCCCCAGAGCTCAGAGGGCTGCACCTCTAAGCTCCTTTGCCATGTCCCAGCTGGTGAGGTGTGGCAAGCCTGCGAAGATCTCCATCAGGCAACTGCCAGACAGACCTGCTGCAGTTCCCTTCGACATTCTCCAAACCCCAGGTGTAAACCCAGCTGTCCCATGGCTCTGGGCTCTCCCCCACGTGCCCAGCCTGCTCTGCAGTGGGAAGGGCTGCTCAGCCCCACTCTGGACATCATGACCCCCATCAGAGGTTTGTGCTGGGTTCCTGCAGCGAGTTACCCCCCTTGAGATGGAGAAATGAAGCAAGAATGGAGGTTACAGGCGAAAAAAGCCAAGGCTGGATTTGTCACCCCACTGCTGTGACTCTGCCTGTCCTTTCCTTAGGTTCTGTCCTCAGACTCTGCCTGGATTGGAGCTTGCTGAGGTTGGGCCTGCTGGCCTGCCTGGATCCAAGGATGGAGAGGACCCAGCAAGGCACGGAGCAGCCAGAGTCCCCTGTGGCAGGAGCACAGGGAGGAGGGGGTTGCACACCCTGATCTCACCCAAGTCCCCTGATTCCCTGTGTGCTCAAAGGACAATCCTGCACTGGATGAACCTGCACAATCTCATCTCCCTGAGGGTCTGGGGGCTCCATCCAGGAGTGTTTTCCCAAGGATGCACATTCTGTAGGCTCCTTCCTCTCTCTCGACTGTTCAAGGGGGGCTGGTAAGGCCCTGGTCTCACACTGGAGCTTCCCTCAGTCTCTCCCATGGCCCACTGGACCATCCCCCCCTCTATCCTGCCCTGGGCCACCCAGGGCTCTTGTGGGACGGCCGAGGAGACCCCAGGATGGGTGTTCTTGCCTCACACGCTCTCCTTTCCCCTTTGTCACAGAAGAAGCAGCACTTGAACTCAAATTTAAGGATATCTCCATGTGATCCCATCAGCACTGAACTGGGATCTCGGAGGCCAGGGCCTTCAGGACCTGCCCCATAAAGCACAGACCATTTCCCCTCTGCTCTCTCCAACCACGGTGATACCTTGACCAGCCCCAGGTCATCTGCATCCAGCCCTTGTTCTAAGTATTGTGGCTGGAGTGTGGGGATTCCTCTGCACCACGGCAGACAGGAGCATCTCTATTGATTTGATGGGGGAGGGGGGTTGCCTTTTTTGGGAAAAATTCCATCCTACTGGCTTGCCTTGTTGGAGGGTAAATGGTACGTGTGTCTGGGTGTGTATGTGTGTGTCTGTCTGTAACCCTGCCCAGCACAGTCACTGCTCCCCTGCAGCTGTGGCTGAGCCCTGCACAGCCAGGACTGATGACTGTGTTGAGGAGAGGAGCCCACCCATCCTGTGCGACCTGTGGAGCTGAGACTGCAGCCAGAAATGCACAGGGGCTTCACCAGCCCGTGTCACACAGACGTGGGGGTCTGCAGGAGGGGTCTCCCTGCCAGGCCTGCACTGGAGAGGGTTTCTGCACTCACTCCTCCCCTGGTTTATCCTTTGCTGGGCTGCAGGGGCTGTGTGTGGGGGTGTCTCTGGTAGGGTGTGTGTGGCTGTAGCCAGGTGTCCTGTGTGAATCTCTGTCTGCTCTGAGATCTCCTGTGCCTGCCCTGGAGCCTTCACTGCTCCCTGCTGCCGTGCCTGAGGGGGGTTCTGGGGGACCCAGGGTCAGACCTGCCTTGGCTTTTGCCGCCAGGACCTTCCTGTGTGCAGGCTGTAAATGCCTGTTCAGTGCTCCAGAGCTGAGTGCCCAGTCCTGGATGATGCTGAGCCTCTCTTGCTGCTGTGTCCAGCAGTGTGCTGGGGGGCTTCAAGGCTCTCACAGCCCGTGGAGGGAGGGAGCTGGTGCTGGGGCACTGGTGTCCCAAGGCAGGGGGGGGTTGAAGTAAGGGGTGTCCTGGTTCAGGAATAGTATTCCCCAATTTAGTGCTCCCACTAAAACCATGCACCACTCCCACTCCCACCCCCTCCCCATCCCCAGCAGGGTGGAGAGGGGAACTGGAGGCAAACAAAAGATGAAGATCGAGGGGTGAGATAAGAATTTACTGGAAACGGCAGTGAGATAAAAACCAGTAAAACAGCAACAATATTAATAACAAAAGTATACAAAAGAGAGAATGATTCACATGCAGAATGCTCACCATGGAGCCCGTGACCTGAGCACAGCCGTGTTTTCCTGACCAGAGCAGACCCCTTCTCCCCAGAAGAGAAGAACTGGATTCTGCCCCTGTGTATCTCAATGGCACCGAGGTACATCGTGCACCAGTGTCAGCTGAAGCCTTGGACTCTTGTGGGTCTGCTGTGCCAGGCCTCGGATCCACACAGCCCAGCAGGTGCCATTGCTGCTCTCCCTTCCTGGCTGGAGGCAGGGCCCCTCCAGCTCTCATCGTGGTACTCACTGCTCGCTTCTTGCAGATGTGAACTGAAGATGCCCCCAGGAGGATCAGAAGTGACATTAGCCCTTCTGTTCTGTCTGAGCATGTGCCCACTGGAGACTGCAGCAGCATTTATCCGTGAAGAATTTCCCACAGTTGTTGTTTTTCCTCTCAGCTCACACACCCATGCTGCCGGGGCAGAGATGGGTTTTCCACCCCACTTCCTCTTGTCCTCTCTGTGATCATGCAGGTAAAACCAAAGGTTGCCTTGTGGTGTGTCCCCTCTCTCTCAAGAGTGGGGCAGTTGCTCCCAGCAGCAGAGACTCTGGTCCATAGTGGTGTGACATGGGACATTTCCTCAGTCCACAGTTCATGGGCTGCTCCACAGTCTTAGACAGTCTTTTTATACAGGTTGGTAGGAAAGAAAAAATATTATTTCATCATCAGAGTTGGGGAGTCACCTTTAACACTGTTCTCCTTCCACTGAGATCAGTGTCAGTGGGTCTGTGTTCTGTACAAACTTCTGCCACGTGGATCGTGTACACTGGACCTCATCTGCATCTCCAGGGCACTGCTGGTTATTTGAATCCCTCTGGGCTCCCTCTAACACAGCGAGTTCCCTCAGGTACTGGGTACCTTCTCCATGGCATTCCACCTGCTTGGCTGCACTGCTTGATCATCCTTGAGGGAATACCTTTCCCTCACACTTGACAGGAGTTGCTTCCAGAGGCTGGGAGTTTCTGTCCTCTTCCCAGTCCCCTTGTCAGTGCCTACATCCCAGGACAGGGATCCCAGTTGCTTGGCTTCCCTTCTGTCTGCTTCCATAGTGTGGGCTGCAGTATCCCAGCTCTGGAGCAGTTGGGTCACCAGGGGCTCAACCCAACTGGCAGCTGAAATCCTCTCACATCTCAGCTCACCTTGGGATAGGGATTGGGCCATTATCTCCAGCCCTGCCACTTCCTTCTGTTCTGAGGGCCCTGGTTCCTCCTTACCCCTCTCTATACAAACTGATTTGGTCTTGGATTTCTTCTTCTGTATAGGGATGACTGCTGCCAGCACGGGTTGTTCCTGTGGTTCAGCTGCAGTTTGAGTGGCCACGGTGCCTGTTGCTCTGCTTTCCTCCTCCTCTCCTGAGGGTGCTGTCCAGTGAAAAGCAGTGTCTGATGAATGCTAACCAGGGCCCAGCACACTGCAGTAAGTTGCTCCTTTCTGGAACTGCCACAGCATTCTCCTTGCAAACACTCTGTCACTTCTGCAGTGTCTTGTACTTGTTCAGGGGGGAGCTTCCAAACCATCGGAGGAGATAATTTCTTCCAAAAGTGGCCCATTTTCTCCCACGTTCCATGCCAGTCATGACTATTCCCCATCAGGGTATCTCTGAATAAGCTCCGTAGAAATCTCCTTCTTGACTCCAGAGATGATGTGGATTGCACTAAGGAGACCTGGCAAAAATACGATTTCCTTAACATCCAGAGGGAGTTCAGAACTTCAGAAGCTGTTTTAACAGGCCTCAAGGACAAAAAGTGGCTGAAAGACTGGGGAAAATGATCCTCCCCTCTTCCTCCCACTGGCTGGTTATGATTGTTAAGAACTCCAAAAGGCAGTGCCCAAGGTAAGGGTAGAAGAGCAACACTGGAGACATATCCCAAATGACCCTCATTGCCCTTGATGTTACCATGTCATAAATGAATGCACAGTGCATCAGCAGAGCAATGCTGATCCCTCTCCCTGCTCTGAGGAAGAGCACTGTGATGGGAACATACACAAATATGTACAGGGTTAGGTACCCACATGAGCAGACCAAGCAACACTGTGACCAGTGGCTCAGTACCTAATACAGAAAATGTTTAGATCGTATTTGTTTCCAACCCACTCTGGGCAGATCTGTTGTTATCTCAACTGTTCAAGCCCTACTTTGGATGCCAGAAAAAAGCTGTTGTAGTTTAGGAATGGTATTCCCCAGTTCAGTGTTCCCACCAGAACCATGTGCTGCCACAACCCCCAGCTCCCTCCTTTTCTGTGGTGGAATGGAGAGGAGAATTGGAGGCACAAAAGGTAAAAATCACAGGTTGAAACAGGAACAATGTACTGGAAACAGCAATGAGATAAGAAAACAAATTAACAGCAACAATATTAATAACAAAATTGTACAAAAGAGAGAGCGAGTCACATGCAAAACGCTCACTGCAGTGCATGCTACCCTGACTGGAAAAGATTCCCTTCCCCCTGCCCCAGCAATGATGGGAAGTGGTGTAGAAGAACCTCAGGGTTCTGGCCATGTCCCCTCCTGACTACTGCAAAAATGAACTCTGTCCTGGCTGGAACCAGGACAGGGGTGGCTGTGATCCCATAGCTCTGTGTGTCTGTGTGTGTCTTGGTACCTGTGTGGGTTGCAGTTTCTCATGCAGAAGAGTGTTTCTTGGGTGTTGATGTGGTTTAGCTACCTCACGGTGCAAGCTGGGTGCTGTCATCAGCATTGGGGACTTTGTGGTCTAAGACTTTTTTTTTTTTCCTCTTAATTATTATTATTGTTACAGTTTTGACACTTGAATTCATCCTGGGGACAGGTGGCCTCACTCCCACCTTGCTGCATGTCTGAGCCACCCCCTGTGTTCCCCTCCCTGCCTCCTCCTGGCCAGGGCAGCAGGGCTGGCATCCCCTGCACTGCCAGCTCCCACCTTTGCACTGGGATCCCCCAGCGCAGCTGCAACACTGAGATTTTGCTCCCATTTCTAGTGGGATTCTTGGTCTGAGGATCTGTGGTGTTGCCATTGGTTATTTGGTTGAGTGGCAGCCTGGATGTGGTTCCCATCTTGCCCTTGTGGAAGGGTGCAAAGGGAACTCTGAAAGGCTCAGCTCAGCCCCTGTTTCTTCCTGTGCTCTCACAGATATTCTCTGTGGATGAAGTTCTCAACTGGGAAATGTCTGTGCAAAGCACATTGCTGCAATGGGCTGCTTCCAGCCACCATTTTCCAGAGCCTGCTGCAGCTGCAGGGCAGCGGGGACTTGGTGCTGTAAAAGCCTCTGCTCAGGCTGGGGATGGTCTGTGAGAAGCTGGTTCTGGTGTGTGGTGTTTGATTTTTCACTGCCTAGGTTCAGTGGCAGGCACTGACCATAAACAAGGGCAGCCCTGGAGCCCCCAGCTCATCCCCTGCTGGAGGCTGGGAGCTGCCCTGGCACAGGGAGGTTGGGAGCTCTGAGCCACGCTGTCAGTTTGGGGTGCAGGTCCTCCCAAACAGTAAAGCACAATATCCCCCCGTGCAGGTGGGTGTAGGAGGGGTGGCCCCTTGGCCTCGGGCCCTTCGGAGCTCAGATGGGACCGTGGGCTGGGACAGCCCAGGAGGAGGTGGGCTGGGATGAGGGCTCTTTGCCTGCTGTGGGTGAGCTGTTCCATCCCTTGGCACTGTGCTGGCTGCTCCCTGGAGCTCAGGGGCCCGGCTGCACAACTGAAATCCCCTCTGGTGATCTCAGAGCCCCTCTGAGAGCCCCTCCAGGGTAAGCACAGTTTGGAGATGCCTTCGTACCGTACCACGCACCTCGTTTTTCTTTGCCCTTGGGCGCCTTGCTTTGTGACAAGGGTGTGATCATACCTGCAGCCCTTCCCCAGATTGCTGGGTTATGCTTTTTTCCCCAGGGCCAAGCTCTTGCTCTGGGGGTGTCCTCACCCCCAGCACACAGGGGCCAGGTCCAGCCTCTGTGGAGGGTGCAGGGCTGCCCCAGAGCTGAGCTTTGCACAACAGGGGTGGACAAGAGTCAGGAGCCTAAAAGCACTGGATCCCCAAACCACTGTGAGCCCCCCTGAGCTGTGTCCCCTCCCTGTCACCTACAGCTCTGATGACGCAGGACGGGCTGGCCAGCTGCGAGGAGTGGCAGCTCCAGGGTCCCATCCTGTCCCCCCCCAGGATGTTGTTCCTCCCCACCACATCTGAGCACAGCTGCTTTGGGGTCTCAGATGCCGCCTCCTGCCTTGGTGCTGCAAAACCAGTGCCTGCCTCCCAGGCTGCCCCGTGCCAGCCCTTCCCCTGCCCCATGCTGAAGAGGGTCCAGGTACGACTCCTGCAAAGCACAGGGTTCCAGCTTGCTTTCCACAGGTCCCCTGGAGCTTCACTGTCTCCTGCAGGCTGCATGTCCTTCTGAGCCCCCTCACCCTTCTGGGAAGGGACGAGGACCCCCAGCCCCTCCAGGTGCTGCATGGTGCTCCAGCTGTAACTGGGACAGAGGCCAGCACGGACCCAGCTCCCAGGAAAGTACAGCCCTGCACCTTCCTCCTGCCCCAGGGCTTGGCCCCTCATCCGTTACAGCTCTGCCCTGGTTCCTACCAATTGCTCCTCCTGGCCTGGGACCCCAGGTCCAGCCCCACACGAGGCTGGGGCAGCTGCAGCACTGTGTCCCCTGCTCCGTCACTCCTTTCCGCACAAGGAGCACAACAGCAGATGCCTTTTCACACTCGGAGCTTTTTCCAGGGGCTCTGAAGGCTGGTGTTGGCTCTGGAGGGGTTGTGCAGCCCAGCCCCAGGCTGGGTTTGTCAGAGCACCAAGTGTGTGCGTGTGTTTTATACCTTGGTGTGTTCCTGTAAATAGTGTAAGTTATTGTGGTCTCCTGCTGTACGTATTTCAATGGATGTGTTTGTTTCTTGCCTTTTTGTCTTTGCAAATAAAATGTTCTTGACATGAAGGGACGGAGCAGGGAAGAGGCTTTGAGGAGGGGAAGGGCCCAGCCAGGAGCCTCCCATCCCCTCCTGTTCCCATGTGCCTGGCCCAGGGGCTGGGGGAGAGATGGGGAGGGGGGACTGTGGCTGCAGCCCTCTGGCCCTGCCCGAGGGACTGGAAAATGTCCTTCCCCATGACAGGGGATTAGACTTGGTGACCCTTAAAGGTCCCTTCCACCCCAAACCATTCTGTGATTTTATAATCCTGTTGGCTGGGAGAAGATTGGACAAGAGGAAACAGTCTCAAGTTGTTCCAGGGTAGGTTCAGGTTGGATATTGGGGGAAATTTCTGCACCAAAAGGATGGTCAGGCTTTGGCACAGGCTGCCCAGGGCAGTGGTGGAGTCGTCACTCCTGAGAGTGTTCAAAAGATGTGTGGATGTGGCACTTGGGGACATGGTTTCATGGTGAACATGGCAGTGCTGGGAGAACGGTTGCACTTGATGACCTTGGAGAGCTTTTCCAAACTAACAATTCCACGATGCTGAGGTGGCCTGGAGCCCTGGAGGCAGCAGGTGCTCAGGCAGATGGGGCAGAACTGATCTTAGTGGGGGAAGATTCAGGGGCTGAGGTGGTGGAAGGCGGGACCCAGCCTGGCTGGGCTGCCCCTCTGCTGGCGAGGAGGAGGAGGAGGAGGAGGGTTCCAACCAGGCAGCGGCAACCCCTGCAGGAGTCAGAGCATCCCTGAGCCTGCCCCATCGCATCAATCCCGCACCGAGGGCTCCGCAGGTCCCGAGCGGGCACTGAGGAAGG
>WEKY01048692.1:50415-101889 GCA_013390045.1 Picathartes gymnocephalus | reverse complement strand
CGGGAGATTTTGGGGGCGATGCTGGCAGGTGGGGCCGGCAGGGGCCTGGCCAGTGCGGGCTGCGGTGGGGGGCTGTGACACAGTGCCAGGGCGTGGTGCCTGCTGAGCCCCCCGAGGGGGCCGATGCTGCAGCCCAAAGATGCTGGGCAGCGTGGGGAGGGGGACAGCGACCTGGAGCTGCAACTCCTCAGGGCCAGGCTCAGCTCCTGCACTTCCCATTCTCTCTTTTCCAGGCAGGCAGCACTGGTTGGACTGGTCAGGCAGAGCAGCTGAGCGGGAGCTGCCAGCCTCGGGGCTGTGCCCACACTGAGCCCCGATGTGGCCCCCCCTCACATACCCTGCCCCCTGCCTGGGCACCCCCTGCCCTGGGAGCCTGGGGCTGCAGCCTGGGTTTCAAACACAGTCCTGAGCAATGCCAGGCCAGCTCTGAGGTGTCTCTGGGGGTGGCAGTGCCCAGAGGTGTCCCACCCCCAGCACTGTGCCCTGCACCACGCTCAGCCTGTGACACGGCTGTCACCTTGGCATGAGCCTCTGTACCAACAGCCACCGTGATGCTGCCAGGGCAGTGGCAGCCTTGGGTTACCACCGTGGGGGTGTCACGGGCCCAAGTACCCCTGGCAGGGCAGGTAACATCGCAGCATCCTGCTCCCACCTGGTGCCTCAGCCATTCATGGCACCACAGACACTTTTTCTTCCAGCCATCGTGTTGCCATGTCACTCCACACTCATGGCCACCTCCTTCTTGCTGCAGCAAGATGCCGAGCCTGGGCTGGCAACACCCTGTGCCAGGCAGCCCACCTGCCTAAAGGGGCACTGGGAGCTTGGGCTAGCAGCAAGGGGACAGCAGGGACACCCCCTCGGGAGTTACCAGCTCAGGCAATGAGAGGCTGGCAGCCTTCTGCCACGCATCCTCAGGCTCCAGGAGGAGTTGCTGTGAGCCCATCAGGGCTGGCCCTGGGCAGGGGAGGGTCCCATGGGCACCATTCTGCACCGTGCTGTGCCCCATGGCTCTGGGGAGGCTGTGGGGACACTCGAGGGGAGCCTTATGCCCTCCCAAGCTCCCAGCACAGTGTTTCAGCATCTCCAGGGAGTGTTGCCCATGGTGATCTCCCCAGGGCCCATTATAGGGGCCCAGGTTGTGGCACATCAGTGGACAAAGGGGCAGGAAGGGCATTGCTGCAGGCAGGAAAGCTGCAGGGTACCTGCAGGGGGTCGGGGAGCATTGCTCACATCTAGTGGCCTCCTGATTCCCGAACCCAAGGGGAAGGAAGGGGCAGGCTGGGTCCCAGGAGGACCTGGAGGGCTCCTGCTATGCCAAGCACACCTCAGAGGCTGAGGGTGTCACCCACTGGGAGCAGCTGTCCCATGGTGGCATTGACTGGGTGCATGGACTGGCTGTGGTGCCTCCCTGGGGGCTGTGGCCAGTCTGCAGGGAAGGGACACCTGGAAAGGGGGTGCTCAGGGTGGTCTGTGCCAGACAGCCCTGCCAGGCAGCCACCAGATTCCCTGGCATGGGAAGAGCTGTGGGTGGGCTGCACATGGCTCGGGCAGGAGACTCCCAAATGCCACACGGCCACCTCATCACCCCTTGGCTTGTGGCCCAGGGGATGGCGCAACGCTGGCATGTCCCACCCTGCTCCAGGGACACCTGCATTGTAGTGATGGTAGGAAAACCTTCCCCAGGGGCAGCTTTCCAGCCACAGGCACTGGCAGCCCGGTGGGCAGCCGGGTCCCCAGGCACAGGGGAGCCCTGGGCTCAGTCCCTGGCTGGATGCATGTTCAGGCCCTGTATCTGCTTTCCCTGGTGGCCTTGGCTTGCCCAGTGCCAGTGCCAGACGGAGCTGCTCCCTGGCATGGGGATGTCCCCGTGGGATGCTGTGTCCAGGAAACAGCAGGGCCTGGCAGCGCCCAGCACTCGTGACTGTGCTGCGGAGGAATGAAGCTGGGGTGGGTGATCAGCTGGTGGGACCCGGTGCCTTCTGGCTGGCACACTGGCCCTGCCTGCCCCGGGCTGGGGGATGTGACATAGGGGACAGGACATGAGCCACCCTGTCCTTGCTGGCCCATGTGCCAAGCTGGAGTATCCATGTTTGCAACAGGCTGTCACCACATGTCACAGGAGATGGTTTGCTGCCACGTTTGAAGTGAGAAGGACCCTGAGGTGACAAGGAGGTGGCTGTGTGATGCCAGGATCTGCTCTGCTGCCAGGTGCCCAGGATTGCCTCAGTCTGCATGGCATGGATGTGGCTGGCTCAGCAAAGAACCAGAACCAGGCAAAGCGGTGCCCCAGCTTTGGCTGGGACCAGCCTGGTGTTCCCTTGTCAGCACAGGGCTAAACCCAGCAGGAATGTACCTCAAAAGGCCTTCAGGTACCCCTGCCCGAGGCCAGAGGGGCAAGAGCCACCAAAGGTACTTGCCCAGATGCATCCCACCACCCTGCCTTGTCCCTTGGCACACGTCCCTGGTGAGTGTGCATGTCTGCCTGTGCCAGGCGTGTGTGACACGGCAGGGAATGGGCTGTCACAGCCCTCCAGCCCGTCCCAGACCTCCCCCAGGCAGAAACAGACCCATTCTGACAGACAGAGCAGCAGTGCTCAGGCACTTGCCTGGTCTCTGCTCCACCCCTACAAGGATCACCTGTCCCCACCCGAGTCCTGCTCCCAGCACGTGCCCTGTCCCCAGCATTTGTCCTGCTCTGGGAAAAGCTGTGCCCGTGCCATCCAAGGCTGTGCTCCAAGCATGGCCAGGGCACCCACAAATGCACCTGCTGACTGCCAGGGCTGGGCTGCCCGCCTGCCAGGCCGGGTGGGTGCCCAGGGCAGTGTCCTGCAGGCAAACCCCAGGGAGGGATCTACAGGCCCCAGGGCCCATCCCGACCCCGTGGGTGTTTTTGGCTGCAAGAGCTGAGTGAACCTGCTGCTGTGAGCAAACAAAACATGAGCCTGGCAAATGGCAGCAAAGAAAACAGCCCGTGAAGCCAGTGTGGGTGAAACTCTGGGCACCGGTGGGGCACGGGCTCTGACAATGATTAAACTGGCCAACCCAGATTTCCCGGCAAGGCAGCGCAGGGCTGGGACCCGGTGGTTCATATTATGCAAATCACCTGGATCTGGGAGCATGAACGTTTGGGGCTGGAATTCCCCTCGGGCTGCCAGATTGTTACGCCGCCCAAGCTATAAAAGCAGAGGCACGGGCAGGGCTTGCCCATCGGCACCAGCCTCCCGGGGCCCATGAGCAGTGGCTAGCGGCCAGGCCGGGCTCCATCTCCCCTCGCTCCTCTCTGGATTACCCGCCGCTCCCGGAGTTGCCACCACAGAAGGTACCTAAGCTTTTTTGCCGAGAGGTGTTGACGTCCCCGAGCCCAGGACAGCTGCTTTGCTCTCCTCCCCGTGCACCTTGGCTCTCACCGGGGGATGCGCTTCGGTCTTTTCTCGCTCCACGTCTGCCCTCGCACGGCAGCTGCCGGCCCTTTGGGGGGCAGCGGGGCAGCAGCTCCCTGCAGCCCCCAGGGTTTGTAATGCGGACAGCACCAGTTGGCTTTTTGTGAGGGCCGAGCGGGGGCTCGGTCCGCACCTGGCTGCGGTTGTTGGGATGTGCTCGTTGCGGCTGCTTGCGAGGATCGGAGTTGCTGGCACAGCAGCGGGCAGCTGGCTGCCCGCGGGGCTCAGCAGTGGCCGAGTGCCCGAGCCCCCCGCCCACGGAGGGGCTGTGTGTCCCTGCTCCCTGCCAGCCACCTTCTTGCTGTCACCTCTTGCTGGCTGCCAGCAGGGCGAGGCCAGGCTGCTGGGGACAGTGCTCTTCATGAGCAGAGTGACGCCACGTCCCCAGCTCGCTCCGGCCCAGCCTCCCTCTGTGCCGGCCCCGAGGAGCCGGTGAGTCAGGCCCCAGCTAGCAAGGTGCTGGGTGGATGTTTCTGCACAAGTGACCTGACAGGTGACGATGGGTGCAGGGAGGGACAGCCCGACCTCGCCCAGCCTGACTCTGAGGCGCTGCAGGGGCTGCGGGCCTGGGTCCCTCTGCCTCCACGGGCCCGGGGCTCACTGTCATCTCTCGGCACAGAGCTCCATGGCAGGATCTTGTGAGATCAGCAACATCTTCTCTAACTACATCAGCGCCATGTACCAGCCGGATGAGGTGCAGCCAACCTTGGACATGCTGGGACACCTTGGGGATGACAGCAGCCTGGGGCTTGGCCTCCCGGCCAGCCAGCCCCCAGCACAGAGCACAGGTAGGACCGTGGGAGTGGCGGTGGTGGCACTGGGGAGCCAGCATATGGGGCAGTTGTGAGGCAGTGCCACTGGCTGGGAAGAGCACTGTGAGGTCCTTGTCCCACTGGGACAGGTCAGCAGCTTCCACCGTGCCTCAGTTTCCCCAGGGAAAGGCCAGAAGGCTGTGGGAGGAGACCGTGGGTGGCCCAAGGTATGGCCGCTGGGAGCACATCTGATTTATACAGGAGATGGGGGAGTCATTGTCCTCCTCCCGCAGCACAGCATAGGGGACAGGCTGCCAGGGCTCCCCAGGAGCAGTTGGGAAGTACAGCCCTGGTGATGGGGGACCATCATGTGATGGTGCTCGGGGAGGCATGAGAAACACAGCAGCAGAGCAGGGTGGATCGCAGCACAAACAGGAGAAATGGCACCAAAACCAGCGGTGTGGGGAGTGCAGGGACATTGCTGTCTGCAGGGCAGGGCACTGAGGACCCTTTAGCTCTCCAAGTGCAGGGCCTGCTGTGTCCCTCAGGATTGCCATTGGAGCAGCCCAGGTGTCCAGGGGCCACCAGCAGCCCACAGGAGGCACACGGTGCTGGCACGGCCGCTCCGCTCTGAGCCCTGCTCTCCATCCCTTGCAGACAAGCCGGAGTGGTTCAGTGAGCTGCCATACTTCTGGACCAAGGTGCAGGTGCTGGAGTGGATCAGCTACCATGTGGAGAAGAACAAGTACGACGCCAGCTCCATCGACTTCTCCTGCTGCAACATGGATGGGCACACGCTCTGCCACTGCAGCAGGGACCAGATGCGCCTCATCTTTGGGCCCTTGGGGGACGAGCTCTATGACCGCCTGCATGAGATCAGTGAGTGTAGCAAGGTCTCCTTCATCTGCAGGCCTGGCAGCTCGAAGAATGAGTTTGAGAGGCCTGCACTAGCCCAGGATCCCCTGGCTTCCCAGGCACTGCAGAGGCTGCGTGGGAGGGTGTGGGGGTACGGGCCAGAGTCCAGGCATGGCTGGGCTCAGCTCCCAGTATGCACTGTTCCCCTTCAAATGGAACAGGCATTGCTAATCCCAGTCCTTCACCCCTGTAGCCTCTGATGAGCTGAACTGGATCATTGATTTGCTGGAAAAAGAGGATGCAACTTCCCAGACCTTCCCGAACTCCAGCAACCTGGGTAAGAGATGGGCCCTGGCCAAGCCTTTTCCCCAGGGTCCCATACTGATGGCAGCTAGGCTAACCCCTTCTTCCCTTCTCTGCCCCTTCCAGAGCAGGGCAATCCCTGTGCCAAGGACTCCCTGGAGGACTTAAAGCCCACAAACCCTTTCACAGACTTCACCTGCTTGCCAGGTGCCATGTCCCCAGGCAGCTCTGATGTCTCAGGTCAGTGTTTTGACAAGGGTGGCTTTGGGTCTTGCAGCAATCTGGTGGTAAGGGAAGAGGTGGGACCCAGGGGGAAAAGCCTCCAGATGCTCAGCAGTCTGAGCCCTGATCCTTTGCCTCTCAGGGCCTGTGATGTCCCACAGCCCCAACTCTCAGGACTCCGGTGGAAGTGACCTCGACCTCGATCCTGCAGAATCAAAGCTCTTCCCTGATGGTGAGTTGTTTGCTTCCAGACAGGAGCTGGGAGGGCAGGGCTGGCTCCTGAACAATTCTGCACATGCTACCTGGCAATGATTTAGGGACAACACCTGAACGCCTGTCCTCACACTGGGAAGGAGGGAAAGGTCTCCCTGAGTGCTCTGCTTCTGTTCCTTGCCATTGGGCAGGGTGATGGGCAGGACTGGGTTAGCTGGGCACTGGTGGTGCTGGGGGGAAGGGGTGGGTGGTTGCATATGGATGAAGACTGCAGCCAGAGATCCTGGGCACAGAAGTCAGTGTTGGGCATTGATCCTGGCTGCTGATGATACTGGGAATACCAGGAATACAAGGAGTGTATGTATGTAGGGTGTGGGGAAGGAGCAGCACACTGCCCTGAGCAGAATGTCAGGGATGAGGGTGGAACGAGGCTGGAGGGAATGGGGTGACCTTGCTTTAGGGGATATTTCCCTGGTACCTGGGCCTGAAAAGAGGGTGCTTCTGGTCCCCAGGAGGATGGGGAAGGGGCTGCAGCCCAGCATGTGCTGCCCAGCCTGATGTGTGCCTCTCTCTGTGTGCACAGACCACTTTTCAGGCAGCAAAAAAGGGGACAGCAAACACGGCAAGCGGAAACGGGGACGGCCCCGAAAACTCAGCAAGGAGAGCAGAGACTGCCTGGAGAACCGGAAGGGCAAGCACTGTACGTGAACCCTTCAGCCCAGGAGCCTGGACTCCCGCTCTTGGCTTCATGGGGGAGGAAGGCAGCAAGGGCTATGGGCCTTGGCAGGGGGGTTTAGGGAGATCCAAAGTGCAAGGACCTGCAGGAGCTTCCCTCCTTTACAGCTCAATTTCCTCTTTCAGCCCCAAGAGGTACCCACCTATGGGAGTTCATTCGGGACATCCTGATCCACCCCGAGCTGAACGAGGGGCTGATGAAGTGGGAGGACCGGCGGGAGGGGGTCTTCAAGTTCCTGCGCTCGGAAGCGGTGGCTCAGCTCTGGGGCCAAAAGAAGAAAAACAGCAGCATGACCTACGAGAAGCTGAGCAGAGCCATGCGGTAAGTGCCCTCCCCTGTCCAGGGGGACCTGCCCCACACAGCTGGCTCAGACCCACTGGGGCTCAGCCTAAGCCCTCCAGCCCTGATTCCACCTCCTTCTCCTGCAGATATTACTACAAACGAGAGATCTTGGAGAGAGTCGATGGGCGACGGCTGGTGTACAAGTTTGGGAAGAACTCCAGTGGCTGGAAGGAGGAGGAGGTGCTCAACAGGAACAAGGAGCTGTAGGAGTCCTGGATGAGCCAGGGTCTGATAAGCCCCTCAGGGCCAGCCCTGAGCTGGGCTCCTTGACAGGCAACTTTGCCTGCAGCTGTATCTGGAAGCTGCTGCCCCGTGCAGTGTGTGGAACTCAGACCCTGCGTGGGCACGCTCGTGTGTGCAGGTGACTGCCAGCACCGAGGTGTTCAGAGCCAATATTCTGGCTCCAGTAGGTTTTTGCAAACTGACTTCCCTTGCTGGATTCATACCTCCAACTGGAGCTGCAGGGACTGTGGCTGTTTCAATGCCTGAACAGATGCAACGGGGAAGAGAAGTTCAAGCCCCACTGTGAGAGCCCAGCAGGTTTTCTGCTGTCACCCACCTCCCACCTGGGCAGAGGAGCAGCACATCTGTGTCACCTGTGATGGACAGAGCTTGTCCCAGCTGTGGGGTCTTCCCTCTCACTGCTTGCACCGTGCTGAAGGAGCCACCTGTCCTGTTCACTGCACGTGGGTTGGGTGAGACCCTCTTTGTGTAGCAGCTTCTCAGTGTGGCACCTGCTGAGAGGAGATGGGAACATTGTGGGGCATCACCTGGCCCCAGAAAGCCCTCAGTGAGAAGAGGATGTGGGACAGCAGGGCCACGCTGCATTTCCAGCCCAGCTGCTGGGCTGTGTCTAGAAGACAGGCCTTTTCCCCAAAAGTAGCTTCTAATTTATGTAAGACCCAAAAAAAGCACAGAGTGAATGTACAGATATATTTTTTCATGAGTTAGTTGTTCCTGTGTGAGTGTGTGCTGTGGGGCACACAGGTGTGTGGTGTCAGGGGGTGATGCTCAGCTGGACTGAAGTGATGTCACAGGGCACAGACTGGTGCTGTGCCAGCCACAGGAGGGGACACCGACCCAGCCAGGCACCCACCAGGTGCATGCGGTTTCCTCCTTTTCAAATGGGAATATAAGATGAATAAATTGTTGGTTTGTTGGGTTTTTTGTACCTACCTGTAATTTTTCTTGTTTTTCTTAAAGACATGGTGAGGACCAGGCTTGTGTTACTTGGGATGTCCCCTGGCATGAACCTCATCTGCCACCATCTCCTGCCTGCTGTTGCCTGGACCTGCCTGGTCATCCTGGCACAGGGTCACAGGGTCTTCCTCAGGGTGAGGTGGGCTTGTCCCAGACTGGCTCAAAGCCACTCATGGAGGGACATCTTACACCTGCTCCCAAACCCTGGCCCTTCTTAGAGCCCTTTGGAATTCCAGCCCTGGCACTCGCCTTTCCTGCAGCACTGGCCAGAGTTCACCAGCTGCAGGCTGATGCAGCAAAGTCCTGGGTGATCTGGGGAGGGGGTATCTCTCAACCCTCCACGTTAACATCCCAGCCTGGCTGGGGGTCACAGCCTCTGGGAGGACCTTTGGCCTCTCTCTGGCCAGGGAGATACGAAGGGATACCAAGAAGCAGCACAGGCACTACACTATGATTAATGCTTGCTCATCTTCCTGCCTGGCTCTTTTCTGGCCTCTTCCAAGAGCTGGGTGGCACAAGGACCACATCTCAGGAGAGGGGACTGCACTGACCTGGCAGTGTGAGCAGCCCAAACTCATCATGTTCTCCTTCCTTCCCAATTCCATCTTGCCTCCCCCATCCAACCCAGCTGTGAGGAGGCCAGGTGGTTGTCTCAGGGGTGCTGAGATGATCTCTCCAACCCACAGGATATGTCTTGGGGTGGCAAGAAGGAATTCAGGGTGTTGGAGGCCAAGCAGCCTCTCAGATTTGTTTCTACCATGAACGTGGCAAACAGTCCATGCATGGCTCCTGGTTGGCACACACTGAACTTCACAATGAGTCTCTCTGGACGCTGCTGGGCACCAGAGGATCTTGGTGCCATTCTGCTGGTGCCCAGGACCTGCTGAATGGGAGCACATAGGGTAGAGAAAAGAAAGAGAAAAGCCCTGGGACGTGTCCTCTGAGCTTGGAGCTGGACCAGCTCTGGGATGCCCAGGCAAAAGCTGTGCCATATCCTTCTCAATGGTTTCAGCCACGGCCTGGAGGGACTAAGGAAAGAAGTCAGACCACCAGCAGGAGGCTGAGGGGAGGTTTTGCTGACTAAAGGTGCTTTGCAAAGCCTGAGATGCATTTTTGGCAGGGGGACCCAGCCATTGTCATAGAATCACAGAATCCTAGAACAGTTTGGGTTGGTAGGGGACATAAAGCTCATCTCATTCCTGGGCAGGGACACCTCCCACTGTCCCAGGCTGCTCCAAGCCCTGTCCAACCTGGCCTTGGACACTGCCAGGGATGGGGCAGCCACAGCTTCTCTGGGCACCCTGTGCCAGGGCCTCGCCACACCCATGGAGAAGAATTTTTTCCTAATATCTAATCTAAATCTCCATTAATTTAAAACCATTCTCCCGGTCCTATCTGCCCATGTTCCCCTGCTGCCCTTCGTTACTGCCGGAGATACAGTACTGTTCAACATCCCCCATCCAGCACTTGCAAGAGCAGCAAAGCCCTCACAGCAGGGTCTCACACAGACCATCTGGGCTGCCCCTGTGAGCTGAGCTGTGCTGGGAATTGCTTCCAGTCTGCCTGGCCCCAGCTTGAGTGTGAGGTTTTTGGCTTGAGCATCCTCCTAGAGATGCTGCAGCAACATCAAGGGCATGACTTTGCTGCCCATGCTTTGCAGGGGCAGAAGGTGCCCATGGGCCAAACCAAACTTCTTTTTTGTGGGTTTGACTGATGTTTATATGTGGAGTTGCCCTGCTGATCCACCTGGGATGCCTGGTCTAACATGGAAGACCTCCTTTCCTTGCCTCTCAGTATGCTGGGCTGGAGTTGTATTGCTCCCAGATACACGCTGGGATGAGGCCATCAGGGCTGCCCCGTGGTTCAAGAAGAGGTCCCAGGCCCTGGGAGTGAACCTGGAGCCAGTCCATGGTCTGGGCTGCAGCCAGCCCTCGTCAGGTTCCTTGCGTAACCCTCTCCAGGGAACAGGTTTTCCTGGCTGCTGTCTGCTGCCTTCGGTGAGTGGAGGGTGCTCCAGATCCATCCCTGAGCTCGTGCAGCTCCTACAGAGAGCAGGCAGGAGGGGTGGCAGGAGGGACAGTGGCACAGGTGGGAGGGGGCCGGGCCAGTGCACGGTGGCCATCAGTGTGTCCATGGGGGGACACGGGCAGCGGGGCAGGCCCAGCCCCAGGCTGGGTCTCACAGGAGCTGCCTGTGCTCCGGCTGCTGTCCCTCAAGTGCTCCTGGCTGCTGTCCCGCAAGCTTGGGGTTGTGGGCGAGGTGTTTATTCTCCATAAATAGATAACCCCAGCAGGCTGGCAGTGAGAGGGGAGCACTTTGTCACGCAGCCTGGTGCCCTGCCAAGAGCGCCTTGTTTGCTCAAGCAGTTTCATTTCTTTCCCGCTGCAGTTTGTGTTACCTAACAGCCCTGGGACAATGTTTAACCAGCTCCAACAGCAGCAGGGAACCCGCCTGCCTCGCCTCCTGTGCCCCCGGTGTCCCCACTGCCCATCACTGCCACCCCACTGCCATCGCTGAGGGGGGCACAGCAGGCTTGGGGCAGAGGCAGAGCCTGTGGGTCATAAAGTCTGAAAATGGTTTGGAATGGATTTACAGAGCACTGTGATCCACTCCCTCTGCCACGGGCAGGGACACCTTCCACTATTCCAGGTTGTTCCAAGCCCTGTCCAACCTGGCCCTGAACATTTCCAGGGATCCAGAGGCAGCCACAGGTTCTCTGGGCAACCTGTGCCAGGGCCTCAGCACCCTCACAGGGAAGAATATCCTCCTAAAATATACTCTAACCCTACCCTCTGTCAGTGTGAAGCCATTCCCTCTTGTCCCTGGAGGTCTCCCTGCTGTGTGGGTGCCTTGTGAGAGAGGAGGAGGAGGAGGCAGGGGTGTGTGAGCACAGACAGGGGGATCCTCCAGCCTGTCACGAAATCTGTGTGGGTCTGTGGGATGAAGACCCAGGAAGGACTGGAGAGAGAGCAAGGCTAGAGACCTGCACACACATCACCAACATGTGCACAACCAGTACACACTCGGGGTAACCCCTACAGTGACCTCCAAAGCCATGCTGAGCCACCCTAGCAGAGCCTCCCAGCACATTGGCATGAAAAACAGAAGATTTGTTTATTTTTTTATTATCTTTGGAGGTGCTTGGATTTTACGGCTGTGGCAAGCCATGACAAGAACTGAAGGAAAAGAGGATTTTCCTCCAAGACAGCCTCCCGTCACACTTTTACCCTGGGGTCTGTTGGGAGAATTTTCCCATCAGGTGGTCCCAAGTCGAACATGCTTCTGGCACAGAGTGCCCACAGAAACATCTTGGGCACCTTCAAGTCTCAGCATTAAGGTGTGTTTTGTCTCCCTCAAGACTTCCCAGAGGGGCACAGGGGCCTTTGCTCAGCCCTGGTCCCAGTTAGAGAAGAGAACAGTTTGCCCAGGCCACTGCTTCCCTAGGAGCTGTGGCCCAAAGCAGGTTGCTGTGGTTGAAACGTGCTGAGTGGGAACAGAGAAATTGGGTGAGGGGAGAGGTCTCATCTGGACCTATAAGAAGGTGTCCAATATCCCACATGCCAGACCAAGAACTGCCCCTGAGCACAACAGCATGACCTGAATTTCCAGCCAAGCCAGACTGTGGCCCTCCTCGAGCAGATCAGAGCAGATGGGAATGCAGTGGGGATGGGGACAGCTGGTGGGAGGCAGGGACCATCCCTCTGCTTCCCACTGCTCCCACTGCCTTCAGGCTCCCTGCAGTCCCTGTGGGCTTTCACCCTTCCCTCCCCTTCTGCCTTTGCATCTGAGCTCAGGGATGGCAGAGCAGGGAAGCCACCTTGGGAACTATGGAGGGGAATTGCTGCACAGCGTGGGACAAAAGGGTATGCAGCACTGCTGAGGGGTCTTGTGGATGGAGCTTTAGAGGCTGTGCTGGGCGCAGGAAGGTGAATGTTTGGGCGGCCGTGCTGTGAGGGACGGGGCTGTTACACACCTGCACTCTGCAAGTGGAATTGCAGAGGGGAGGGCTGCTGCTCAGGTCAGAGGTGGAGGGCAGAGCTGTTGCCCAGGGGACCAACAGGGCAGGACGGCGCTGCCAGGGTTTGCAGCCGGGTGCTGCCGTGCCAGGCTCCAACCCAGCCTGCTTTCAGGGCTGCGCTGGTGTGCCCAGGGCTGGGCAGACCCCTGGGCTGCATCCCTGCTCCCCGGGTAGCAGCAGCTCCCTGGGCTCCCAGAGCACCCTCCCCGCTGCCTCGCAGCCTGACGGTTTCTTTGGTATCACTTCCAGGCTACCAGGGGTGCCTTCTTGGCCAGGGCAGCTGCCTGCTGACAGGAGCTCGTCTGGCAACCCCGGGCAGTTTGGTTGTTTAACAAGAGAATGGCTGTTCCCACCGGAGGAATGGGGAAGCTGCTGCAGTTGCCTGGAACCGGTGGCAGCAGGTAGCGCCCCCAGAGCACGAGGGTACCACCCTGGGGAAGCAGGGAACCACCCTGGGACTCACTACGTGCCTCTGCCTGCTCATGCCCACCTTCCCCTCTCCCCGTGCTCAGTACTGCATTGGAACTTGTGCATCCCACCTATCCCTTGCTTCCAGCCAGAGCTCCCGGGGGCTGCACCAGGACATCCTTGTACATGCAGGATGGGACTGCAAGGTTCCAGCTCCCAAACGGTTGGCTCCCACTTGGTGATTCAGCACCAGGCATTTTCCCTGCAGCCTGAGAGCAAAGCAGAAGCTGCCCTATCACCCATGGGGAGGGACTGGCCCAGCCTCATGGCCCCATGCTGTTCTTGCTGCTTCTCTGGGACCAGAGGTCTGTGTGCACTCTGGCTCCTGCTGACCACGGCAGCTGATCCCTGCTCCTCAGGGACAGCCTTAATGAACAGTTTGCCCAAAAATGCTGTGGCTGCCCCATCCCTGGAAGTGTCTAAGGCTGGGCTGAATGAGGCTTGGAGCAACCTGGTCCAGTGGAAGTTGTCCCTGGCCATGGCAGGGGGGTGGAACTGAATGGTCTTTAAGATCCTTTCCAACACAAACCATTCTATGACTCTGATTACATGACCTGATTCCAGCCCAAAGATTTATTCTCACAAAAGTTTGACAAAGCTGCATCTCTGCATCCTTCACAGCTCCTGTTCCTGCTCAGATGCTTCCCCTCCTATAGAGAACACCAGATCTCAGACTGCCCAGGTTATGATACATGTTCAGTCCTTGGTTTCTGGCATCCTGAAAGGGGTCTTCTTGGATGGAGGTCTCCCAGGTTCCTTCATTCCCCTCTCTCCCTCACTGCCACCAAGAACTCCAGGCCTGTTTCATTGTGGAAGAAAAAGAAATGTCCATTGCATTCTTGTTTCCTGGCCAGCCCTGCCCTTTGTTATCCACCAAACATGATATGGAGCCTGGCACTCCACCAGCTTGGAATGGAGTCTCTGGGCAGAGAGCATGAGCTGGTGAGTCCAGGAATGGGAAAGCACAAACTGAAGGCCCCAGCTGAGGTCATGGCACCCCTGGTGGGCTGGCAGATGCCAAGAGGATGTCAAGGGCTGCTGCAGCTTCCATCACACAGACGTGTCACTTCAACTTCCTGAGAGCTCCCACCTTCCCACAGGCCAGCAGGCACCACTGGCTCTTCTCTCTGCCTCCTCCTGAGCAGGCCACATGCAAAGAAGCCCATATGGCCAAGCCATCATGATGTGTGGTGCTCAAAGCCCTGGAGTTCTGGAGAGGCTTGGGACTGGACCCTGGGGCTTGCTGCTGGGAGCCCGTGGGGATGGGGGTGGCTGCAGATGCTGTGGCTGTGTGATGGGGGACAGAGCTGTGTGAACTCACAGGCTGCAGCTGCCAGCTGGTATTTTCTTTCCTCCAGTCTGAGCAGATTCATTTCACAGTGAGGTCACCAGGAGCCCCGATCCCCTCCACTTGCTGCTCACCTTCCCACCCAGTTGTGGCCACATGCTCATCTGTAAGTTTTCACTGAGAATACACAGAGTAAATTAAGGTGTTTGAGCCCACCAAACCATTGCGGCCCCAGTCCAGAAAGGCACTAAGTAGCAAGAGTTACTCTCCAAAAGCAGAATGTTGAAAGCCAGTGTGGCCAGGACACTGCACCTGGCCTCACCTGCCCTGCTCCAGGTGTGTGAGCATCCCAGCTCCCTGCCTTTCCCTGCTGCAGGATCCCAGCATGGGAGCTCATGCAGTCAGACAGGAAGGAGAGCAGAATGCCATGGTGGGGGGAGAAGGAAGAGGAGGAGCAGTGGTGTCTGAAATGCCTGAGAGAAGATGCAAGGGAGTGGTGAGAACTGGAAGACAGGAGCTGCATTGCAATGATGCCTGATGAAGCCAGAGACATGGGGAACCCCTTGCTGAGCATTTAATTGTGTCCATCAAGCCTGAACAGAAAGGGAAATGTCTCCGTGTCTGGGTACTCCACAAAGGATCCTGGGGGTTCCTGACCTGCAGCACTGGGTACGTTGTGAAGGCTGCCAGCAGCCGGAGATGTTTCAGGAGCACACAGGGAGGAAAGGGGAACGATCACAGTCAGTGTGTCACCCTGTGCCAGGCCAGGGAGCTCAGCACCACCATGGCCACGGACAGGAGCATCACAACCCTCCTGTGTCTCTTTCTGGCAGGATTCCAAGGGTCAGTGAGTGGAGATAGGAGACAGGTATAATAAAATATCCAGCCTGCTGTGCCATGCGCTATGTTGTGCTGTGGTGTTTGCTGTATTTCCCTGCCTGCCCGTCCCTGAATCATAGAACCGTTGGGGTGGAAGGGAACTTAGAGACCGTTGTGTTCAAACCTCTGCCATGGGCAGAGACATGTCTCACTAGCCCAGGTTGCTCAAAGATCCATCCAACCTGGCATTGAACATTTCCAGGGATTCAGCAGCCACAGCTGCTCTGGGCAACTTGTGCCAGGGCCTCACCATCCTCATAGCCAAGAATTTCTTCTCAATATCCCACCTAACCCTGCCCTCTGTCATTGGGAAGCCATTCCCCTTTGTCCTGTCCCTCCAGGCCCTTGTCCAAAGTCCCTGTCCAGCTCTCTTGGAGCCCCTTTAGGCACTGGAAGGGGCTCTAAGGTCTCCCTGGAGCCTTCTCTTCTCCAGACTGAACAATTCCATACTCCCTTAGCCTTTCGTGTCACCATCCACAAACACCAGAGGTTTCCATCTGCCCAGTGTTGGGCAGGACAGGGCTGGTGCTGCCCTGAGAGCTGTGGGCACACCCGCCGAGCACAAGGCACGCTTGCTTGCGTGTCTCTTGCGTCAGCCCTGCTCTCTGCCAGAGCCCCAGGACAAAGGTCTGCTTGGGGCTGAGGTGCCAGAGCCCCCTCCATCTCTAAAGGACGGTGTGAGCCAGGGAGATGAAGAGCTGAGGGTCTACTCCTGGTCATCCCAGCACAACACCTTGGATCACTTCACACTGATCTGGCTGGGGGCAGATCCCCTGCCTGGGCTTTCCTCATCCGGGGAGCTCACCTCCTGGGTGGAGAGGTCTCTGCTGCTAAAACACACCCCAGGGCAAAGTGACAATTCTGTGGCCACAGTGGTGGCCACAGGGGCTAGGCTGTGGATGCCAGCCTCAGCTGGGGTGCATCCAGCTGGCCGAGGGGCTGCCATTGTGTGGCTGCCAGGTGGCAGCTCCTGTGTGATCCTCAGGCTCCCTGGAGAGCTGGCACTCCTCCAGCTTTTGCCTTCAGGACTGCAGGTGAGCAAGTCCAGGCCTGAGCCTGCTCTTGGGCAAAGGGTGGGTCTGACAAGATCTCATCGCTCCAGGCCTTTCTAAAACGAGCTGAGTTTCAGAGCACTCTTTGTGGGAGCCACAAACACCAGTGCCATTACATAAGGCACGTTTGGGGGGTGGGCAGCAGGGTGAACTGAGAAGAAGGCCAGTTCCTGGGCCACAGTGGTGGTGCAAAAAACAGGGACTTGGGGGCCAGGTCCTGAGGGATGAGTTATATTTTCCCCATGGGATCTGCATTATTCCAGCACCAGGAGGATGAGAGCCTTGGCTCTTTCTGAGCTCAAGCAGCACCTGGCACAGTGGGCACAGTGTGGCCTGGGCCACTGGGAGGTCTGCACAAGCTCCCAGGTGTGGAGATGCCTGTCCCAGTTTTCTTCCTTGCATATTCCCAGTGTACCCAGCTGAGCACAGCAAGACCTGGCACTGTCTGGCACTGGGCTCCAGCTGGTGGCATCTGAAGTGCTGGCCTTGTCAGGAGCAAGGCCAGAGCAGGCAGCAGGTCTACCAGCATGCACAGAAAGTGGCCCCAGGTCTGCTTCTGGAAGCAGCCAGGATGTTCTGTGTAGATTTACAGGGACAGATGGACACTGAGTCCCTCGGGGTTTGCTGGGAGAAATCCTTCACCTCCTCCACCCCAACAGGTTGGTGGAATCCATGTGCAAGAAACCCTTCTCCAACAACAGGGCTAAGAGGGAGGGTGTCCTGGCATGGCCTCAGGGGTTCTTTGAGCACAGCAGGAGAGGAGATAGGCACATGGAGGAGCTGATTGTCTGTCCCCTCTCCCTGGGCACATGCAGGGAAGCCCTGAGGCTTCCTAGGGCCTCTGGTACTGCCAGCCCTTCCCAAGCCATCCCAGGGAGCAGGTCCCAAGGGTCACTTTACCTGTGGGCAGGTCCTCAGCCTTTGTGCAGACCCATCCCTCCTGCATCCTCCCTTCCCAGAAGTGACGGTGGCAGACGGTGGCAGGTGGCCAGCTCCACCTGTCTGACAGGTAGAGCAAGGGTGGGGGCAGTGCCTGGCACCCGCTGCCTGTCCCAGCCTGCCGGGGTCCTGCCAGGAATCACCTGCTGCAGGAGCAGGAGGAGTGGTGCCCCCAGCCCCAGCGCCTCCGTGCAGGGACAGCTCTGCCCCACCACGGAGGGAAACCAGGAGGTGACACTCTGCTGGGTGAGGACATCCTTAGAAAGGGAACTGGGGTTGTTCATCCTGGAAAAGAAAAGGCTCCAGGGAGACCTTAGAGCCCCTTCCAGTGCCTAAAAGAGGCTTATAAAAAGGAGGGAGAGCAACTTTTTACTAAGGAAGATAGTGACAAAACAAGGGAGAACAGTTTTAAATTGAAAGGGGAGAGACTTGGATTAGATGTCAGGAAGAAATTCTTCCCTGTGCTGAGGCCCTGGCACAGGTTTTCCAGAGAAGTTGTGACTGCCCCATCCCTGGAAGTGTCCAAGTCTAGGCTGGATGGGGCTTAGAGAAACCTGGTTTAGTAGAAGGTGTCCCTGCTATGGACAAAGGGGTGGAACAGGATGACCCTCAAGGCCCCTTCCAAGCCCTTGATTCTGTGCCTCCGAGACTCTGTGATCCTGCACCACGTCAGGTCACCCACACACACCCACTCAGCTGCACACGCCTGACCACACACACAGGGAGTCACAGCGTGTCAGACACTGCAGACACACAGCTGTGGGCACAGACAGAGAGCGTGACACTGGAAACACTCACAGACGTGGAGACACAACTGAGCCGGGAGAACATGATGGCTGCAGACACAGCCACGCACGGCTACGCACACGTACGCGGGTACACGCAGAGTGTGTGAGCTGCCCGTGTGCACACGGACATGCTGAGGTGCACTCGGCATCACTCGGGCATGTCAGCAGTTACACACAGGGTTACTCACAAGCAGTTACTCACACAAGTCCCCACACAACTCCTCTCCCATGGGCAGACACACTCCCTCAGGCAGGCTGCAGCTAACATGGTGGTGGCCCAAGCCACACACATGTCCCACCTCCATCACCCACAGAAGATGCCCAGATATCCCCTCACCCTCAGCCAGCCATATACACCCCAGCCTGTCTCTGTTCCCAGGTCTCTGGATTGAGAAGGGCTTTGGGATGGGCAGAAATCCCTGAAGGAGTCACGGTGCTGTGTCATGCCCTGATCCAGCCCAGCTGGAGGCAACAGGGAAGGGCACCTGATGCTTTAGGGTGAGTGCTACATCTTCCCAGCAGCAGAACCCCCAGCTGTCAGGAGCTGATCCCCAGCCTTGCCTGGTGAAGGTGAGAGCAGACCATGGGTGGACTCTGGCCCATTCCTGCCATTTTATCAGGAGATGGAGAAGACAGGCTTGTACCTGCTAGCCAGCACCCTGCCTGCTCTGGCACCCATCCACCCAAGTGTGTCCCCAGCAGGGGCTGTGAGGGCCTGCTAGGGGCACGGCTGGGCAGTGGCCAAGGGCTGTGTGACCTCACACTGTATATTTTCCTAGTTTCAGTCCCCACAGGTTGATGGCCTCAGAGCTGCAGGGACAGTCTCACCTGGGGTCAGAGACCTCCAGCATTCAGAGCACCTCAGCATTAACCGAGAGTCACAAACACCCTCCCGGATCTGGCTGGGCCAATCCAGCCCTGAGTGACAACCAGCAGCATCTTGCCCAGCCACTTCCAAACAAGCCAAACAGCTTGAGGTCTTGCAAAGGCGCCGTGGACATCTCAACCCCCTCACAAACCCAGCTGAGGTCTGGGCTGTGCCTCTCTCCTCCAGGCAGGGGTGAGAGTGCCATGCAGTTGCCCAGATGCAGAAGAAGGTGGGCACCTCTCTGCCCTGGCAAGCCAACCACAGCGGGTCACACACACCAGTGCAACTGACTGGTATTTACCTCAGTTTGCCCAGGCAAAAGCCACCAAGCATCCCTGGGGCCATGGGGTGTGGAGGACACGAGTCCCAGAACACAGGGGCAGGGTGATGGAGCTCACTGGGATGAAAGCATCAACCAAGTCTCCATGAGGCAGACACGCTGGCCAGGGTTCAAAGCAAACTTCTGCCACTGAGGGAGGTCAGGAGGGCTGAGGGTGCAGCACAGCAAGGGGTGACTTGGCACTGTGCAGAACTCCTGGTGCACAGGGTTCTGGGGAGACCTGTTCTTCCTCTCGGACCTACAACAGCATGTTGGGAATCTCAGTGCAGAGCCTAGAGCAGTCTTTAGCTTGGTTCCTCCCCTTGTCCCCGAACAGTGAACAATTCCTGTTTATCCTGAGGAAACAGGCACCTAACATGGGGTGTGCCACAGGGAAAGCTGCATGGGGAAAGGGCCATCGGCTGCAGCTGCGGTGACCCTGTGACTGTCCCACAGTGCCCTCGGGGTGACTATGAGCTCATTCCGCTGTGGTTACCCTCGCACTGCATGCCAGCTGCTTTGTCATGAGGCAAGAGGAGGGGGAACAGGTTATTCAAGGTCTGCAGGGACCAGGGCGCGAACAGGGTGAGGGCAGGGTTTGGGGGTAGGAGAGCTGGGCCGGCAGGCAGGGTGCAGCCCCCTCCCCTTTCCACAGGAGCTCCAGGAAAGGGGGGGTCAGGAGAGAGCCAGCGCCAGGCACTGCGGTACCGCCACAGGGCACGAATGGAGGGAGCAGCAGACTTTGCCCCCGCCTACGAGGTGTGGCACAGAGACTGAACAGTCTGCAGGGCATAATTATCATCAAAGCCGGAACAGGTGGGTTGGGATCAGGAGGGGTCATATTTGGGTCAGGTCAGGAGATCTGACCTGCATGGGATCACCAGAACGCCCCTGTGATGGGTTTTGCAGCATGGCAGTCTCCCTCCATGCCTGGGGCAGGACCTCCCTCCTCAGTAGTCCCTGTGTCCCCCACTGTCACATTCCCAGCCTGAGAACCAGCAGGTTCCATGTGCCCGGATGGACCGGAACAATTCCACAGCCCTGGAGCACCCTCCTGCCCTCCCCAGGCTCTTCTTTGCCACCTGTTCAGCAAACTGGGCAAACTCCTTTTGGGGAGGTCACAACCCTGCAGGGCACAGGGACCGGGCACAGGAGCCCTTCTGCTCTGCCATCCCAGGGCATGGGAGACCTGGGATCCCATCTGCTCTGCCATCCCTGATAAAACCTTGGAGACCTGGTGATGCTACACAGAATTTTGTTCCTTCTCTTCTGCTCCAACCACTGCTTTTCCTGCAGGCAGATGCCACAGCCAGAGCCCCTGAGCCCCATGTGCTCATCCCCCATGCCTTTGGGGAAGCTGTAGTGCTGTGCCCCCTTCCCCTGCACTGCACCACCCCTCCCCACACACACACAGACCCTTCTCTCACATGCCAACCCTGCACACTCACACACACTCACCATCTTTGCCCCCATCCATGTCCCCCCCTGCTCTACCCCTTGGGCTGGAGGTTGGGGTTCTGGAGGGGCTCATGGCTGCTGACACAGAGGGTTGTCTTG
This sequence comes from Picathartes gymnocephalus, assembly GCA_013390045.1. NCBI lineage: Eukaryota > Metazoa > Chordata > Aves > Passeriformes > Picathartidae > Picathartes > Picathartes gymnocephalus. The sequence continues at coordinate 81,650 of WEKY01048692.1, read as the reverse complement.
GAGAGCTCAGGGCTGGAAACTTGGTACCACATGTGGTCTGTACAAAGATTTGGCTTCTGCCAAGGTCTCCAGAAAACAGAGGAGGGTCTGGGGAAGCACTGTGAGAGGTGAGGATGCTCCCAAACCTGCCAACCCCATGGTGTCCCAGAGCCAGCCCTGTCACTGGCACCAGTGGACACCAGCAAGGGACTGGTGGGGCTCCATTCCTAGCCCAGGGCAAGAACCAGCAGGGACCTCTGCTCCCAAGGGCTGGGACACTACAAGAGTCCCCCTTCTTGTGGACAGGTCAAGCATTGCCCCAACAGTGCATCTGGTTCTTGTTCCAGACACTGGCCTGGGAAATGTTTGCAGCTCCTCCCTGCGCTGATGATGGTTGGAAATGTTCTCTTTTCATGTTGAAGTATGACCAGAACCACTGTTGTCCAGTCTCTTCTCTTTCAGTGAGCTTTGTGCGTGGCCAGAAGAGCTGTCCCCCACTCCTGATGGCTTGCTGGAGGGCTGCACCCACACCCCAAGATCTGGGGATGGAGAGAAGAGCAGAGCTGAGGGCACCTGCCCTGGATGGGGCAGAAGGATGGCCTGTGGAGGCCCATACAGGGAGCTTCTGGGCAGCAACCCAGAGCAGGGGGCATGTCAGCAGTGTAAAGGAGAGGGGGTTTGGGAAACGTACAAACCTGACACCCTCCCAGGGGCACGGCTGAGCTGTAGATGCCTGGTGCAGCCACGTCTCTGGGTCCCTCCCTGACCGGGTGGGTGGAGGGGGCTCCTTGCAGTCCCCCCCGCTGTGGTGTGACCCAGGTGCTGTTTGTGTTGTGGGAGAGGTGTGGGCACACGTGTGTACGTGTGGGCAGGGCCCCTGCGCACGGAGCTCAGAGAATGCCATGTCAGACGGGTGCGGCACCACCCATACATTCATTTTGCAAACAGTCGTGGGGTCAGGAGCAACATAAAGGGCAAGTGTAGGTAGTGCCAGGCCCTGCTGAACCGTGCCTCCTCATCTAGGTCACCCCAGGAGAGCGGAGGTGCACTGGGGCACTGGGAGTGCATGGAAGGATGCAGGGAAACTCTTTGCCCTGGGACAAAACAAAGCACAGCACCGACTCACACAAAACCGAGCTGAGGGACTGAGGATTCCCCGGCCAAGTTCCTGGTGGGTCTGTAACAGCTGGAGCTGCATTCCTGTGCACCTCCCCCAGCACTGGGCACAAGGATCTGGGGTTCATGACCAGCTGGCTGGACTCCCGGTGGAGATGTGGGAAGCCCGGGAGGTTCCTGGCACCCATCCAGATCTCCAGGGCAGCTGGGGATCTCGCAATCCTGCTGGGTCTCCCAGGGCTGCTGAGGACGGCCAGGCTTTGAGTTCAGTTTAGCAGTGGTGACCCCAACACCACTTAGCTGCTCCTTGGTGCAGTGGCCAGAGCCAGGGCTGGATGTTCTGGTGCTCCTGCCCTTGCCCTCCCTGCTGTCACTGCAGTCCCACGGTGGCTGGGGATCCCACTGTCTGCTATTCCACCTTCCATCCCAGACACCCTGCAGGCAGGGACAGCAGGGCACAGCCCGGGGAGACCCAAGCACACCTCAGCAGCCTGAACTGGTGGCTTCCCAGAAGAGGGATGTGGAAGCCTTGACACAGTTCTGCTTCTCCAGCACCTTGGGTGGTTCTCTCAGCTGCAGATGGCATTTAGGGAGCCGGGGTGCCTCTGTGCCCCAGGGGTGGAACCCTGGGGAGCTGTCTCTTTTCAGACATGTGCAGGTCCTGAAACTAATTTTCCTTCAAACCTGTTGCTCACAGAAATACAACACTGAGAGTGCCAGTGGAGACCCCAGACTAAGGCCCATTTTGAAAGCCCTCCTTTCCCCCAGCCTGCAGCCCTGCAGTCCCGCTCTCACAGGTGCCCCTGCACCTGTGCAGCCCCTGGACAGCAGATCAGGGGCTCAGCAAGTGTGGCAGTCTTACTCCTTTTAATGCAGGACTGGCTGAGATATCCCCTGGGATGAAGGCAGCACCTTGCTCCCACTTCCCGGAGAAAGGAAGAGCTCTCAGGGAGGGGAAGGGCTGTAGGACCCTGGGACCTTTGCTCCTGCCTGCCCGGTACCAGGGCAGTTCCTGTGGCACCCTGCAGCCCCACAGGCAGTGCCTGCTGCTGCCCCACACGCCGTGGGGTCCGGAGGTGTGTCCCAGCCCGCACCTCGCTGCGGGCACCGCTGCCCCGCCGCCCGGCCTGGGGCTGGCACTGCGCCTCCCGCTGCCATTGGACTCTCCGGGGACTGCGCTGGGCTCAGCGGCCGTGGAAATTCCCCAGCTCCCTCCCACGGCAGGAGCTGCTCCGCCTCAGCACCCAGAGAGCTCCAGGGCTGTCCCCAGGCCGGGCTGCACCTCTCCCTGCTGCCTGGAGAGCAGCCCGTGTCCTGACTCTGCAGAAGCCCTGATGAGCAAGCCCTGACAGCGCTGGAGGCGGAGCTGGCTGCAAACAGAGGCCTCTTTGTCGTGGCCGGGAGCAGGCGGGTGCCTTGCTCCTGGGATTGATTTATTTATTTATGGAGGTGAATGCCTACGGCTTGTTTGAAAGGAAAACACGGCACCTCGGGGTGCAGGCAGCGGTGGCTCCCCACGGTGAGGCCCGGGCACCCCGAGCTGTGTGCTGAAGGGTGGGAAAGGCCCGGAGCACCCCGGTAGCACCCAGTCCCAGTGCAGAGCCCAGCCCAGCCCCGCTGCGGGCTTCTTGGGAACGGGGATACTGAGGCAACAAGGAAAGGACGGCAAAAGGCCTTGTCCAGGACCCTTCCAGCACTGTCCTGTGGCTAGGACTTGAGGCAAACACCACATCCAGCCTTTCAGGGCTTGTCTGGATGTGCTCCAGCCCTGACACAAGCTCATCCCACACCTGGACCAGTGCATGGAGTGCTGCACCCACAGCAGGCAGCTCCTCCCTGCCTTTGGCTTATAACCATAGTGGAGATGCCACCAGGCTGCTGCAGAATGGCTGATGTGACACCTGATGCCATGTCCCCCAGAATCCCTCTGCTCCTGGCACTAGGCAGGAGGATCAGGAGCCAAACTTAGTGAGGTTGCAGTTAGGAAAAGGAACGGTCTTGATCAATTTTGGGCTGTCCTGAGGGCAGAGGAGCTTCATGTCTACCCAAACTACAGATCTTGGCTGCCATGAGACATCACTCCCACAGCCTGGCAGCAGCAGAGTTCTCCGTGGCAGGAGCTCAGCTGGCCAAACCCCCTCCCAAGGTGCAGCTCACTTGCCTGCAGAGAGGACTGTCTGTGCTTTGGGGGGCAGGCCAGGTGAGAAGCTGGTAGCTGTGCTGGAGGGAACTCTGTAGCCTTGGGCTGTGGAGGGCAGCTGCTGAAATGTTTTTATTTATCCTCCATCAGCGAGTGTCATCTCACTAATCACAGTGCCACCTTGGGCATCTTCTTGTCTATCAGTGGAGATGGCACAGTGGTCCTGCCTGTCCTCCATCTAGAATCATCATCAGATCCTTGGGGCACCTCCTGTGGAGTCTCATCCACTTGGCCCCATGGTGATGACAGCCACAGGGATGACTCCATCCAGGAGCTGTGGTAGTTCTGGGCCAGGACCTCAGGAAGCCTGAGTGTTCAGCAGTGTGTGCTGGTGACCTGCAGAGGGGAATGAGTGCTTCTGGGGACATCCAGCTGTCCAGCCTTTGGCATCCTGTGGGATGATGACCAACAGTGAAGGTGTGACTGCGTGGGTTGCCCTTTGGTCCCGCTGGTGGTCTCTGAAGAGCAGACCATCATGGCCCTCATGTGTGGCAAGGCTGGGGCAGGTTCACTGGGAGCAGGTGGGATTTAAGCTCCTCACCAGGAGAAGCTGATGGCCAACAGTGCTTTAGGGTGAGGTCCAGCAAATCTGTGGAGATGCAGGAGCACTATGACTATTGCAGCTGCTTCTCTGAGCACAGCTGATGCTGGTGATGGGGTGGCCAGGCCAGCCTGGACCATCTCCAGCCTTCCCCACACACACAGAGCTGGACTTGGCTGGCCTGGGAATGGCCACAGGAGGGCAATGACCACACAGGACACCTGGACAGTACTTGTAACACTCTATCAATTGAGACCTGTTCTACATGGAGCTGGTGAGCCCACGTAACACTGTGGGCCACTCTCCAAGCACAGAGCACGGCTGTTTGTTCTTTTGCTTGTATAGCATGGGCTTTCTTCCAGTTTGGCTTCAGAGCTCACAAATGACAGAAAAGAGCACATCAACTGTTCCATTTCTGCTGAAAAAAGACACCTGCACCAACCAGTGTATGACTTTCCTTTGAAATTCATCACAGACTGAGACTGGAGAGGTTTTGCTCTGTCAGCAAACTGGTCTGTAGATGTCTCTGTGTTATCCTTCTGAACAAGGAGAAATCAGTTCAAACCAACCCAGCTGTTTGATCAGTGCAGTTTCTCAGTGGCCACTTGCCTGGGAGAAGCCTGACAAGTCACTGGGGTGCTTGAGCTCTCCCCAGTCATTAGCTGTGGACAGCCACAAGTCTGCAGCCGCCAAACAGGAGATAACAAACCCTAAGAGACAAAAGCAGAGTTCAGTGCCCTGTCATGGCTGAGACCATGGGACAAGGATGGCACAGAGGAGGGTACAGGATCAGGTGTCATGGCTAGACTTGTTCAGGCCCAGGGTACACCCTTGCTCCCAGCACCCAGCCAGTCAGGGCAAGTTGCCCTTCCCATGTAGAAATTCTCATGTCATCCCCACGACCTTCAGATTGGCATGACAACATCTGCAGGATAATGCAGGCCTGTTCACCCCTGAAAGCAAGCTGGTGAATCCCTCCCGTGCCCCGCAACAACCCTTCTGCTCTGGCTGTTGTGGCTTGTCAGTATTTCCCACCCTGCAGCCTCCCAGCTCAAACTGGATCTGTGTTTTTATTGCAAAGCCTGCTGTGGGGGGAGCAGGGCAGGCAGGCCTGGGGACACAGCCAGGGCTATCCCTCCCTGCCAGCTGCTGGCTGTCCCCATGTGCTGTTTGTTCAGCACTGGGTCCCATGTGAAGGCAAACATGGCTGTGCCAGGAGGAGCAGAAACAAGGGCAAACAGAGGCTGTCCCAGTCCTGCAGCCACCGGGCATGGTCAGTGGTGTTTGGGGCTTTCCAGGGCACAGCCAAAGCCGATGGCACCCCAGGGCCCCGACAGCCCCTCACCTCTTCCAGTGGTGTGGGACTCCCTGCCCAGGGGCTGTGGCTGCCACAGTGTCCCCCTGTCCCCTCAAACTGCTTTCACAGAGTGCAGGTTTAAACTGTGCCCTGTGGACCAGGTGGACCAAACTCCCCAGAACAGAACATGGTGGTTCCTGAGGACACAGAGACAGTCCCCAGCAGGAGGGTGGTTAATGCCATCACACTAAATTTGCCATCGTGTGCCATCCTGAGAAGCAGAGCCTGGACTGCCTGGTGACCCTGTGCACCATCAGCAGTGTCCCCCCACTCACATGCAGTGCCTGTCCCTCCTCTCTAAGCCCCATGTCCTCTGCTGCTGTCACCTCTGCAGCCCCCTCCCCCTCCACTCTCAGGTCCCTTTGGCTGCCTCAGTGCCGGGGAGGTAAGGGAGGAGGCAAAGCACCTTTCCAGTGCTGCTGGGGAAGGACAAGCCAGCAACACCTGGGGCAGACAAGGTGCCCATCTGACCCAAAAAGAGACATGGTGGGACCTTGCACATCTGGCTTCTTGGGAGCCTGCAGCCCATGGCCAGAGCTGACCCTGTGCCAGGCCAGGACCTCACTGACCCTTGGCCATAGGAGCCTCTGAACAATGTAAGTCACCTCCTCCTCCTCCAATTAGCACAGCCATTTGCTGGGGAGCTGTGCTAATTTTCTCCTATGACATCTCAGGTCAGGGACAGTCCCAGTTTTCCTCCTAACACCTGCTGAGGCTGACCTGCTGAGAACAGAGCCCACTCATCACACAACTGCTGCAGCAGGCTTTGCTCTCTGCTGGGTCTGCACTCCTGCCCCTGCACTTTGGGAGCCATTTCTACAGCTCTGAAAAGGGTACCCAAAATAACTTCTCACCTCCCCCCATCTACCCCACAGGTAGTGGCAGAGAGGCCACAGTGTCCCTGCTGTGCCAGGAGCCACCCTGACCTGAGCCAAAGGGATGTGGCCAGGGCTGCACAAAAATACAGACAGGACCACCTCTGCCAATTCAAAGCAGAAAGAGAAATCCAGCATTCACAGGCTGATCGTTGAGTGCTTGAGGTGTGTCTGCAGATACATTATCTGTCCCACAGTGCGGTCTGAAGTCCAGGAGATAAGAGGCTGGGGAAAGCACTCTGCGGAGCTGCTGTGGGAGACATTCCAGGGTCTGGCAGAGGGTGTGGAACAGGTTCCCAGTGCACAGAGCTGGTGCTGCCAGGTTGTGCTGGGAGAGGTCAGGTCCCCAGTGGCACCGGTCCAGTGCGAGGCTGGCTGCCTCCAGTCTGCCCAGCTGTGCAAAGGGGCAGGGGGACATCACTGGGCCCTGCTGGAGCAGTGGAACTGCCCAGCCAGGGTGGTGCGAGGTGGGAGAGGGCAAGAGGCACGGCTGGGGCTCACAGCAGCCAGAGGGAAGCAAATGTTGCTCTGCCAAAGCTCCCTGCACCCGCCCATCCCCACACAAGAGTCCTTTGTTCCTGCCATGTCCCTGTCCTCCCTGCTGCTCCACGAGTGAGGGATGAGCCCCATGGCCCTGGTGACTCTGGCAGGCAAAATGAGAATAATTAGAAGGAGGTGCTTTTATTACAGGTGTCTGTGAGGGCCTGCAGAGCCTGACCTGGAGGGCCCTTTGATCTCAGCTTTTGAAACCCTATAGCTTTGCTGACAGAGCTGCTCTGTATTTCCAGGTCACCAGGATGATCATTTCCATCTGGAAACAATGAGGTCTTTATGCTGCCCTGTGTGCTGGACTATCCCTGTGTGGAACAAGCTGGTGTGCAGGAGGATGTGCTGCTGCACAAGCCCTGTCGGCCTCGACTCCTTCTCTGGGTGGGTGAGGGACAGCGGCAGGAGAGCCCACCCAGCTCAGCATCCTCATTCCCAATGGAAAATGGGAAGCTCTTAGTGCCAGGAGGTCGAATTTACCCAATGCACAGCCCTGTGAGAGGGCCTTTATTCTCCAGGATGTACCCAAAACCTTCCTGCTCCCCCGGAAGGGAAAAGCCCTGCACATCCCCAGCCCCAGTGGTAAACCCAAAGTGCAGCCCCTGGGATGGGTCACACAGGGGTTCTGCACATGGGGGAATTGCTGTCCCTCCCAGGGCAGTGGACCCAGCACCTCATGGCAGGGAGAAAGGAAATGTCAGGTCCCTGGGCCAGGGCACTGCAGGGTGGGCATCTCCACTGTGTGCTATCAGAGGGTTCCTGGCATAGTCCCCACAACAGCAGGTCCCCAGGCACTGTCCTGGGTCTCCTCAGTGCCCCACGCCCAGGCCCCTGTGCTCTGCTGGTGCCCAGGCAGTAGCAGAAAGCCCCAAGCCTGTATTTCTCAGGGCAACATGGACCTTGCTGAGGAGAGAGCCATGCTGTAGAGCCTGGAAGCTGCTCAGGGCACCTGGGGACAAGGCAAGGACAGAGAAGCACTTGGGGAGGAGAAGCCCCTCAACACCCTCTTGTCCCTTGTCCCACTTTGGGATTTTGTCTGAACTAAAAAAGTAACATCTGAAAAAACCCAGCATTTTCCTGGTTGATGTGGTCTGTCTGTGCCTTTTCCAGATCCACAGCCTTCCTCAGCCTGGAAATCTGCAGTGACCCCTTCCTCTCCCTTTCCTCTCCTGTCACGTTCCCTGGGAGTCTGTACCCACCTCCCTCTGGTCCCAGCTTGGCTGGGGCTGCTGGAGACTGTGGTTTGCTTTTGCCTTTGCCAAAACAAAGCAGTTTGGTGGCAGCTGCAGGTGTGGGGACCGGTCCTGCCAGTTCCCTTGGTTGGGACAGTTTTTGCTGGGGTACAAGGTAAAATTTTGACTGGATAAGCTCCAAGGTCTGGTTCCTGGGGAACAGGGTGTCCCCACAGGTCCTCTGGGAACACGCACTGGAGACACCCATTGGGTCCAGTCTGGCCCCCTTGGGCTGTGCTTGGGTGATGATCTCATCCCTCGACACCTGATGGAGTGTGGCTGTTCCCAGCCTGAGGAATGAAATGAGTGGTCTGTGTGGAGGCCAGCAGTGTTAGCCACCGTCTTCCACATTCCAACAGCAACTGGCTCCAGTGCCAGAGACCAGCCCACCTCTCTCCTGTACCCATGGAGGCTTGGTAGGCCCTGTGGGATGGGCTCTGGAGCCAGAGCACAGAGCCTGGGCAGCAGCTGGTGTGGAGATCTGTGGTGGTGATAACAGCCTGGCTGATCAATTCATGGATAACAGGAACACAGCCAGCCCTGTGCAGCTTCTGTGTGTACTTGCTGCCCTCTCCGTGCACTGTGTGTCACCTCCTGGTTTTGCAAAGCAAATCCTGGCTCTGTAGGGGCAATGGAGGGAGGACACCTGCTTTTTCGACAGATAAATTCCTCAGGGACCAGAACTGGAGCCCTATGTCAGTGCGGTGTGGGGGCACACACGCCCCACCCTGCTCCCCCTCCCCACCATGCTCTAGCAGAGCTGTCTCCAGGCAATCCAGCCAGAGCAAGGAGAGTCTCTCCCCTGCCGAGGTGTGCTGGTGCCACAAATACCTCACATACCTGCATGGAGGCATCACCAGGCACCAGGATCGCTAACCCTTTCCTATTCTCCAGGCAGCAACGCCAGCTGAGCGCTGGTCTCCCAAGGGTGCCCCTGGCCTCCAGACCCAGTTCCAGCACCCTGAGGATCCAGCACAGTGTAGGCAGTGCTGGCACCCACCTAGGCAAGGAGCCAGGAGCCTCCATGCCAAAACTTGGCTTTATTGTCTCTGCATGTGTCCTTCCAGCCATGAGCAAACTGAAGTGCAGCTCACCCTCCCTGAACCCTGTCACCTGTATTCTACTACCACCCCTCTGCCACTCTGCACCTCCCTCCATCATCCTCTCAGACAAGGATGCTCCCAGCTGCCTTAGAGAAACAGAAGTCATAGAATGGTTTGGGTTGGAAGGGACCTTACAAATCATCTCATTCCACTCCCCTGCCTTGGGCAGGGACACCTTCCACTATCCCAGGTTGCTCCAAGCCCTGTCTAACCTGACCTTGGACACTTCTGGGGCTGGGGCAGCCACAGCTTTTCTGAGCAACCTGTGCCGGGCCCTCATCATGCTCACAGGGAAGAATTTCCTCCTACTCTCGAATGTAACCCTGCTCTCAGGGTTTGAACCTTTCCCCCTTCTGTGTCCTAAGTCACAATGCAAGTTGTGATGTGTAGAGTCCACTGCAGGTGGGGGCTTCTCAGAAGCTCTTTGTCTGCCCTAAGCAGTGTTCAGGAGGATCAGACTGGATCCCTGCTTATCTCCAGGATGCTGAAAGGTCCACCACGTTCCCTGCAGCCTCTCCCACTCCTAGATGCAGCATGGCCAGTGGCTACTCATGGCTGCTCCCTGCAGGCACTCACCCCATGCTCAGGCCATAGCGATCTGACCCGTCCTGCACCCAAGCCTGGAACCTGCAGGAAGGGAGCCTGGGGACAAATGAACATGAGCCACAACTGTGTGACTCCTCTGGTTCATTGCAAACCTCCCAGCCTACATTTCAGTTCCTTGGAAGAGGAAGTTGTCTTTCCTGCTGGAATCTGAGATCCAGCTGAGCCCATGTCAGAGCAGACAGGAAGCTCTTCATGCATGTCTGGGGATGCAAGTGCTGTGTTTCCATTTTGGCATGCATGAGGATGTGTGTAGTACCTCGGTAGGTAGTCTGCATACAGCTGGGTCCCCAGGTTGCTTTCAGGTGTTTGTGTGTTCTCCTGGTTCTGGGTGCTCTCTGCAGGGTGGGTGCATGGAGAAGAGAATCACATTATGCCTGTCCAGGGGCTGCAAGTCCTACTCTTTCACCATCAATTCTCATTGCAAGGACTCCATAAGATCTCCCCACCCATCTCTCTGCCACGTCTCGCTTAACCCATCTCTTGGAGTGATTTATGATGATGGTCTATTCCATGATCCTGTGCTTTATGCCCCAAAATTATTGCTGTATCTCTCAGGCTTGGGACTGGGTGTGTGCAGGGCCACGGAAGCGGGGGAGCTTTGGGTTTTTTGGTGGCATTTTCGAAGCCTCACTGCCCAGGCATTCTGTGGCGCTGTGCTTTTTTGCCAAAAAATTGGTTTTGCTTGGCTTGCTTGTTTGTTTTTTTTTGGCCCGGGCAAAAAGCTTTACCCTTCCCTGGCTTGGAGAAGCTGCAGGAGCAATGCTTTGAGGTGAACTGAGCAGCTGCTGGTTGGGGGCCAGAGAAGTGGGACCGGTGGGAGTGGGCCACCTTGTTCCAGCCCCAAGCCTCGGGGAGCCAAGCACAGCAAGAGAATCCAGCCCAGCTGCTTTATCTGCCCTGGACAGGAGGTTGACACCAGAGAGCCACCAGGGTTTTGCATCCTGCTGGATGGAGCTCCTCAGCCTGAAAGCCAGTGCCATCTCATGCCACGTGTTGGCAAGGGGTATTTATTTCTTCAATGTTTGCACCATTCTCGCAGCATTTTTGGGTCTTTGTTCCTGTTGGGAGGGGAGGGAATGAGTTCTGATAGTTCGGTGTTTAGCAGTTATTTCCTTTTCTTCCTTGCCTTGTGGGCACTGTTGTTAATAAACTATTGGGTTTGGGTTTTTTTTTTCCACTTTCCTCTATTAGCATTAATTTTCCTGTCGGTGGAGGGGGATTGTTGAAACCCTTTAGAGGAGACTACTCATTGCTGGGTGTCTCCTCTTAAATTTGTCTCAAAACTGAGATACCCACACTACAAGCTTCTCCTGCATCCTCCAGCCTGCTGTCTGCCTAGCTTTGGGCAGCCCATGCTGCAGAGTCTGACACCCTGGGACTGCCTGAAGTGATTCTTCCCCCGGAGCTAGCTGCCTATCCTGGCAACACCCAGAGACTCATGCCATCCAGGTCCATGCTCCCAAGACCCCTCTAGCCAAACCCCCAACATCACAGGGGTGTGGGGATGGTCTGGACACCCTCAGCCTCTCTGCTGCCACTCCAGCTCCTCACAAACCTGCACAGCCCACAGTGGAGCAGGAGGTCTACAGGATGGGACAAAACCACGGGTGGGATGTTCTGTGCCTGAGACCAGGAGAGCTTGTGTTTGGAAGAAAGAGCTGCAGCATCAGGACAGGCATGGCTCTCAGGGTGCTGGGTGCTACACCCACAGCACAAACAGTGATATTTTGAAGCCCTTGCAAGTGGCACAAAGAAGGAAAGGGGCAGGCCAACCGTGAAGCATCACATGAGATCATGCAGGTGCCTCTGGAGGACACTGAAGATGAGCTGCACACAGGCAGAACCCAGCACACATTGTGCTCCATGTCCTTTGCTATGCAGAAGGTAGGATGGAGTCTGAGCTGCCCAGGGGTGCCAGGATACTTTTGTTTGTTTCCTGGAGAGGTGGATCCCAGGAGACTTGTGGGACTGCTAGCCCAGACTGTCCTCAGCTGTGAGTTCTGCCCGCTGGCCCTGTAGTTCAAGAGGCTCTGCCAGGTGGCGGCTGGTCCAGGCTGTGCCAGCCTGAGCACAGCTCTCACCACCAGCACACACTGGCTGGTGGGTGTTTTGCAGGTGTCTAATGGCAGGCACCCAGGTGACTGGTCCCTGAGGGTGAGCTGAGTTGACCTGAGCTGGGGATGCAGGTCTGAGTGACAGAGCTCTGCTTCAGTGCTGAGTGCTGGGGACATGGCATGGAAGTGAGCAGGGAAAGCCTGGCAAGGAGCTCAGAGCACCTGGAGCAGACAGGTCTGGCACATGTGCCGTATTTCCATCTCCTCAGGTGTTACTGCTGTTCCAGCATTGCCAGTTCCAGAGTGAAAGGAGTTTAGGGAAACCCCAGCTTGGTGATGAGGCCAGATTTAGATCTTGTGGCTAAGGAAGGAAGCGTGCTCCAGGGCATCTTCCAGCACCAGCAGCCAGTCTGGAGCAGGTTTCCAAGCTGATGGGCACTCTGTTCCATCCCAGGCAGAATGGCTCATGCTCAGCAAGGCTGCACACAGGCACAGGGCAGCCCCATGCTGGAAGAAGCAGTGGGTGGAAGTGCCCAGGGTGATACACAGCAGCATGTGCAGAGCCAAAGGATGGGGATCCCTGTGGTATGCAAACCAGTAAAGCAGAGGAGCACGTGACTGTGGGGTTCACCTGCCTGAGACAGAAATGCCTGGCAGCCCCAAGAGCTGAGCTGAGCCACCTCTCCGAGCTGGTGGGCTGTGCCTGGCCAAGCTCCAGGCACAGGGGGATGAGCCAGTGCCTCACACCAGCCTGCTCCCCTAACATGGCACAGGTCCCCTTGCCAGGTGCTGGGGTGAGCCAAGAGCTGAGACCTGACACTACCTCAGAGGGTTGCTCACGCCTTCCCCATGAAGGTGGCACTGGCACCCTGCAATGTGCAGCACCAGGGCTGATGGCCCATGGGCAGGGCTGAGCCCCAGCACGGGCTCTGCAGCCACCAGCCCAGTGGAGGCCAGTCCAGACCCCTCAAGCCTGTGCCTCTCCATTTGCCCATGGGTGCTGGGAACAGAGCCACAGTCAGGCTCCTGGAGCAGCCCAGGATGAGAGTTTTGGGGAACTCCCAGCCCAGTGCCCTGTGCTACAGGTCCTCATGTCACTGTGCACCAGGTGGGTGCCAGCACCATCCTGCCACACTGCCTTAAGGACTTGTTTCTGTGCTAGGGAACTGCATTCTTTCAGAACAAGTGGAAAGAAGCTGAAGTCCTCCCTCATGGAACCTTGGCACAGCTGTCTGTTCTCAGAGCTCCTGCAAGGTGTAGAGATTGCCTTGAGAGCCTCCCAGTGCCAGTCCTGACTGGGCCCCAGTAATTAAGGAGTGGGGGACCAGCTGAGCACCGCTGCCAGAGAGAGGGTTCCTGTTGGCTCAGAGAGGCAGAGTCAAATTCTCCAAGCAAGCAGAGTGCCTGCATTTTTTTCTTCCAAGCTGCATTTGCACTGTGCTTGAATATGAGCCACTTCTCTCTCCCAGCAGCAGGGGCTGGCCCTGGGTGCACATCCTGGTGGAACTTGGAAGGGGGGCACTGCCAAACCTTTGCAGGGTGCAGAAACTGCCCCCAGCTCCAAGACTCCTCTTGGAAATCTGAGGGGTCCTGGTCATGCTGCCCTCCTCTCATGGAGGTGGAGTGCGATGTGCTTGGCCCTGTGGAGGTTGAGTCTGATGGGTCTGTCCTCTCACTGGTAAACTGAGTCAGCTGCCTCCTACCTGGGAACCCTTCTGCCACAGATGGGGAAGCTGAAGCAGGTAGAAGTTGTGACTTTCTCCCATTTTCAGGTGTGCTGAGGAGGATCTGGGCCCTGGTACCTCTCAGGCGAGGGGACCCACACAGGCGGCACTGTGGAGTGGAGAGGGCAGGATGGTGGCAGGAGGAGCAGCCTGGAGTACGGGATGACTCAGCTGGGATGTGGGGGATGAGGCTCAGCCCAGCCTTTCGCAATATGTTTACCAGCTCCTGGGAGGCTGCTGCCTTCCAGGACGTGCAGCCCTGAGCTCGCCACGCTCAGCACAGCTGGGGAGTGACCTGTTCCCACCCCAGGCTGGCTGGCTCATGGTGGGGAGATGGGCAGGGAGCCTCTGGCCAGCCCTCTGCTCCAGCACTGCTGCTGGCATGCTGCCCTTGCCCAAGGGACAGCAGTAACCCAGACTGAGGTCATGGAGTGTCCTTCCAGGGCAGCCAAAAACTGACGGGTGCACCAAAACATAATCCCAAACCATGGAAAGGTGGTGGCACATTGGAGCAGTTATATCCATATGATGTCAGCACAGGGAGAGGGACAGAAATTCCCCTGCATTCCTTGCACTATTTGCTGACTGCCATCCCAGCCAGAAGCTGGGCATCTTCTGCCAGCTGCCAGAATACATGTCCTGTGTGGGCAGGACACAGACGGTCAGGGGAAAGTCCCGTTATATGGATAGTTTTAGAGCTAAACATGCTGTTTGAGACATTTTCCTAGAGGAAAGTCAAGGGCAACAGATGCAAAAAGGGGTTTATTTCAATTCAGATTCTTGTGGAGCTTGAGATGGGAAATGCTGGTCAGAAGCCGAAACACTGACATTTCCTTCTGCAGTGGGCTGGGAAGGAGGGTCTCAGGCCCATCTCTCTGCTTTCTGCTCTAGATTAACTTGTTTTTGCTGCCACAGCACTGCCAGGGATGGACACTCAGCTGTGCTCCTGCTGCAACTTGAAACAACTGTTGTCATGGGCAGGAGTGCCTGGCACATGAAGATCCCAGACAAGAGGTCCTAGAGCCTTCAGTGGAGATCTCAGGTGCTTTCAGCAGGGCCATGTTGATCTGTGCCACACTGCACATGGGGCACAGCAGAGCGATGCCACTACCTGCTGCATCCTGCTGGCACCTGGCCAGCACAGACCCTTCATCATGCTGAGCAGATGAGCTATGTGCAGCAGTTAACCTCAAAACACTGTTCCCAGTTAACCTAGTTTGGCTCTGGGCAAGGCTGGGCCCTCTAGAGAAAACCACGTGTGGGCTTGTCTCCTGTTGGCCTCTTTGTTGGCCCGTTTCCATCACATGATTCATGTCAGTTCCCAATGCCAACGGCTGGGAAGGAGCCTGTGTCATTGCATTGTCCCTGGGATATTTACTGCCTGGTTACTGATCAAGGTTCAGGCTGGCAGGAGCTGGCACCGCAGGCAGAAACTGGTGTCCCCAGCCTGGCAGGAGCTGTGGCTGGGTCAAGGTGGGCAGCTGACCTGGCCCCTCCAGCATCACCATGCTGTGGGGATGGATGGTGAGAGGCAGCTGTGCAGTGCCATGGCTTGGCCTGGCAGCTCTCTGGCTGCCTGGGGAGGGCTCAGCCATCCTTTCTGCCCTCCAGGTTCCTGCCAGGCACTTGCTCCACCCCGACGGTGCCCCAGCGTTCACCCTGACTGCTTTGCTGCCCCAGCTCCACAGCAGGAACATCAGAGAGGGCAGGGCCGACACATGAAAGAGAAATGTCTTCACCCACCCCATGCCAGGAATATCTGCCCGCAGGCCATGTGCACTCAGGGGCATGGCATGTTTTGCCTCAGCTGATTCTCTGATGGTCCCCAAATGCGCATTCAGCCCAGCCCCTTCCTCTCTCGGGCTGACCTGCAGCTCCCATGCTGCAGCAGTGCCTGGCAGGTATCACTCCTGTCCCCATTCCCGGGTTCAGAGGGTATCCAGGGAGGTGGGGAAGGTGCCACATGGCACACCCAGGAGCCACCCGTGCAGTAAATCAGTAACAAAGCCACAGCTCCTCATGTGACTGCAGTCTGTGGCCTCTCCCCTCGGCTGGCGGGCAGGAGCAGGCAGTGGTGTGGCCATCGACTGCCACCCTCACTGGCCCCCCGGCCTGCAGCGGTGCTGGGAGCTGCACAGGGGTGTATGACAGCAGGGCAGGGAGGGGACAGCTCCTCCTCCCCGGGGGTCCTGCTCACCCCACGCTCCCGGTGCTGTGCTGGGCATGCCGAGGCTGGGGCCTCAGCTCTGGGACACACGCCTGAGCCTCTTCTTCTCCTAGTCCCTGTTTAGCATTGTCCCTCATTTGGGAGCAGCTCTTCCCTGAGCACATCTCATCACCTGCGTGGATGGGATGGGAACTTATGTAGCCCCTTGATGGGCTCTGGCAGATGACATACCTGGGATACACCCATGCCTCCAGCAACCTCCAGGGACTGAAATAAAGTTTTATTTCAATTATCGTATCTTTGTAACAGTAAGACACAGAGGGAGCACCGAAAACCCCAGTTTCTATGGCAACCAGGAATAACCTCCTTGGAGACAGTGCTGTGTCTGCCAATCTCCAGCCCAGACCCTGGTGATACATCCCATCATGGATACAGGGGCCAGCACGGCCTCCTGAAGAGCCCCATGGCAACTAAAGCAGGGTCTCAGCTGTGGAGTCCACCCTTTCCTGGTTTCTCTACCTGCTGCCTTTGCTATACTGTCCTGCTCTGCAAAAAACAGCCAAGAGGGATTTCTGCAGTTTCACAGCTGGGGGAGCAGGACAGGGACCTGCCCTCTTTCAGCCCAGCCTGCACCCCACCAGCTCTTTGCTGCAGGTAAGTGCTTCTCACTGGCAGTCCCACTCTTGACTGGTAGAGCCTCTGCCCCATCCTGTGTTCTCCAAGCTACGATGGCAGGTGATGGCACTCTGTTCACCCTGTCACACAGGTGCAGGGGTATTCCTGCATGGAGATCTCACTGGGAGCCCACAGCTTCTGGGAGAAGGCAGCCAGGGCTGCCTCATGTCTACATGTGGTAACTCATCATGGGGATGCCCAGGGGCTTATCACCCATCCCTGGGGCAGGGAAGGACTATCTGCTCAGAGGTAGCTCATGGCACCGCATGGCACCAGCAGCACCATTTCCAGAAAGGATTCACGAGACACCCAGCTGGCGACTTCAATCTTTGGGGAGCACTTCACTGCCAAAATCACTCTGACTCTTAACCACAACTTACGGCTAAGTCACATCCCATGGATCCCCTGCTAGGCAGGAGCCCCACCTGTGAGTTCCCAAACCTCTGGGTGAAGACATTTCTCCATGCCGACAGCTGGACAGAACCCTGCAAGAGGTTACCCAGGGAAGCAGTGGAGACACCCTCTGGGCATGGTCATGGGCAACCTCCTGCGGTTGACCCTGCTCTGAGCAGGGCTGCTGGACTGGGTGATCTCCACAGGTTCCTCCAGCCTCAGCCTCTGGGCAGGTGTCTCCCTGCCCCTCGTGTCCAGGGCCGCAGAGTGCCCAGAGGCAGTCGGGGCTGGGGAGGAGCCGCCCGGCCCCTCCAGGCCCCGGGTGCGCCTCAGGTGCGCCCCAGGTGCGCCTCACCTGCGTCCCCCCCGCCTCAGCGGAGGTGACGTCATGGCTGGCGCGGCGCAGGAAATCCTGACCCCGAGTAATCCCGCAGCGCCGCCGCTCCTGATTGGCTGCAACGCAGGGCAAGGTGGCTCAAGGGACCAATCAGAACACAGCTACGACTCCCGCGAGTGTGGCAGCGACAGGAGGCCTCTGATTGGCTACCGGGCCTCTCCTGAGGGTTCCTTGGTGAACGCCTGGCGCTGATTGGCTGCGGGGGTCGGTGCTGGAGGCTCATTGGTTCCTTGCTGGGTGCCGCCGTGGCGGCTGGGACAGCCCGTGGTGCCCGGCGGCGTGAGGGAGGAGCGCGGGCCTGGCCCTGCGGTGTGTCCTGGGGGCGCAGCCTTCCCCTGCCTCGCCCCGGCAGCGCACGCTCTGTTCGAGGGCTGTCCTGGCACTCACGTGCCACCTTTAGGAGGCAGAGCCTGTCCCTGTAACCTTCCATGTGGTCGTCGTCTGCTGGGAATGGCCACCCCTGGCCATCGAGGGACTGGGCCAGGCCAGAGGGATCAGTTCCCAGTCTTTCTGCTTCTGTCTGTGGTCTCAGAACAAGCCCCAGAGCCCGAGAAAACAGAACTACAGGTGGGAAGTTATTCCTGGCTGTAGTCTGAGAGCTTTGAACAATACCTGGGGTTCCTCAGGAGAAGAGTGGAAAGGAGGGACTCCATCCGTGCAGCAGATCGTGGAGCAGGGTATGAAGCACGTGGGCAGGCAGAGGCAGCAGGGAAGGTCAGGGGAGATGGGTGGGAGGCACCACTCATGTTCTTTCCCACCTCGTGCCTGAATTTCCCTTGGTGGCACCAGAACAGTCCTTCCCTGCTCCGTCACACGCACAGGGGGTTTCTGAGAAGCTCTGTCTGAGGCACCAACCTAACTGCTCGTCCTGTGTCACCATAAGGGCTTCTGGGGCTTTTAATGCCACCAGCAGCGCTAGTTCCAGAAAGGATTCCCGAGACACCCAGCTGGTGACCTCAGTCTTCGGGGAGCACTTCACTGCCAAAATCACTCTGACTCTTAACCACAACTTACGGCTAAGTCACATCCCATGGATCCCCTGCTAGGCAGGAGCCCCATCTGTGAGTTCCCAAACCTCTGGGGGAAAACATTTCTCCATGAGAAGATCCTGACATTTTTTCTCTCCATTCCTGTAAACTAGTGTGTTCTGAAATGTTCTTTTCCTGGCATTCTCCTATGAGGGACCTCCTCGAACTTCTTCACTGTGCAGAAAGAGCACAGCCTGGGAAGCCCCTGAGTGCCTCAGCAGGGACAATAATGTCGGGGATTCATCTCACTTCTCCTTACAGTTCATTTTCATGAGTGGTCCTGTTGTACTCCGTTGTTTGTTGACTTCAGCCTCTTTGGCAGGCAACCACCTTTTGTCTACTCATAAAAACACTTGGAAGTTAGCTGTTAGGCCTCTAGCAAGTTGCTCCTCAAAAGAAATGTTGGCTTGCCTGACCATGGTTTCACATTTCACTTGCCCAGGTTTACCCTCCTCGGTGTTTGGACATGGTTATGGGTTATTCAAAGATATCACTTTACTTCCAACCGGCTCCCACGCTTGCTTTTCACAAACATTTGCTGTAACACTGCTACAGCCTCTGTGGACAGACACACACATTTGCGTTCTGCCTCCAGTATCTTATTTACACAACATCCAGCATGTTATAAAGACAAGATAAAGCTGTTAGAGAATAGCCAGAGGAGGGCTATGAGGGCTATGAGCCCTCAGTGGATGAGGGCACTTGGTCTGTTCAGCCTGAAGGAGCCTGAGGTCAGACCCCACTGGGGCTGCAGCTCCTCCGGAGGGGCAGTTCCGATTGCTGCTCTCTTTGACAGGGACAGGACCCAGGGAAGGGCTGGAGCTGGGCCAGGGAGATTTAGGTTGGATATCAGGGAAATGTTATTACCCCAGAGGGTGGTGGGACACTGAACAGGTTCTCCAGGGAATGTGCACGGCCCTGAGGCTGCCAGAGCTCCAGGAGTGTTTGGACAACAGTCTCAGGGACAGGGTGGGATTGCTGGAGTGTCTGTGCAGGGCCAGGGGTTGGCCCCTTTCAGCTCAGGAACTCTTCTGGTTGCTAATTTTAATTTCTTAATTTCCTTCTTTTTTTAGTTTCTTAATTTTAATAGCGTCTCTCTTTTTTGCACACAACTATTGCTGTTGGTTTTGTGCTGATGGTTTTCCTGCCTTAGAGATCTTTGTGGTCATCAGAAGAACACTTTGGCCTAGGTTTGTTGTCCTGCAGGTAAAGTCATGTTAATGTGTACACTGAGCCTGGGATGAAGGAAGTGTCTGTGGGACTGGCTGGGTTTGAAAGTACCAGAAGGAACTCTAAAGAGGAAAATTATGAGCGTGGGTTGCACAGGGCACAGTCAAGACCGGAAAGATGCTGAGCAATCTTCTGTTTGCATCAGCCCAGATGGCTGCACTTTGATAAGGGCTGGGGTGTAGGTAACACCAGCAGGAGACCTGTGCTTGGATAGTGGAAGGATGGCAACAAGAAACAAGCACATCCCTCACATCATCCTCATCCCCTGACACCATGATAGCACCTATAGAGGCACCCACAGCAAGGAAACCCAGGCAGAGGCAACAATCCACCCTGAGGCTCTTGGAAGGTGGATCAGAAGCTCCATGAAAATGGTCAATTCATAAAGGGTGTAAAAAGAGCTGTTGGCACCGTTTGCTGTAGCCAGTAAAGAGGAACCCATGAGCCACAGTAAGGACCCACCTACCATCCTTCATCCCAGTGCTGCCCTGATCACCTGGTCAGGCCCTGTGCAGGTGGGTGTGAGGATGAGTGGAACAGGGAGATACACAGGGTGAGTGACTCAGGCAGCTGATTTTTATAAAAATCCCCTTCTCTAAGGAATTTACACTGTATGATGTGCCTGGCCCAGTGGAAGCACAAGCCCCAGCGTGCACCCCATTGGTACGGCCTTGGAGGGCTTTCCTGGTGCACAGCCCAGTTTTGGGGGGCTGAGGTGCCAGTGGTATCTCTGTGCCTTCAGCCTGTACCACACACTGGTGCCTTGGCTGGGACTGCTCCTGGAATTGCAATCCATTTGCCCAGTGCAGTTGCCTGTGGGCTGAGGAGCTGCCAAAGTGCTGGCCAGGCTGGTGATGCTTCTTCCAGCAGCTGCTGGAACACATTCTTGGAGAGTAGGGTTGGATTCCAGGAAGGCAGAGCCCCTGTGAAATCCTGGAGAGCTGCAAAGAGCTGCCAGAGCAGCTGCGAGCTGGGGATGGTGTGCAGAGTGATGGCTGGTGCTGTGCACTCCTCAAACCTGACCAGAGACATGGGGGTCTGTGGAGAGGGGGTCTCCTGAGGGCAGCCAGGACCATGGTTCTGTGCTGTGGTTCCTCTCTGGTGTGCAGCACTGCTTCTGTGCCCTAGAGCTGGAGAGGGCTCTCCTCATTCTGACTCCAACACTGCAGAAGGAGAATAACGCTTGAGAGAAGATCTGGGCTGGTGATCATCCTGACCCTGCTGAACCCCTGCAGATCTGTGGCTGGACAGGCTTCACCCAGGAGAAGATCCCTGTGGTGTCAGCCCAGTGCAGGGAGTGATGGCTGCCCAGGAAAGGGGCTGCTCAGGGGCTGCCACTACCCCAGCAGAGGTGGGGGGTGTGTTCACAGCAAGGTGCAGGTGTGGGCGTGAGAGCTTGTGGCCATGTCACCTGCAGGGAAAGACATCACCCACAGACTCGGAGATCCCCTGCACCACGGGTCATGTTGTTGTCCTTTTGTTGTCCTTCCGTGCCACCCCATCGCGACTGCATTCCTGCAGCCTGACTCAGGGTTTGCAGATACTGCCTACGCCTGCCCAGCCACCCGGGAGGGCTCAGCCCCTCCTCCTGGCAGAGCAGGTTGGCAGAACTCCCTCTGTCAGTCAAGTTAGTCAAGGTCAGAAAGGTGTTTGGAATCAGGGAAAAGGGGAGGGAGGAGTGGGAGTACCATCATGGAAGGCTTGGAGCTACAGTAGATGCATCTTGCAGGGCTCCTTGCTCCTGTGGGAGAAGACCCACCAGCATGATTTTGTCAGGATATCCCAGGCTCAGGACCCCTCCAAAGCAGACTCCAAGGAAATCACAGGAACACTGAGTGACTGGCACCCAGCAGTTAATGCTCCTTGTCACTTCTCAATCACTGAGTGGGAAAAGACCAGTGGGATTAGAAGGCTCCTTCCATCTTCCAGGCTGATGTTAGAAAACTTCAGGACACTGGACAAGAAGAAAAGTGAGAAAATGGTCATAGGGAAAAGAGAAAAGTCATTTCAGCAAATTGGTCCATTTCAACAAAGCTCAGAGGAGGATGTGCCCGAAGATGGGTCCCCAACTTGAACATGGATGAGGGACCAGAGGTGTCTCTGCCAGTGGCAGAGGAGATGAGATGAGATGAGAAAGACACTATAGGCTAAAAGCCATGTTGGACAGCAGAAATTGCAGATCTTTCCCCAAGTTCCGGGGACTGTTTGTGTCTGAAACTCTGCCTAAAAGCAGGTATTGTCCCCAGTGAACTGCTGACCTCCTAACTGGGGCCATGGCACTGATCACATTAGGCTGGTGACGATCAGAGCAGAAGTGCAGCAGGAGCAATGACTTCCTGCCAAGCACGTACCAAAACTCAGGGCCAGACCTTGATGACAGGGGATTTCTATTTTAAGTGGAACTGACTCAGTCTCTCACACTTCTTGCTGGTCTCTGTCACCCTCAGGGCCACCCCCACCCTGAGGTGTTTGCACAAGGGGCATGGCTGGGCCTTCAGGCTGAGACATAGGACAGGGCTGCCACGTCAAGTCTCCTCTGCATGAGATTCTCTCAACTGGCAGTGACAAAACAGTTTTGGGGCAGGTTTTGAGATGCATCAGCAATTATTATTACAGGATCTTTCACCTCCAAACATTGCTCTCTTCGCCTTCCACAAGACTCAGGCAGAGCTACTGCTTTTTAGCTGTTCATTCTCATTTTAGGTGTCTTTTCTGTCTGCTCTCTGTCGAAGTGTTGGGAAAAGAGGAAGACATGGGGTATCCACTGGCATCCCTCGTGCTACTGGAGTGGGCTGGCACTCTGGGCTGGCAGCAGCATCCTTGCACTGCCTGGCAGCGTTGCCACCTGCCTGGCAGCCTGTCCTTTCCCTGGTCCCAGAGCCTGACACGGCACTAACTGAAATATCTGCCCATGGTATCTTATCTGCCAGCCTGCTGCACACTGGGAGCAGGGTTTCCTATGTCCACAGCCATGAGCTCACCAGAGCACAGGTGCATAGGGCAGGAGCACCCTGGCTGTGCCCCATTGACTCTGCTCAGCACTGGCCCTCTGCTCTCCCATCCCTTTTTTGGGGCTCACTCAGCACCCCACAGGTAAAGGGATGTCAGGTGCTGAGGTGCTGGAAATCCTGCAGAGCTTTGTCACGTGATGCTCACCGAGTATCAGCACTTGGATCCTTCTCTGCTGCTGCCCCCTCTGACCTTGCTCCCTGCTGGCAGTCCCAGGATTGCTCCTATACAGGGAGAGCAGGGAAATTTTTTAGTATTCTGAGTGTCCCAGACAGGAGAGAGAGACCTGCCAGGCTGGGCAGGACGTGGTCACCTGCATGATGATGATCAGGACTTAAGACAGCCTGGGAGAACCAAGGGACCATCTGCCCCAAATACAAACAGTCCCCAGGAGTGTGCTGGAGTTGCAGCCAGCCCTGGACCCCTTCTCCATTCCAGAATCAGAGAATCATGGAGTTTCCTATGTTGGAAGGGCCTACAAGGATCATCGAGTCTAACTCCTGGCCCTGCACAGACACCCCAGCAATCCCACCCTGTGCCTGAGAGCATTGTTCAAATGCCTCTGGAGCTCTGGCAGCCTTGGGGCCATACCCATTCCCTGGGAAGCCTGGTCAGTGCCCCAGCACCCTCTGGGGAAGAAGCTTTCCCTGATATCCAGCCCGAGCCTCTCCTGGCACATCTTTATGCCATTCACTCAGGGCCTATCACTGGTTAGGTCTGTCACAGAAAAAGATGTGGGGCCTGGGGCTAGCTTTGTTCCCAGGTGGTGCATCTGACTCTGTGGAGTGGGCAGGAAAGGTCCCAGCGTGATGGGCAGGACATGCACGCAGCAGACCGTGCCCATGGCTACGCTGGCAGGGACAGAGGGGTGAGGAGCCTTCCTTGGAGCTCAATAGCTTCTCCCAGGGAAGAAGAGCCCAAATCCTGGCAGACATTGGACATCTGCCAGGCGAGTGATCTGTCCCCCCAGCTCCTCAGCCATTGCCCACAGCTGCGAATAGCAGAGAGACATCCCCCACCTACAGTCACGAGTGCTATCAGCACCGAGCTGCAATTGCTGCATCACCTGACATCACCCGTTGTGCTGCCACACCTGAGAGATACCAGCAGGATATCGTCACCTGGTGACTCAGGCCCAGTGGCTTTGGCTTGAAGCTGGAGCCTCTGACCTGAACCTAGGGGAGAATATCTTGCAAGCTGCTGGCCCCTGCCTTACTGTGGCACTGAGGAGCTCCAGGCCTCTGTGGGTTGCTGGCTGAAGGCCGTGTGGGTCAGAGAGTCAGTGCTGAACAATTCACTGCATGGGACTGAGTCACTGGAGAGAGGGGAAAACTGCACAGGGAGCCTGGGGGTTTATCCAGCCTCTCCCTCTGGCTCTTCTGCTGCCACAGCCATAGCTAATAGCTCTGTCCTGCAGGTGGCAGGGCTTGGTGACTGGGATGGATGGTGCTAGCAGCCTCAGGAATCCCACTTGCACCTCTGGGCTTGAGACTGGCCTTGCTGGTACTGCCGATGTTGGGGTAGAGCAGCTGTGACACTGGTGGAGCTCATCTTGCCCACCCGTGGACATGTCCTCGTGGCTGTCAAGTGGGCATCCCAAGGTGCAGAGAGTCTGCAAGGTAATAAGCTTGGTAGGGAGGTTTTTCCCTTCCTGCATTGTCCTTCAAGCATCCCAGGCAGAAGCCTGGGAAACAGGACTTTCAAGGTAAAGGCTTAGGAGATTCCCTTCCTGTCCTCTGCCCTTCCCTGAGCCTGGTCTCTAGATATCCTCAGAGCATATGGTGCTGATGGTGTGCAGCTCTGGGACCTCAGGGGTTCCTGTCCCCCAATCCACACAGCATCAGCACAGTGCCAGAGCTGCAGTCCCCTGCAGTGGGCACAGGCACCAAACTTAGAAGGCAGAGCATGGACAGATGCCTGTCTTCTCCCATGACCTCCTACCTCCAAGGACCCTGGCATACCCTTTTTCCCCCCTTGTCCACAGCAGTGGGGATGTGACCTGCTCTGTGGGACACCCCTGGTCCCTGGGGCCTTGGTATGGCCCTGACTGGGTGTGGCTTCAGCAAAGCTTCTCTGGCTCCAGGGCAAGGGTCCAGTGGAATGGGGGTCTCTATGGCAGGGCATGGGCACAGCCCACCCCAGATGCACAGACAGGCTGTGAGAGCTGCCGTGGGGACACAGCCATGCCCTGTGACCAGGACATGTCCAGGGGGAAGGACAGGTTTTGGGGGCCAGTATGGGTGATGGTGACCTTAGTGGGGACAGTATGGAAACTGCCAGCCTGGCTTGGGCTTGGAGAAGGGAGTGCAGTGGCAGGGGCGTGTGCACAGGATCCCCAGCTCTCATTTGCATGCGTGCAAAGCAGGGAATTTTCCATCAGCGAGCCTCCGAAATTTCTGCACGGTGACCTTTGTCCCCAGCCAGGCTCGGAGCCCACGGCAGCCGACAAATGTCGCTGTGGTGCCCTGCTCCCCCTGGAGCTGTGGGCAGCCAGGGGACTGCGTCCTGTCCCCACACCCCCGCACGGCCAGCTCGCTGCAAAACAGGCAGCACGCCCCAGAGCTCCCCAGGGAGGGCAGGGACATCTGGCTCCCAGCCACCTCTGGGCATCAGTGGGGGGCCAGTGCCCCAGTCCCCCCTGCCCACCCTGCTCCCAGCCCCTGGTGCTGACCCAGCCCCACAGGAAGGGCTGAGCTGTGGCACAGGCTCTGTGGAGTCTGATGGCAGAAGATGGACAGACATTTCTGGGGTTACTCAGCGCATCACGGCATCGGGCCCTAGCTGCTGTGGTCAGGTGCTGCCCATGGCTGCAGGATGGGCACTGTCTGGTCAGGATGGAGAGGGGGAATTGTCTGTTGGAGGGCAAGAAGTGGGGCAACTGGGAGAGGCCACTCAGGAGACAAAAAATAGGTGTTGGAGGTCTCTGAATAGAACCCCTGCAGCTGGAAAACTTGCGGTCACCACCCCCAAGGAGCTGACAGCCACTGCAGGCAGGGCTGCTGGCGCACACGGAGCCCCTGGATGCACCACAGCCTCTCCCAGAGTTCCCGGCCCGCCCGGCTCCGTGCTGGGCACGGACCCCTCCCGGAGGGCTGGGACACGGGTCCAGCTGCTGCCAGCCATGAAGCCCCGCAGCCTTCGGGGTGTGTTCCGTGCCCTGAGAAGCACACAAAGCACGGGCTGCCAACAGAGCAGCTCTCCCCTCCCCCCTCGCACTGTTCGAGGAAACAATCTGCAGTATTCCTGGGAAGCACACATCACCTTGACTTTTGCTCAGAGCCCTGGAGTATCTGGGGCAGAGCGTGGCTGGGCACCAGCGCTGTGCCTGGCTCAGGGCTCCAGGGCTCTGTGAGCAGGTTGTTTTCCACAGGTGCTTCCCCAGTGCCAATGCCTTGGCTGGCAGGTGAGCTGCAGCCACAGGTCACCTGATCTGCCAACAGCAGCTGAATGGCAGCCCCAGCACAAGTCACCCAGCACAGACTGTGCTCTCAGAGCTCCCCCAGACCCTTCCCGAGTTTGTCTGGAGCCTCGGTGTGTGCTATGGGAGAGAAGGGCTTGGACCCCGACGGCTGCAGGAAATGCTGGGGTTCACTGAGAGCGGCCAGGGATGCTCAAGCACCCTGAGAGTGGTGCTAGAAACAGGGAATGAGTGCATCACCTTTGCTGGGATGGCTCCAGGGCTGAGGGGAGCTGCTGCAGCACCCCCTGCGCAGCTGTCACACAGACCCAAGCTCCACACAGCGCTGGAGCCCCTGGGCACAGTGTGTGATGGCCAGAGTGGGGGACACAGCAGCAAGGGAACTGGAGGTTTACCCACAGCAGGGAAAAATGAAGGATTTCTTGCTTGAACCAGAGGGACTGAATAGACAAAAATGGAGAAACCAAATACTCATCCCAAAAGAAAGGTAGTGGACTTGAGGATGGTTTATTTTCTACACTAAACTTAGAAGTGTTTTTGCTCAAAGTCACATTTTTGCATTTGTGACTTTTCCCTGACGTTTACAGGGAACTCAGAGGTAAATCACCAAGGGGGGTCCACCAAAGGGGAGAGCTCAGGGCCTCTCCCAGTGGCCTTTTGCTGCTTCCAGACCGTTGCTAGTTTAATTGCACAGGAAAATACTGCCTGCGCCCTAAGCTGACCTTGCTGTGGGTTCTCAGTTCCTCTGGGAGCACAACGTGACCGCCCCAACACAGACAGCAGTGCAGCCCCTGCTCACAGAGCTGAGAACACTTCCCTGCACAGCTCTGACACCGACCCACGGCGTGCCTGCATGTCCCTGGGTTGTTCCCTGTGAGGCAGCCCTGGGAATTCACCTCCTGCTGTGACTCAAGGAAAATCCCACTGTCGTTTTGGTTTTCCGTCTGTAAAATGGGTTTGAGTGTTCATGTAGTGCTTTACACCAGTGACTCCTGGGAAACCCTCTCATGGGAGCAGAGCTGGGATCCCACAGGACACCGGGAAGGCCGCGGGCTGCCAAGTTCACTCCAGTGCCACTGGCAGCAGTGAGCTCAGTGCAGGCATGGTTGGATGGGAACAGCTTTTCATTATCTCCAGGGAGCAGGGGAGGAGAAACTGCAGCTCCAGAGCCTGACCTGGCTCTTGGTTGGCATCGGGGTGTGCAGGTCAAACCCTGAGAGTGGTTCATTCCCCAAACCCCCAACTTCCATTGCACGCCATCCCCGCAGGGAGCACTGACACAGAGATGGGACTGGAGGGGATGAGTTTCTCTGACTCCCTCCTTGCCTCTGCAGGAAGCCCCTGTGTTCCCTCTCACATTCCATCATCCCCCTCACGGAGGAGCCCAGCAGGGTGCAAGATCATGGGGACACAGTCTGAGTGGGGCAGGCTCAGCTCTGTGCCCCAGTGACACAGGGGCTGGCACAGATACTGGGCCGGCCTCAGCCCCCTGTGGGAGGGCTACAAAATCACGGGGGAGCATCGTCCCTGAGGACAAGGGGCGACAGCAGCCGTGGGGACCTCCTCGGTGGTGCCCACTGCCCGCAGCCCTCCAGCAGCAGCTGTCTGAGCACTGGCTTACCTGCACCAGCTGTCTGTGTTTACTGTGTCCCCTCCCTGCCCTCTCCCTCCTTTCCTGGGCAAACAGGCGTGTACCAGCCCGGTTATTGCTTTGCTCCTGCAGCCGGACTGTTTGGTGGAAACAAAAGGGAACGTTTTCCTCCTCCCGTTGGGTATTTGGGCCTCACGTGCCGTGGCTCTCTCCAGCAGGAGAGGTGCCATGGGGTGAGGGGCTCACACAGCAGCAAGGGGGGGGGGGTGTGTCTAGGGCAGTGTCCCCTGCCACCTCTGCAAGGCAACCGGGCCAGGCGTCAGAGAGAACTTGTGGCAGCTCTCCAGAAGGCTGGCTGAAGCCTCACAGGGTTCTGATATTGATTCTGATTTAAGAAAAAAAGATGTTTCCATTAACAGAGCAGGGGTGAAAGAGTCTGAGCCCTGCAGGGTCTGGGAGAGCTGAGCTACACTGGGTTTACTCTCACTGGCAGGGCCTGAGAAGGGACATGTTTCTGCAAAGGGCAGAGGAGCTGGGTGGCTCTGGCACCCCCAGAGTTCGGTGTGAGGATGCTCTGTAACATGCTGGCCACACGAAGAGGAGCCTGAGCCTCAGGGACAAGGTGTTGGGGTGCTGCATGCCATGGGGGACAGGGCAGCTTGTCCCTGCTGCCCTCCCAGCCTAAGGCAAACAGCTCAGCACCACTGGCCAAGTCACCTCCTGGCAAAGATGCTCCTCATCCTGCACACAGGCAGCCCCAGGTGCCCTCAGGTGACCCATCCCATCTGCCCATCCCCCCAGCCCATCCCAGCGTCCACCTCAGCTCAAGCATCACACTTGCAGGCACCGCTACCTTATTGCTGCCCAGACTTTCAAGCTTTCTCCATCTCAGCCATTCTTCTGGGCTTGGATTGGAACAAATGGCATGGAGAAATTCTCCTTCCCCCCTAGAAATTCCCAGGTCAGTGAGCAGTGGCAGAGAGACCAGGCACAGCTCACCCCTCTGGGCTCCTCCATGATGAAGATGCTGGAGCAGGAGAACACAGGGACGTCCTGCAGAGGCGAAGAGGGAGTCTGAGAAACTCACCAGAGACACCGGGGGTCCCAACTGTGCCCACCCACTCACCCTGGTGTTTTGGTGCTGGTACCCTGATTATCATCCCCACCAATGGGATCAGACATGTGGCCCTGTTCAAGCACCCCCAGTGCCTGGGGAGCCGTGGGGGTACACGGACATGGGCACATGGGGTGAGACAGATTGCCAGGTGGTTTTGCATCTGCCCTTGGCTACAGCAGAGCTGTCCTGCCCCAGAGGAACAGCTTTACAAAGCCTGGGGATGGGGCAGATCGCTGGTGTGGTGCAGTGCAGGCTCAGGAACGCTCCTGACCCGTGTCCCTCTTCTATCAGAGCATTTGGAATGTGTTACTGAGGGGGTGTCCCTGTGGGCCACGGAGTGGGGGGATGTCGGTAGTGCATGATTTTTATGCAGACTTGTCCAAAACACAGAGGGTCGAATGAAATATCTGGAAGGTGGGATGTAGGAAGAAACCTCTCCTGGGTCACAGTGGAATACTTGGACTCTGGTGAGGCACCTCCCAGGAGACATCTGCAAAACACACACTCATCTCCCTGGAAACAGTCTCACCCCTCTGGGAATTCGGTCTGGAGAAGATAAATGTGCCATTCCCAAACAGTGTCCAGGGCTGCTGTCTGGCCCCCAGTTTGGAGACAGCCAAGGACCCTCACTGGCTGGGAGCTTCTGGAAAGAGGGAGGGAAGGAAGAGGGGAATCTCAAAGAGGCAGCTTGGACAGCAATTCCGTGGGTTACAGAGCCAACCTGAGGTCACTCCTGTGCCACTGAAATGTCACCTTGCCCCAGTGAACTCTGCTGTTGTCTTCATGCAGCTCTGTGACAACGCCTGGCCCTTGTGCAACGGCCATGAAATGAAACTAAAAATAGCTCTGGCTCCCTACAGAACACCTGACTGCGAGCACCTGCCAGGAGCTGCGCTCCAAGGGCTCCCTCCTCCGAGTGATGTGGGCACTGAGGGAACACCTCAGCCTACTCCTCTCCTGCCCCAAGCCCTGCCTGGCCTCTGCTCATCCCTTGCTCAGCAATCTGGGTCATGCTGGAAGGATGCTGGAGGATGCTGTGGGATGCTGGGGAATGTTAGGTGGATGCTGGGGAATGTTAGGGTGTTGCTGGAGATTTTGAGGGGAAGCTGGGGGATGCTGGGGGATGCTGGAGGATGTTCAGTGTAGCAGCGTGGCTCGAGCAGCCTGGCACTGCTGCCTTCCCACAAGCGTGCCCACGAGTGAGGAGGCTGCAGTCGGGCAGAGGGGCGCGCGCCACCTCGCACACGCGGCTGCGTGTTCGGATAAAGGCGGCAGAGGCAGGAGGGGTTCCTGTGTGAAACTCCAGCGGGGTTTATTGGATCCACGCGCTGGAGGCACCACGAACAAAGAACCACGTGGCATGGAGAGTCCAGGGTTATAATCAGGTATGGAGGGGGCGGAGCCAAGCGGCAGGGAGCAGTGAGCAGAGAGGGCAGGCGGGGAGACAGACACAGTCCCCAGCGGGGAGAGTGGTCAGGGGAGATGAGCAGGGGGACAACCAACGCGGGTACAGAGAACGGGGAACTCACTAGAACATAACCTCACATGGCAAACTGACCGGGGTGAGCTGGCCAACGGGCCGACTGCCAGTGGGGTTACAGGATACAGAACTTGGCCATACAAGGCAAACGGGGGGGAGTGGAACTGGGGTAGCTGAGATCTGTGACAGGGGTCTGCATAAATCAATAGGAGAGGCCAATAGCTAGGGGCCACCCTTCCAGGGCTCTGCTCTGTGTCCCCTGACAGGCCCACTGGCCTCCACAGTTCAGGGGACGTTGGGAGCTGCCAAGCTGCCTATCCTGGCCCCTTGCACAGCCCAAGCCTTGCCAAGGTGCAGCGTCATCACTCCCTGAGCCTACTGTGGGGACTGGTGCCACCATCTCTCCTGCCTGACCTTTGCAGAGGGAGCTGGGCTCAGCACTGGGGGTTCACTGAGGAACGAGTTCAAGTTATTCATCCTTCAGTTAACCCAACTTTGTGCTTGGCTGGGCAAGCTGGCCATGCCCTGACTCTGGTGGCACTCCCACGCCTGGGCACAGCACTGTGCCCCATTCAGACTGGGCACATTTCAGCTCTTTTCTAATACCTCTTCCACTAAGGAAGATCCTTGGCTCATTTTAGGTATGGGACAGTGGAACAAGGCCAGAGCAGTCATGAACCCCGAGGCTGTCACATGAACTTTTACAGATTCCCTGGAGTCCTTGCAGCCAGAGCACCTGAAGCACACAGGAGTCCTGTGAGATCCTTGGGCTGTCAGTGAGCTCAGGCTGAGCTGTTCTTCCACTGTTGCTGTCAGGCTCTTCCTACATCAGGCCAGTGATCCCTTCAAGGCAGGAGTGCCTCCCCCACCCAGGCCGGACCTCGAGCACTGCCTCTGTCTGCTCCTGTAGAACCCAGCAAGAGCTAAAATCCTCCTTTTCTCATGGAAAATTTCCAAATGATGCTCGAAACTCAGAGCGTTACTGAAAGTCAGAGAGCAGCACCTGGCTGCAGCAGCAGTGTGAGAAGGGAGAGACCGCGGGCACAGCCGAGCACAGCTGAGCACGGCCGGGGCTGCGGCGGTGCCTCCGAGCTCTGTGCCCGGGGCTGACCCTCACTGTCACACACACTGAGGAACAGCTCCAGTACAGGACTGATGGGGGGCTTGTGCTTCACTGAGCCCATTGATTTGGGAGCAGACACTCACTCCTTCTGCTCCCCCCTGGAGTTCCTGCCAGCCCAGCTGCCATGGCCAAGCACCAAGTGCCAGCTCAGCATAATGTGAGTTAGAGTAGAGCAGGGGCATCCCACCACCAAAACCCCTGTCAGCAATGCCCTGCATCCCCCCACCAAAACCTCTGTCAGCAATGTCCTGCATCCCCCCACCACACCTCCCGA
>WEKY01048692.1:26813-50368 GCA_013390045.1 Picathartes gymnocephalus | reverse complement strand
CTGTCAGCAATGTCCTGCATCCCCCCACCAAAACCCCTGTCAGCAATGTCCTGCATCCCACCAAAACCCCTGTCAGCAATGTCCTGCATCCCCCCACCAAAACCCCTGTCAGCAATGTCCTGCATCCCACCAAAACCCCTGTCAGCAATGTCCTGCATCCCACCAAAACCCCTGTCATCAATGCCCTGCATTCCAGCACTGGAACCCCTGTCAGCAATGTCCTGCCATCCGGGGCCACACGCTCACCTGGAAGGAGCACCCTCTGTGTCCCAGCACTCAGATTCTCTGCTCTGGCTTCAGTGGCACTGGCTGTCCCAGTTCCCAGGGACACAGCAGGAGGCCCATGTCCCCCGGTGCTCTGGGATGGCAGCCCATTGACAGGGGCTCAAGTAGGGGCGGGCAGTGCCAGGCAGACGTGGCACTGGGGTCTCAGTGGGGAGAAGCTGGGATGTGATGGCTGCCAGAGATGAGGTGTCCTGGCCCTTGCCACTGCCCCGGGCAGGACAGGGACACACTCCTGGAGCTGCCCTGGTGTGGGGCAGCTCTGCAGCTCCAGGCCTGGCAGACATCCACCCCCACAGGCTGTCTGCATGCCACAGTGCAGGTCCCCAGAGGAAACCCCTGCTCCGTCCAGTCCCACAGGCTGAGAAAGAGGTGACAGTGCAGGGAGGGATAACAGGTAGGGGAGCAGGAGACTAGGACAGAGAGGGGGTGGATTTAGGGATAGGAGGGAGAAACAGGGAAAGATGATGGGTGTGGGAGAGAGCTTATGGGTCTGAGGAGGGGTCACAGATACAGGAATCAGGCACCCCAGGTCTGTTCAAACCCCTGTCCCAAGGGAAAGTCAGGAGGAAAACCAGCAACAAACCTTGGGAGAAGTGGGCCAGCAGATCTGACCCTGCATTGTCGCAAGAAGCATCACCTGGAATCACCAGTCCTTCCTCCTGCCAAGGGCAGCCCTTGTCAGCCCCCCATGCCCAGGGAGGTGGTTTGGCCATTTGAGGGTGTCTTGAGTCCAGGCTGAGCATGCAGGGGATGTGCCACACTGTGCCCAGTGCCAGACATGCCACATGAGGCCCAGTGCCAGGCCTCCTGAGTGCCACCTGCTCCAGGGAGAGAGTGCAGCATCTGCCATGGGAAAAGCTGAGCTCAGCAGGCCGTGGCCAGTGCCAAGCTGTGGGCAGCCCTCACCTGGCTTGTTCTCAGGGGATGTTGGGAGATGCTCTTGGGGAATATTGGAGAATCTTGGGGGATGCTGAGGGAAGCTGGGGGTGTTGAAGAATGGTGGAGTATTCTGGGGGGGATGTTTGGGAAAGCTGGAGGATTTTTTGGGATGCTTGGGGATGCTGGGGGGATACTGGGGAATGTTTGGGGGTACTGGGGGATTCTTGGGGATGCTGGGGAGAGGTTTGAGGATATTTGGGGGATACTGCGGGATGTTGAGGGGATGCTGGAGGGATGTTTGGGAATGTTGAGGGGAATGCTGGTAGTGTTGGGGGATGCGGACCTGCCCAGTCTGGCCGCTGTCCCATCTTGCGGGCGGTGGGTGACCAGCAGAGGGCTCGGCTCCCCTCCCAACACCGCTTTATCCTGCCCAGCGCTCCCCGAGCGCCCAGAGCCGCGGCCGGAGCCGGACCGAGCGGCTGTGCCCGGACACAGCTCCCGTGCAGCCCCGGGGGCTGCGCTGCCTCCGCCACACGCGCTCCCGGAGGGTGCGGGGACCATCGCGGGGGCACGATGCCTTCGCCACCGCTTCTGCTGCTGCTGCTGCTGCTGCTGCTGGCCCCGGGGGCCGCGGGGATGCGGGGCAGGGCTGCGACCGGCAGCACTCACCATGGCCAGGCTGCGGACAGCGGCAGGAGCCCGGCCACGGCTGCCCGGGACCTCCCGGAGGTGCGGGGGACGAGGGAGAGGCTGCGCCGGGGCACGGAGGAGGATTCCAAGTCGGTGCAGCAGTACGTGCCGGGGGTGCGGGTGGAGTTCCCGCGGCCCCTCAACTCAGCCGGCCTGCACCCGACCAGGGCCCTGCTGCCCTCCAGCACGGACCCATCGGAGCAGCAGCCGGGGGTCCCCACGGACCGGGACAGCGCCGAGCCCCGAGCCAACCTCACCACTGTGTCTGACAAGCGGCTGCAAATCCACAACCCCCTGTACCCGGTGACAGAGAGCTCCTACAGCGCCTACGCCGTGATGTTCCTGTCCCTCATCGTCTTCACCGTGGGTATCATCGGGAACCTGTCCGTGATGTGCATTGTGTGGCACAACTACTACATGAAGAGTGCCTGGAACTCCATCCTGGCCAGCCTGGCTTTCTGGGACTTCTTCATCCTCTTCTTCTGCCTGCCTGTGGTCATCTTCAACGAGATCACCAAGAAGAGGCTGCTGGGGGACATGTCCTGTCGCATTGTGCCCTTCATGGAGGTAAGGGGCTGCACAGGTCCCTGCAGGGATCGAGGACTCCTCTCTGCCCTCTTGCTCTGGGGCAGTCCATGCTGCTGGTGGCCTGGCACAAGGACTGTGTGCCAGAGACCCCCACTGTGGGCACAGCAAGGAGTCGAGGGACAGTCCCCATAGTGACCTTCCCTCTGTCCCAGGCCATTCCTCAGGCTCTGCAGTCACCACCGATGCTGCCAGGGCTGGGAAAAGCCCATCAGACCCTCCCCCAGCCAGCACAGGCACTTCTGTCAGCAGGGTCTCTCCATTTGTCTGTTCCTGTCCCAGCCTGATGCCCAAAGCCTTGGGGCTCAGCCCTGCAGTGTGCTGGCCCAGAAACTGTCCAGTGAGGGCTGCTGAGGATGGTCCAGGGCCAGGGGGCTGCGGGTGGACAGTACTGGTCAGCACTGGAATGGGACAACCCAGGAATTAGGTCTGTAAACCTGAGATCTGTGTTTGTCCTCAGACCTCACGTGTGACAGGTTGGCCACACTCCGGGAGAGCCAGGCCAGGCACCCAGTGAGAGGGCCAGAGGGGCTGAGGTGACAGGGGATGGCAGAATGAGCAAAAATGCTCCAGACAGCAGGATTTGGGCTGATCCTGCTCTTGTGCTGGAAACCAAGCCTCACTGTGCTCATCTCCCATCCTCACGGGAACCTTGGTCCAGCTGTGCCCCTCCGTGCCCTGGTGGGACAGACAGACCAAGCCTGCCTGTTCTGGGGGGTCAACACCCCATTTATCAAAGGGTGCAACCACCTGGAAGAGCTTAGAGATGGTGTCAGGTCACTGAAGACCCTCTCAGTCTTGGTCAGACCAGGCGGGGTTCAGAACCTGCCCCTCCCACTGAGCATCCAGCCCAGGGTCCAGGGCTCCCGGCTGCTCCGTGCCCTGCTGGTGCCAGAACAGCCACCTGTGCCCGTCACCTGTCCGTGCCCCAGGGCCTCTGTGCAGGGTCTGCAGTTGTGCCAGGGTCCCTGGCTGCTCACGGGGTCCCTACCTGTGCACAGCCCTGCAAAGCCCAACAGCACCACTGGGTCCTCTGGGTGCAGGATGATGGACCTGGGTGTCCACACAGCCCCAAACCTGCACAGCACAGCCCAGCATGGGGACCTGGTGTTTGCTGGGGGAGCCCTGCAGCCCCCTCTGCTCTCCTGTGTCCCTGCCCAGCAGGCAAGAGCTGCCAGAGGTGTCCCAGCCCATCCTCTCACTAAATGGAGTGCACCCCATCCCTGTCCTCCACCTCAGGCCAACACTGCATCTGGGTGGGCTCAGAGAGGGGCAGGAATTTGCCCAAGCTGGCTCAGTGTCCCAGGGAAGGATGGGAAGGGAAGGGTGATGTCTCCAAAAGAAACCCTGTTTTGAGGAGGATCTGAGGAAGATCTGCAGCTCATGGGCTCCCTGTCCCTGTGAGAGAACCCCAGGGGTGGCACCACCAGGGACATGGATTGAGCAGCACCAGGGTGCCCTGGCACAGCTTGGTCCCAGAGCAGTCAGGAAGGGACAGGAATGGTGGGATGTTGATGCTGCAGAAGGACGAGCATGTCACAGGCCAGGAAGCACGGTCCTGATGTGGGGGCTACTCTTGCTCTGCCCCCCAGAACCCAGCCCTGCACTGCCCTCCTGCCCCCCAAAGCATGGGCAGAAAGGGGCTCCAGGGCTTCACCTGGAACCCAGCTGGGTGGGAACCACAGCCAGGCCAGAGCCAAATCCCCAGCAAGGGGTCAGCTATGAGAGGGGAACCTATCTGGAGGACATGGGTTCATGTCTGGTGGGACTATGAGTGGCTCAGGTCACTGGATGGATGCTGTGAGAAGCAGATCTGTCCTCTGTAGCTGCTCAGTGCTCTGGCACAGAGCCAGGTTTTGGGAGCAAAGTTGGTTACAGAGGCTTCTGGGGACAGGCCGTGTGCAGGGATGTGCTGGGCTGGCTGATGCCACCAGCTACATCCCTGCCAGGGCACTGGAGATGGATGGACCAAGGCCACCAGCAGAGACAGAAGAGCCTGTGGAAGGGTGTTGCGGGAGCAGGCAGCAGCACAGCAGTGCCCAGGGCTGCAGGTACCAGCCAGGGAACAGTTCCAGGGTGCTGGGTGCTGCCTGTGGGGCAGAGCAGGCTGCTGGGTGCCCAGGCTGGCTCTGGGCTTTGGGCAGAGGAGCTGGGACATGCTGGGAGGTGCTGCTGGGTGCAGGATGCTGGTGCTGGGCTGGTGTCCTGATTCTGTGTCTGGGGAGATGCTGCTGTGCATAACCAATGGTGCTGCTGAGTGCTGGCATCGCTCTGGTCATCAGCTGCTGGACCAGCCCAGGGCAAGGAAAGGCTGGGGGGGTTGGGGAGGGGTCAGTGTTCCGGGCTGTTCCCCATGCACCACGTGGAGCCCTGGGAGGTTTCCTGAGTGCTGGGAAGGTCTTTCAGCACAGGGTGATGTTCGATGGCTTCGTGAGGCCAGGAATGGCCACAGCACTGAGGGCACCAGCATGTGACTCTGCCATCATCTTGGCCAAGGGCTGTGGGACTTGGCTCCCAGCTCTGGGGCTGGGGCTGGGAATGCTGCTCGGTGCCTGGCCAGCCCTCCCAAAGCCACAGCGATTCCTCTCCCTCCTTTGGCCTCCTCCTTTGGCAAAGGGGATGTTTTTCTTCCTATTCTCAATGCAGCGGAAATTGCCCCAAGCTGATCTGGGACAAGAGTGCCTTCAACTCACTTGACCTGTCCAGGCAGGCCTTGGGGACCCTGGGAAGGTGCTGGTGGGTGTGATGGTCCCTGCTTCTCCTCTAGAACAGAGGAAGAACCTGAAGGACAATCCCGCTGTTCCCACTTTGGCTGGATGGACAGACAGACATCCAGCTAAACTCCCTTCTGCAGAAAAGGGAGCTGGGCAGGGACTCAGGGTCAGGGGACATTTTTATCCTTTCAGGAGTCACAGAAAAGTGGCTCTAAACCCTAGGATGCAGCCACAGGCTGTGACCTCCCTACTGCCTTTGAAGGAGGGGTTGTGATCTTCGGTAGCTGGGAGGTTGCCCCAAACCTGGTAGAGCCAAGCCCGCTGTGACGTCTCTGCAGCAGGGCCCATCTGTTCTGCCTCCTCCCTCACCAGGTATCGTCACTGGGAGTTACCACCTTCAGCCTCTGTGCCCTGGGCATCGACAGGTTCCACGCAGCCACCAGCCCCCAGGCCAGCACCCGGCCCATCGAGCAGTGCCAGTCCATCATTGCCAAGCTGGCCGTCATCTGGGTGGGCTCCATGATGCTGTCAGTGCCCGAGATCCTGCTCTGGCAGCTGGCGCAGGACACGTCGCCCGTGTCCGGTGTGGTGACGGAGTATTGCACCATGAAACCCTCGTCCAACCTGCCGGAATCCATCTACTCCCTGGTGCTCACCTACCAGAACGCTCGCATGTGGTGGTACTTCGGCTGCTACTTCTGCCTGCCCATCCTGTTCACCGTCAGCTGCCAGCTGGTGACCCGGCGCATCCGCGGCACCGAGAAGAAGAATGAGTGCCGGGGCACCAAGCATGGCCAGTGCGAGGGTCACCTCAACTGCACCATCATCGCGCTGACCACCATCTACGGGCTCTGCACCACCCCCGAGAACGTCTGCAACATCGTGGTGGCCTACATGTCCCCTGACATGTCTAAGCAGACCTTGGATCTACTCAACCTCATCAACCAGTTCTTCCTGTTCTTCAAGTGCTCAGTGACGCCTGTTCTGCTTCTGTGTCTCTGTCGTCCCCTGGGCCAGGCCTTCATGGACTGCTGCTGCTGCTGCTGCGAGGGCTGCGGCCCCGACGCCTCCTCCAGTGAGAGCAGCGCCGACAGCAAGCTCAAAACCGAGATGTCCTCCTCCATCTTCTTCGACAAGCCCCGGGAGACTCCCCCGCCCCTCCTGGCGCTTGGCACCCCATGCTAAGTGCCACTGGGGAGCTGTAGCGATCGTTTCACCACCTCCTCCCAAGACCAAACGCTGTTTTGCCATTAGTACTCGTGTCCGGACGTGGAACAAGCGGAAGAGACAGCTCAGGGGGCTGCGCCGTGGGCTTCAAACCCAGCATTGGGCAGGTGGGGCTTGAAATCCCAGTCCCCGTGGCTACACTGGTGACCCTCTTGCCTCTGCTTAAAGACTCAGCAAGGACAGCAGCACCCACCCGTCCCGGCTGCCTGGGCGGGCTCCGAGGGGCTGCTGCTCTGGAGATGGGGTTGTGCCGGAAAGGTCTTACCTGAAACCACAGAGGCTGGCCGTGATGGCTCACAGAGGACACAGCAAACACAAACTGCCCTCTTTCTGTCCCCTCCCCTCCTGCCAGCCCCTCCACAAGAGGAGAAGGCCCAACTGGCCGTATCCCACAGATTCAAGCCGTGCCCTGTATGAGCTCAATAAACCAGTAACCTAGAGCACGTCGTGCTTGCAGCTGCTGGCACTGCTGGGCTGAGCCCTGGGAGCCCCTTGGAATTGCTCTTCCCTAAACCTGGGAGTTCTTGGGTGGGCATGGGCAGCTGGGGGGCAGGAGGGCAGGGAAGCAGCTGTGCCAGTGTGGGCAGTGGCGAGGGGAGATGGGGATAGGCCCCCGGTCCCTTTACTCCCTCGCTCTGGGATGATGCTGAGCAGTGCCTGTGAGAGCGTGCCCTCTGAAGCGCTGGGTTTGGGGTGGTTTGTAGGACTTGAACTGGTCTCAGTAAGGCCCAGCCAGCCCAGCACAGGGCTGAGGTGCCCCCCAGCCTGCTGGTTCCTCATGTGCACTATGCAGTGCTGGGGGAAGATGTGGGACCACCACCCCCAGCACCCCTCGGGGAGCCTTGGGGTGAGTGCACCTCACCCAAACCACTCCACAGGGCTCCTGGCCCTCATCCATGTGCCCATTGCAGGGACAGGATTGTCGCTGGAGGATGCTTTCAGGGCAGCAGCGTTTCCAAGCCTATATGCACAGCCTGCCTATGGCCCCTGCACGGGGCAGGGGTGGGTCAGGGAGCAGGGGGGTCAAGGAGCAGGCAGGACGGATCTGCCCGAGGGCAGCCTGGCCACTCCACCGGAGCTGTTAGAGCTCCTTGTCCCAGCTGCTGGCAGCCACCCCAGCCCCCGAAATGCCGGGGCGCGGGAGACGGTTGCTACGGGCACTGAAAGCGAGGGGCTCACTGCGGGCTTTGTGCACAACACCCACCGGGCTCCGCGCGCGCTTCGCTTTCGCAGACCCGTTTCCAGGGAAACAAAAGCCCCAGTTTTCTTTCGAGAGTACAAAACTGGGTTTTTCCTTTCATCCTCCTCCCCCCAACCCCGTGCTGGGCCCCACAGTTTGGGAGAAGAGGGGTCTCATCTTGGCACAGGGATGCAGGGGGGCTCAGAGTCCAGGCTGTACCTCCAGGCTGCTGTGTGCCCATGGGGTGAGCGGGGTCCCCGCGAGGGTTTGCTGGTGGGGAAGGGCATCTCTCACGCGCCTGGTCCACATCGCTCCGTCCTGAGCCTGGGCCAAGGGAGAACAAAGCCAGGCTTGTGCTGCGGCCCTGCGGGGCTGCACGCGTGGGGAGGGGGAGCGCGGGTGGGGGGCAGGGGGTGCCGGCAGCACTGTCACCGCGGGCTGCGACAGCACACGGCCCCACAGCGGGCAGAGCAGCCCACGGGCGGGGCGGAGCCCTGCTCCCACCCTGCTGCCCGGGCACCTGACAAGCACAGGGCACAGCCCCAGGGCAGGGGGCCTCCCGCGGGGACCCCAGCAGCAATGGCCACAACCTCCTGAGGACACGGGGAAGGAGGCCACCTCCAAAGGACAGCAGCGGGCACAGCCCCCAGCAGCGAGCAGGGATAGGGGGCAGGAGCACTGCAGCCCCCCAAAACCCAGCCGGGTTCTGCAGCAGTTCTGGGACACCACGGGGGCAGAGGAAGGTCCAGCAGCAATGGTGGCCACAGACGGAGTGTCCGAGGTGGTCTTGGCACCCAGGCCAAGGAAACAAGGCATCCGGAGCCACCAGAGGTGCCTCCAGCACCTTCGGGTGAGCATGACCACACAGGTGCCCTGTGCTACCCAGGGGACAGGGACCTCCCTCCCAGGCAGGGCCCTGAAGGATGGGTGCCAGTGCTGGCGAGGAAGTAACGTGAATGCAACCACACCCGCAACGCAAAATTGTTAATTTATTGTTAGGAGGCAAAAAAATTGTACAGTTACAAGAATCATTTCCCAACAGAGGTCAAATCTGAGTCAAAATATCTCTTACAAAAAAGAAAAAAAAAAAAAAAAGGGAGGTGGGGGGTGACAACACTTTTACAAGTCATTAAATTAGAAAAAAAAACAACAAAAAGAAATCTCTCTTTGTGCAATTCTGCAAAAACAAGAACAGAAGGTAAATCCCCGGCCTGACACCCTGGAGCCTAGTGGGAAGAGGCTGAGAGGGGCCCTGCAGCCCCTCCGGCCATCCTCACCCTATGCCCCAGCCCTGCACTGGGACTGGCAGCTGCCTCCCCCTGCACACCCACCCTCCAGTGCCAGCTGAGTCCCCCCAGACCAGCCCCAAACAAGCTGGTCAGGCCCCCAGGCTGCACCTGCAGAGCCCCAGCCAATGGCACAGCCAGCCACAGCCTTTTTCCCCCCACAGGACTTCCACAGTCCTCCACCCTCTGCAGACAGAGCTGGCCGTGGGCCCTGCTGCCCCCTGCCCCATGGCTCCCGTGCCTCCCAGCCAGGGCAGCAGAGCAGGGGGTGGCACGGGGAGTAGGGAATGGGGAACAGGGCATGGGAAGCAGGCACGGGGAGCAGAGCACGGGAAGCAGGAATGTGGTGCAAGCACGGGGAGCAGGGAATGGGGAGCAACACAGCACACACCTGCCTGGGTCTGGTGAGCAGCACTGAGGATGCACAGATGCCCTGAGTGTGTCTCCAGGTGTCCCTCCCTCTCTGGCATCCCAAGGGATGTCCCTGGCCAGGGCAGAGCCAGGCACCGGTGATGCCACCTGGCAATGTGGGGAGCCAGCACAGATGTCCTGAGAGGCCGCTGGGATCGAGCCAGCCCCAGGACAGGTGGGAGGCAGGTGCCAGCCCCCCACTCCCCCAGGGGCTGCTGGCATGGCTGGGCCCCCAACACTGGTACCGGTGCCCCAGATCATCCCCCGAGCAGCCAGGCTGGGCAGTGAGCAGGATCTGGCCCAGGCACAAGAGCAGGGGACCCATGGGGCAGGGGGACAAGTGGCCCTGGGCCCCAAAGAGGGGTTGGGGAAGCGGAGGCAGTAGGGGGAGGCTGGTGGCAGTGGCTTGTGGCTAATCCCTGTCCCCTGGAGGGGTGAGGAGCCTGCAGGTGGCATTGACACACCCTCCCCTGCCAAAGCCTGAGGCAGGTAGAGCAGGGTGGGCACCCCCCAACCACCCCCAGGGGGGGTCTCTGCCTGGAGGAAGCAGCAGGACACCCAGAGAAGGGAAGAGGGAGCCCCAGGGGACCTGCCTGCAGCTGGCACAGCCCCATCCCCAAGGGCTGTCTTCTGCTACCACCCTCCTCTTCCTCCCAGTGCTGACCCTTGGCTGGCCTTGGGGAACCCCAGCTTTCCTACCGCTCACAGGGCCCAATTTAATAACAGCACTATCCCTTAAATTAAAAAATTAAAATATATATACATATATATATACTGTATACACAGACAACAACAGAACAGTGCCAAAATGGAGGAAGAGAGAGGGGAGGAGAGGAGAGGGGGAGAAGAGGGCAGTCGGACATCTTCTTTACAATAAAAACAAGGACTCTGCCCCAATGTGAGCAGAGTCTGGGGTCCCCTAAAAATACCCATCTAGAGAGAGAGCTGGAGGGACAGAGCAGGAGAGAGGGGCGTGGGCTTGTACAATGGCATCTTCCCAATCCGAGCCAGGCCGGCGGGGCCTCAGCTTCGCCTGGACTTCGAGTGCTGGATAAGCCACTGTAGGGTGATGTCTGCAGAGGCAAGGGGACACTTACAGCCTCTGCCTCTGGCTGTCACCTCCTCCCGTACCTGGGGCACGGCCTGCCCCCCACACCCCCTGTGACCCCAGCCCACGGCACTCACCAATGTTGTCCTTTTCTTTGCAGGAGATGGAATAGCAACAGATCTCTCGGTCCTGGATGGCAGAGAGGTTCCTGTGGGAAGGGAGCAAACGCTGGCTGCAGACTCTGAGCTGTGTGGTGTGGCCATGGGAGACAGCCCCGGGCAGCCCCTGAAGGGTCCCTTTGGACCATCTCTCTGAGACAGGTCACAACGAAGGGGCAGCATCTCCCCAGGCTCTCCAGGAGCTGCATGTGGGTCAGGGGAGGGCACCATTGCTCCATGCCTGAGGGGCAGGGGTGGTCTACGGGGGGCTATGTGACAGGGCAGGAGGGACCTGATCCCACAGAGACCCTGGCCACCAATTTCCACAGGTCCCCCCAGCCCTGCAGGCAGATGGGGCAGGGAGGTTTTGGGAGCTGCACGGGTGTCCATGGTGCAGAGGTGCTCTGAGGGGTGGCTGAAGGGGAGGAAATGCTGTGAGTCAGTGCAGCATCCCAGATCCCCCCTGTGAAGGAGCCCAGTCCCACTGTCCAGTGCAGTATCTGGGGGACACCAGCTCCACCAGCCAGTGCCACACTGTGCCAGGCCCCCATGCCACCATGTGGCACATGGGACCCAGCGCTGGAACTGGTGGTTCTGGCTCCTCTCTGTCTCCACAAGGCGTCACCTCGGACGTTCTCAGCCACCCCAGGCACGGCAGTGCCACCCCAGACTGGTGCTCGTGCTGGTGGGGACCCGGCAGACTGGGGAGGGAGTCACGCTGTGTCACAGCCCGCTGTGGCTGCCCGGGGCACTGGCACACTTACATCTTCTCAATGAGCTCCTTCTCATCCAAGGCACCGGGCAGGTCCCGCTTGTTCCCCAGGACGAGGACCTGCGGGGCAGGACAGGGGACACCTGAAGCGCCTGGCCACCAGAACAGGCAGGAACCTGCTCCTGCCACACAGAAGCAGAGCCTGCTTGTGACACCACACAGCCCTGGCTACTCCACTAGGATGTCCCAGACAGAGAAACCCCCTTCAGCAGTACTCGGGAGGCAGAGCACTTCAATTAACTGCCTTAATTAGCTGTACACAGCATCTCCTGTGCACTCCCTACTCCAACACCACATCCTCTCTGAAGGGCACCACCATCTGCTGTGCCATCCAGGACACTGTCCCAGGAGCTTCTCACTGTCTCTGAGCAAAAAGTCAAGAGAAATGGCTAACCCTGACATTACCCAGCAGGAGCAAGCTGTGGATGCCGGGCAGAACCCACTCTGCAGGCAGCCAGCCCAAACCAGGATCAGCTGTTTGTGCCTTCACTGATCTCCCCTTCAAGGCTCTTCACAGCCACAAAAGCATTCTCAGATTGTGTAAAGAAAATAAGCAGCCAGCAGGACTGGTTTGTCCCTCCGGAGCAGCCATGTGACTGTCACCTGACAGGGGCGGGGCTGAGGCTGTGGCTGCCCGGACTGCGCCGGGGCTCCGCAGCAGCACAGGATGCAGCATCTCCCCCGGTTCAGTCGGGAGCCTTGTTCTCAGGAGAGAGCCTTCACAGACCTGCAGCTGCAGCCTGCTATGTCAGGAGCTTAATTTAGCTGGCAGCAGACATTTGGGATCCGTGGCAAGATCTTCAGTTAGCTCCTTCCAAAGGATGCTGATCTGGGATGGTTGGTGCCCATCCCACCCGATACGTACAGTGTGTGCCTGGCACTGCCCCATGTCCCACCTCCTGCATGTGTCACAGTCCAGCAGCTGCTCTCTCAGGAGATGGGACCCTCCTCCCACACCATAAATCAGCTGCAAATCCATACGAGACGACAGATTTCACCCAGAGGGCCTGATCTGTGCTCTCTGCCCTAAAGCTCCCTCTTTGTTGCTTGGCCCAGTTCTGACCTAGAACGTGTCATTGCCCTGGCTCCCTCAGGAGTGCAGCGGGGAAACAACGCCTCCAAGAAAGGGGAGCCCCTCCCTGAACCTGCTCTGCAAGCCCTGGCAGTCCCCAGCCTCGAGACCTGGCGCTGGGGGGACCAACTGAGGCACCAGCTCACCGGGATGCCCTGGAGCTGTGGCTTGTCAAGCAGGTTGTGCAGTTCGTTCTTGGAGGCCTCAATCTTCTCCTGGTCAGCAGCATCCACCATGTACCTGCAAGGGAAGGGACAACCCTGAGCACAGGTGCCCAGGCCTTCACAGCCTCGTGCTGTGCTGAGGTCCGTGCCACCCCCAAACCTCCTCCCATGGCAGCTCGCTGCCTCCACTGGAAACTGGGCCAGCACGTGGAGGTGGTTGATAACAGGATCCTACCACCAAGATGCCTCTTCCCAAGGATGGCTGTGGAGCTGAGAGCCCCTCGTGTCTCCCAGGGGAGTGGGGGACTACCCTATCATTGTCCCTGCAGGTGTCACCCTGCTGACAGCAGGGACAGGCTGGGCAAGGGAAGCCCAGGCAGGAGAAGCTGCAGGACACGTTGTCTCCAAGCACTCAGTGAGACTCATGTGCACATGGCAGCTCCCATGCAAACAGCCAGGAGGGAGGACAAGCAGAGAAGGCAAGAGAAGCTGAGGATGGAGAGGTAACAATGACCCAAGAAGGGGAAGGATCTCCTCGTCCCATTGATGGGGTAACCTTGGGAGGGGCCATGGAACACATGGATGTGAAGCTGGTGGCCAGCAATGCT
This sequence comes from Picathartes gymnocephalus, assembly GCA_013390045.1. Taxonomy (NCBI): domain Eukaryota; kingdom Metazoa; phylum Chordata; class Aves; order Passeriformes; family Picathartidae; genus Picathartes; species Picathartes gymnocephalus. Next base: position 37,289 of record WEKY01048692.1, on the reverse strand, counting down.
TCTCTGAGCAGAAGGAGAGATTTGGGAAAGGATTTTGTTCTTACAGAACAACTTTTATCCTGCAAAGGATGTCAGTGAAGCCAAAACTTGGGTGAGTAATCAATCAAAGCAGCCTTGATTTCAAAGATCAAGAAGCTGGGAGAGGAGTGAAAGCTCATCAGGCTTTGGGGAGTTATTTAAAAATAGGAAAAGAGCTACTAAGTGCTTAACACAGGAAAATGGGAAGGCTGTGCCAAGAAGGAAAAACACCCCCAGAGACTGCCCCATGCATGTTGGGTGGGGGGGAGGGCTGAGAGCAAAGGGACAGGGACATGACACAGCTCGAGGTGATGAGGGCAGACTGGAGTGTAACCTGGATGCTCACAGGTCCTTTTGGCCCACGTGGGCCAAAATTATGACATTATGGAAGCAGGCAGCAAAAGGAGTGAAAAGACAGAAGTTTTTCTCATTTCCAGCAAAGCTCCTTGTAATAAAAACCCTCCTGCAGGTCCAAGGCCATGTCCCACCATGGTGACAATCTGTAAGGGCAGGAGCAGACACCACTGTCCCAACATGCAGAACAAGCAGTACCATGCTCCTCCTCACCTGCCAAGGCTTAGAGTTGGGAAGGGCAGCACAGAAATCAGCCCTCTGAATCTCAGGCTGTACTCACTTGGGCAAGATCCCATAAATCTCACTTTCTGACTGGGTTTAAGGAACCCCAGTATGGTGTTCCAGGATCAGTATTTGTCCTTTGGAATAGGCAACCTGCATCCCAAGAGCCCCTTGCCATGCCCATCCCGAGCCTGGACTCCCTGGGATTGCTTTTACTGCCCTGTTTGCAAGCAGGGACTCCCAGGGACACTGAGATTTGCTGACTCAGTAGTGGGTGTTGCACTGAGACTCCTGCTCTCAGCACAAGATTTATCTGGCAGCACACAAACATCCTGACCTGGAAACCGGCCTCGGGGAAGGGCTGAGCCCCACCACCAGGCTCTGCTCAGCCCCTGCCGTGAGCAGCCAGCACAGAAGGTGCTTGGGAGCCTGCAAGGGTAAGATCTGAGGAACAGAGCTGGACTGAGTGATGCTGGAAGGGAAGAGAAGGGTCTGCCACAGCTGGAGTGACCTGGCTGTCCTTTGCTCAAAGCCTGTGTAGACATTAGTCCCCAGGGGAAGTATCTGGAAAAAAGGAGGCTCAGGGGGGACCTACTCAGCCTCTCCAACTCCCTGACAGGAGGGTGGAGCCAGGTGGGGATCGCGCTCTCCTCCAGGGAAACAAGTGACAAGACCAGAGGAAATGACTTCAAGTTGTACCAGGGAAGGTTTAGGTTGGATATTGGGAAAAATTTCTTCCCTGAAAGGGTAGCCAGGCCCTGGCACAGGCTGCCCAGGGCAGTGGTAGAGTCACCATCCCTGGAGGTATTCGAAAACCATCTGGGGACATAGCCTGGTGCTGAATATGGTGGTGTTGGGTTAACGGTTGAACTTAATGATCTCAGAGATCTTTTCCAACCTTAATGATTCCGTGATGATTCAGTGATTCCAACTCCTGACACAGGTGTCCAGCTCGGGCAGCAAAGGCACCGCAGCTCCCCTGGCACCCCAGCACCCAGGGGTGGGGTGATGCCCCCTCCCCGGCAAGGCTCAGCACCAGCACGGGGGTGACAGCAGGGTCCCCCGGGATACTCACACGATGGCACTGACTCCACGGCAGTACCGCTCCCACATGCTGCGGAACCGTGGCTGCCCACCGATGTCCCAGAGCTGTGGGAGATGGGAGAAGGCAGCGTTAGCCCGGCACGGTGCCCATCGCCCCGCGCTCCTGCCCAACGCTCTTCCTCCCCCGTGTGGCCACCTGGGGCATTTCGGCCACGCACCAAACCCATCCCCATCCCCTTCTCTTCAGCTCAAACCTCAGGAGGAGGCTCCTGACTTGATAAAGAAGGGAGAAACCTCAGGAAGGGCAGCTGCAGGATGCTGAATCCCCCTGCAGTGTGCCTCTGCTGGCATGGAGGGATGCCCTGGCCCAAGCTGGGTGCTCTCCCCCATGCCCATCACACCTCCTGGCATTTCCCTGAGGCATTTCCCATTTACGAACGTTCAGCACACTCTCAAAAGTGTTCCAGCAGCAGCCAGAAATCTCCCAGCCACCTTTTCAAGCCTGTCCAAGAGCTATTTCCCAATACAACCCCGGGCTCTTGAAAGATCCAGAACAGGTAGAATGCTCCTCTTCCTTTGCTCCTATGGCAGAGACCAGGACTGTAAGCCATGAGCTGTTTGTTCTTCCCAGCACTACCACCCTCAGCAAGATGACCACATCTGTTAAGTCCCTACCAGCAAGCCACAGATATAAGGAAACCTCCAGCTTTCCAGCCCAGACTGGCTCTTACTGCAAAGTCTGCATCTCCTACACCCCTTCCCATCACCTCCTCTGGTGGGTACCTGCAGGACCCGAGCAGGGCAAATCTTTCACTTCCAGATGGTGGAATCACAATCCCTGGAAATGTTAACAAAACATGTGGATGTGGCACTTGGAGACATAGTTTAGTGGTGAACATGGCACTCCTGGGGGAATGGTTAGACTTGATCTAAATCTTAAATCTTAAAGAGGTTTTCTAATATTACTGATGCTATGCTTCTGTTCTGTGAGCTGCAGCTGGGGTCCCTGTAACTCTTCCACCTTCAGCAGAAGAGCCACCAATCTCCCTTAACTCTGCCTTTCAACACAAGAAAGTAACAACTGCATCTTACCTTTATGGTAACATTCCCTTTGGTGATCTTCCTCATGTTGAAGCCCACTGTCGGGATCATGTCTTCATTGAACTGTCCTGACTGCAAGGAACAAGGTGGGACAGCGTTAGGAGGCAGAGGGATGGGGCCAGCCTGCCCCGGCAGGGCAGCAGGGCTGGTAGCCTGGGATAACGCCAAAGGCTCTGCCAGCCCTGCCCTGCCCTGGCACAGTGCAAGCCTCCTGCAGGCCCATGCCAGGAACCCAGAGCCCAGGAGACACGGTGCCACCAGGACGATGGGAATGCTGTGTCCTGGTTCTGGCCCACAGGGACGGGGTGTGGCCAAGGCAATGTGTGTTTCAGTACCACCTTACATCACTGCCATGGCCAGGGAAAAGGGAAACTCGCTCTCTTCCAAGAAGAATGGAGTTCTTTTCCAGTTCGGAGAAAGCCTGGTGGGTGGAGGGAAGCCAATGTTTCATTGTCCCGGGCTCGGTGAGCATTTTGCATGTAAATCACCCTCTCTTTGTACACTTTTGTTATTATTAGTGTTGCTCTTACTGTTTTCTTATCTAGTTGCTGCTTCTAGTAAATTGTTCTTATCTCAACCCGTAATCTTTGCCTTTTGTGCTTCCAGCTGGAGGGGGAAGGGGAAGCCAGTGGCAGCAAACACCGGTGGGAGCACCAAACTGCGGAACACCATTCCTAAACCATGACGCTGTGGCTGCTGCGATGGGCACAGGTGCCCTGGGTGCCCCAGTGCAGTCCTCAACCCTGCAGCGAGCTGCCAAGCTCAGCCCTGGACACACTGTTGTCCCGGTGGGCTGGGGCTTGCCCATCCCAGCTCTCTCAAGGTGGGATTCCCAAGCCCTTTGTGGGAGGAGGCTGAGACCTCTGCAGTGACCTCTGGAGAGACAGCCCTGCAAGGACCCTCGGGCTTTCCAGGCTGGGCTTCCCACCCAGGGAGCCACCTCCTGCTCCAGCTCCTTTCCAGTTGCAAGTCCTTGGGGCACCAGCATGTTTCATGCTTTGGATCATTTATGGTCCAGCTCAAACCAGACTGACTTCTGCTTTCAAGCGAGTGCTGTCTGCACTGGTGCCCCAGTCCTGCATCCTGCCTGTGCTGGGTGACTTGGGGGTCACAGAGGGCCCCACTTCCCCCAGGAGCTGTTCCCAGTGCAGCTCCATGTCTGTTCAGTTTATGCATCAGATGCGTGAGATCCCTGTGGGGCTGCAGCATCCCAGCCCTGCTGTGGAACGGGTTAGGCTTGTCGGAGCAGTGAGCAGGAACCATCCCTCTGTTGATGCTGGCTCCTGAGCACCACACCAAAGTGTCTGCTAAAGCCCACCTCACATTCCAGTTTGCTGCTGGGATCCCAAGGCTGCAGGACGGGCCCAGGTGGAGCAGCACAAGGGATGTTTCGGGCAGTCCCAGCAGTGATGTGGCATCTCTGGGGCAGGAGACAGGAGCTGGCACAGCCCTCCACCCACTGCCTCCAGCTGCTTCCCTGGGACTCAAATCAGGCATATGGGCTGTAAATGCATCCTGGGGAGAGGCCACGCTGCAGAATGCTGAAGCGCCAGTAGGGCAGACTGTTTGACAACTCGGATAACGCAGCTGTGGGGATTTTGGCCATCAGTGCCAGAAACCTGCAGGAACAACCAACAATGGCCAAACTCATCCTAACAGGTCTTTACTACCTTAAAACCTCTGTTTCTTGAGGGCATTTCTCTTAGTTAACACAAACCCCAAAACAGGAAGTCAGTTTATGCTATTTTCTCATAAGCAGATTTTTGTGCCTGGTTGAGCCTGTGGCTCCTCCAGATGCACCACATCAGCAAGTCCCCAGGGTTTTCCTGACCTCTTCCAAACGCTCTGCAATACACACTGCTTCCCTTTTTCATATCCCTTTTGCATTCTGCAGCAAAATCCAGCAGCCGAGGGGTGTTCAGGCCACGCTGCAACCAGAAAGCACTGGGGGAAAGGGCGTGGGGAGAGGAGGGGAAGCAGGCAGGGATCCACAGGGGATGTCTCCTACAGACTGAGGTTCAACACACAACTGAGCCTTATGAAAATAAGAAATTCTCAGGCTTTGATCGGTGGGCACACAGAGCAATTGCTGAAGAGCTGTTGGAAGCTGCAGGCGCCTCCCTCAGGGATCCCAGACCCCATCCTGGGATCTGCTGGCTGTGCAAAAGCCACACAGGATATGGTTCCTGTGTGATAGAAGCCTCTTCCAGGAAGGAGTGGGCTGCAGGAACCAGGAGTCGCCTCTTCTTTCCTCCATGGGTGGGACATGTCTGTCCCACAGCCTTACATGAGTGAGCACAGCCTTACTCCCCTGCCCCAAACCCCTCTCCCACTGCAGCACCTGCCCCCAGGCTGCCACAGCCAAGGGGCCAAAACAAAACCCCTTGAGCTGTCCCAAACAGGCTGAGCTGGGAATGCAATGCACTGTGGTCCAGGATGGCTCACACGTGCTCCCTGCTGTCCCAGCACCCACAGAAGCATCTTGCATGTGCTCCTCCTCCATCAGCTCCTCCTGCATCAGCTGCTCTCTGAAAGCAACTCTCAGTGATGGAAACACACAGTTTCCTCTTTCCTCTCCAACCACCCCTGACGGTGGTGCCTTCAAAACATTTTCAGCTCCTCACAGGGTCCAGCCATTCGCAGCTCCAAGAGCACCCAGACGGAGACAAGCAAAAGCTTCACTGGAGACATTCTTTCCCCAAGTTTTGGTGGTGTAATGGACATAGCATCCATGCTGAAGCTGAAGATGATGCCAAGCCACACCGATTGCTTAAGAATGGGATTCTGATGGGAAGCACAAAAATAGTTGCAGGCAAGACGGATTTTGTGGCTACAAATGGCAGCTCAGGTCTTTACAGACTCCAGTTCATTGCTGGTTTTGCCAGCTCTGCCCAAATCACTCTGCCTTGGTGTCCTGCCTGGAAGACAAGTGACCTTTCTGCCAAGCCCCAACGCTTTCCAGGTGGGTTACTGGGAGAAGTGGCCAGAATTCAGCTTTTGCCAGGGCAGGCGGTGCCCCCAGCTCATGCTAAGCCCCATCCCCTGGCACATGCACGTGGGCACCACATCACCTGCCACTTCAGCCACCATCCCTTGCTCAGACAGGGCCCAGGACCTTGGCTTGCTGGCACATGCAGAGAAGCCACATCAGCCTCCACTAGCTGTGGTGAGCAGCGTGCAGGGCTGAGGTGGCCAGGCCCTGCTCCTCACTGTGGCCAAGTGTCTGTCATCCTGTCCCAGCACAGGATGACACTGAACTGATGTGACCTGCTCCAGATGAATCATTGCTCTGCAGCCCTGCTCCCCAGAGATGGCAGTGCTGGAAGCCTAGCCCTGGCTCTGTGCAGCTGTGTCTCCACCAGAGCACGGCCCTCTGTGGGACAGAGGCAGGAGCACAAAGCACCTCGGGTTGGGTGTCTCCCACCACTGCCTGGGTCATCCCCAAAACTGCCCAGCCTGGCACTCCTGCAGGCCTCTCCTGCCATGTGGCACTTAAGTCCCTGCCAAACCCTGCCCAAGCTCTAACATGGAAGGGAACATATATAAAAGATATAAGAAAGAAATTTTTTATGATATGAGAAGTGAGGCCCTGGCACAGGTTGCCCAGAGAAGGTGTGGCTGCCCCCTCCCTGGAGATGTTCAAGGTCAGGTTGGATGGGTCTTGGAGCAAACCCAAGTCTAGTGGAAGATGTCCCTGTCTGTGCCTGTCAATGGTAGAGGTGTTGGACAAGGTGATCTTTAAAGGTCCCTTCCAACCCAAATCACTCTATGATCCTATCTCAGGAAAGCCACACTGTCCATTTTTATTGGCTCATGTTGACAGAGATTGCAGCAGCAAGACAAGACCATGCCCCAGCCAGATTCTCCTCCTCTTCCAGAAATATGGAGAAACTGCCCAGAAAACCCACTGCCTTCTGCATTATGAAGCTAAGGTGCCAAGACACACCTGTGAAGGGCCCAGGTGCTGCATCTGGAGCCACGAGGCAGCATGAGAACCCACAGCCACATGCCACCCACCCTGGCCCTGCCAGACCCCACTCAAAGGGCACATCCAGAGTTACTGGGAGAGGTAGGAGACAAGACAGACCAGTGCAAATGCACCAAAACATCTCCCTGCTACTTCCTCAGCACCTCTCTCCTCCACCTCCACAGCAAACCCTGGGGATCTTGCAGACCTGGAGCTGCACCTTCCCTCCCAAGCACAAGAGCACATCCTGCCAAGATGGGTCAGCTGGCTGGTGAAGAGGTCGGTGTCTTTCTGAGGATGGGTGGGAGCAGGTGCTGAGCTCTGCAGTTCTCTGAGCCTCCCTGGCAGTGCTGTTGGAGAGCTGGGTACCTGCCACACCATCCAGCACCCTACCTGGTGCCAAATGCGAGGCTGATGAGGTTTCACAGGATGGGTCAGGTTGGAAGGACCATGGTGGGTCATCTGATCCAACCTCCCTGCTCAACCAGGATCATCCCAGAGCACATGGCACAGCACTATTCCCAGACAGTTCTGGAATATCTCCAGTGAGGGGGACTTCACACCCCTGCTGGGCAGCCTGTTCAGTGCACAGTCACTGCACAGGAAAGAAGTTGTTCTTCATGTTAAGGTGGAACTTCCTGGGCACCAGTTTTTGCCCACTGCCTCTTGTCCCACTGCTGGGCCACAGGGGGCAGAGCCTGGTGCATGCTCTGACCCCTCCCTGCAGACACTGACAGACACTTACGAGGGTCCCTCTCAGCCACCTCTTTTTGGCTGTTTGGCTCAACAGCATCAGCTCCCTCAGCCTGTCCTCGTAAGAGAGATGCTCCAGTCCTCTCAGCATCTTCACAGCCTCCACTGAACTCGCTCCAGGAGCTCCATGCTTCCTGCTGCAGCACTGGTCTGAATCGCTCTCCAAGCAGGGCTGAAGCACAGGACGGTGCCCCAGAGCTCCCACCACACATGTCCAACACCCCGGCACTTGTGGCTTCACTCCTGGAAGGCTCTAGCACAGGTAGAATGCGTGTGATGTTAAAAAGCAGCAACGCTCTCTTGTTCTAACCATGGCCTGCACTGACAGGTTTCGGGCCCCTGCTGAGGAGCTCTCAATGCCCTCAAGTCACCCTTGTCATCACCAGACTGGGGAAAAGGCAGCTAACAGCCCACTGGCTTCAGGTTAAATCAAGAGCAGGTGTATCTACAGTTTCACTTCTCCTTGCAGGCAAGACTTCAAGCCTCAGCTCTCAACAGCCAAGAAAAGAAAAAATAAGTCCTGGAAAATCAAAGTCCCCAGGCAGGTGACCTAGGAGGAGTCATCCTCATCACAGCTGCCTTCAGCAAAGCCCGTGCCTGGCACAACCACGGCCTGGTTGCTGGAGGGAGCCACCCATCTTCCAGGGAACTGGAGTCCACTTTTCAGTCAGGTGCAGCTACAAATCCTGGAAGAAAAGGATGGTGCCAACCCCCCCGAGCAGGTCCAGTCCCAGAAAGGCTTCTTGCGACATCTCTCCAACAACACCAAAGTCCCACACTTCTTCAGTTCAGGTTCTATCCCCCCACAAAGCCCAAATCACAGCTATTTCCCCTTCCAACAACCCCATTGCAGCACCCTAAAGCCAGGCTCCTCCAGACCTTCTCAGGCAGTTCCTGTTGAGTTGGTATTTTCTGTGTCATGCTCCTATTTCACTGTGCCCAGCAAGTCCTTCTTCCCAGAATGTCTTCTCAAAAGTTGGTGCCCCTTTTTGTGTGCATCTGCCACAAAACTTGAACTTTCCAAATAACTTGAGAGGCTGAACTCAGCACCCTGAGCCCGACTGCCGTGTGAGGGTCTCAAACACCCCACCACAGACCTGACAGACCACCAGGCCATGGTGCCAACTTCAGCCGCCCCAAGAGCTGCTGTAATTCCTCAAAGTCCCTTTTCCCTACACCAGCAATCCTGGCTAAGCAGAAAGAGTCCCAGTGCATGGGTCTTGCCAGTGGGGTGTAGCCCACAGTAAAAGTGCCAGGTAACAAAGCATTTACTTGCAGAAGCAAACCCCACAAAGCCCACAGTGAGCCCTGTCTGCTCCAGATGCGGCTGGGAGAGGAGGAGGCATGTGGGCAACAGGGAGCTGAGCAACACCAACCCCTGGGATTTCCAGCCCTGTGCGGGCAGAACAGCGCAGCAGGTCTGGGATAAAGCTCCATCACCCTTCACAGTTTAGCTGGGTGATTAAAACTGACCCTAAATTACTTTGCCATTTTTAAGGCACCCTGGGTGCTGTTAACAGGCAGCAGCATCCAGCGGATCCAGAGCAGGAGCAGCCCACATGTGGCACCGCCAGGTCCCACGTGGGGATTGCAAAAATTGACTATTAAACACAAAAATGGCAGGGAGAGGTCCCCCGAAAATAGGATTGGTGCTCAGGGTCACTGCCCCAGAGCCAAAACGCTCCCTGTACCCAGAGGCTGGTGCTGGTTTATGGAGAGAACCAGCAGGAGACTGGAGCACTAAGTAGTGACTTCCAGCAAAACAGCTCAAGAGCAGGAGTGCCATCGTCTCCACGATGAAAAGCATTTTAGGGTGTCCTCCCTCTGCCCCTAGACACTTCAGGAAGGACATTTTTGTCCCTGAGCACCTCCCAAAGAGCATGGCTGCAGTGCAATGAAGCCTCCATATGAGCTGAAAATCCCCTGTGACAGCCCAGCAGCTTCCTGCACCCCGAGCAAGCAGCAACAACTCCCTCTGCTTCGGAGCCACGGAGAGCATGGACTTCGGAGCAACGTGCAGGGGGCCAGGGGGCAGCGGGGGAACCAGGACGGATCTGCATCCACCTCCCTCCATGAAACCCCTGGGTGCAACAGCACAAACCCCCTCCCTTCAGGATCCTCGTGCCATCACCCATTGAGAGGGCACGGACTACCCAAAAAGAAAGAGGGGAGCATCCCCATAGGTGAAGCCACGCCCTGAGCTCTGGGATCCAGGACATGCAGCTCCTGATCCACTGCTGGATGCAGGGACCGGGTGGACAAGGCAGCATAGCCAGGGAGAGGCCAAGGTTGGAGGGGCCCAAGGCGGTGTCGCTGCCCCGTTCCCGAGCAGCCGGCACCCACAGGACGCTGCTGCTGGAGGATGCTTCCCGAGGAAGGTCGCCAGGCAAACACCTCCCACACCGACCCCCAGGCAAGGAACCCCGGTGGCACCGAGCCCGGCAGGGTCGCCATGAGGCCCCACCTGCGCGTCCCGGTGGCGGCAGGGACGATGACAAAGCGCCTGCTGTTCCGGTAGGAGAGCCGGAGCTGCCCGGCTCCCAGGGCCGCGGCTCCCGCAGACCTGCCGGCCGACAGTGCCCGTGCAGGAGAGCGCAGGGGGGTGCCAGGACCCTTGCCCAGGCCCTGCTCCGGCTGCGGCCCCGAGCACGGCACTCGGCTCCGGGGATGCGGGGAGCAAACGCTGCGCTTTTTCCGAGCCTGCACCCTGCACCCCACACTGCACCCCACTGCTGCATCCCGCAGCCCCAGCCTGCACCCCTTCCCCAAAGGCGTTTTCAGGCTGGGGTGCGATAGGGCGGGGACGTTCTGAGAAGTACCCAGGGGGTGCAATGGGGGCAATGGGGGTGCAGTAGGGGGTGCAATGAGGGGGTGGAAGGCGCGGGGATGCAGAGGGGGTGCCACGGGGGTGCAGTGGGGGTGCAATGGGGGTGGCATGGGGGTGCCATGGGGATGCAATGGGGATGCAGTCGGGGTGCCATGGGGGTGCCATGGGGGTGCCATGGGGGTGCAGTGGG
>WEKY01048692.1:0-24774 GCA_013390045.1 Picathartes gymnocephalus | reverse complement strand
CAGGGGGTGCAGGGGGCAGTGGGTGCAGGGGGTGCAGGTGTTGGAGGGGTGCAGGCAGTGTGGGCAGTGCTGGGTGGGGGAGATGCAGGGCACGGGGGTGCTGGGGTTGCAGAGGTCCTGGAGTACCTGCGGGTGCAGGGTGTGATCAGTGCAGGAGAGCTGGGGGTGCAGGGGTGTGGGTGCACAGGGCTGTGCAGCAGTGCTGGAGGTCAGCAGTCAGGGTGGGCAGTGGCGTGTGCTGGGTGCCAGGAGCCCCGAGCAATGCCACAGAAGCCGATGATTCCCACCTGGAAAACGAGACACAACCCAAAGGCACAGCTCCCTTGAAGGATGTCCCTGTGACACCTCCACCCTGCCGCCACAGCAGCCTTCAGCCATCAGGCTGGGCCCTGCAGCCTCAAAACCCCCCTGCTTTGCCTCAGCCCAGCTCTGCTAGGCTGGGGGGATGCAGAGCTGCTCCAGGTGTGTGTGCTGGCTGTGCCTTGGCTCTGTGTGCTGTCCCACGCCGTGCTGAGGGCTCAGGGCAGGGGCTGCCTGGCTGTGCTGTGCCAACTGGGCTCCGTGCCATCCACGTGGGATCTGAGCCACTCCTAAAGCAAGGACTTCCACACCAGGCCGTTTGCAATTGCCTTACACCAGGTCCTTTATTCCGGCAGTTGCTGGGGAGAGCCCATGTGCAGAGGTTGTTTGTGCTCTCCTGAGAGACAAAGATGCTGAATCCACTGCTGGGTGTGCCCGAGACAGAGGTGTGTGCACAGCAAATAGGGGAACTGGGTTGGAGTTCGATTCACAGGGGGTATCTCAGCCCTGACAATTAATGGTGGGAAAGTTTCCCTCATGTGCTATATGTCATGGGGAAGCTGCCTTTGTTTTTGGAGACAGAAAGCATTTTGCTTTCCAAGCTGCTGCAGCCTGCTCAGGACCCCTGTGCTCTTGAAGAGAGGCCTGAGGAAGCAGAAATATAATTGTTTTCTGTAATCACCCCATCATAACTCCTCATACCAGTGAAAAATTCATCATTCCCCAAATCTTGCATGTAATTTCTGCTTGAAGATTTTTTTTTTTTTTTCCCCCACAGATTCAGAGATTTGTTCAGGTTGGGAAAGACCTCTAATATCATCGAACCCAACCTTTATCCCAGCACTGCCATGGTCACCACTGAACCATCCCCAAGTCACCGTCCTGCAGGGATGGTGACTCCACCACTGCCCTGGGCAGCCTGTGCCAGGGCCTGGCCACCCTTTTGGTGAACAAATCTTTCCTAATATCCAATCTACACTGCTCTCAGTGCAGTTTGAGGCCACTTCCTCTTGTCCTGTCCCTGTTCCCTGGGAGCAGAGCCTGACCCCACCCTGGCTGCCCCCTCCTGTCAGAGAGCTGTGCAGAGCCAGAAGGCCCCCCCTGAGCTTCCTTTCCTTCAGGCTGAGCCAGCTCCCTCAGCTGCTTCTGATGCTCCAGACCCTTCCCCAGCTCTGTTGCCCTTCTCTAGACATGATCCAGCACTTGAAGTGTCTTTCTTTTCATGAAGGGCCCAAAACTGTACCCAGCATTTGAGGTGGGGCCCCACAAATACCGGGGGAAAACAGATTTTTGTTTATCATTTCAGCCCAAAGAATGTCCCTACACCAGTTTGGGACTTCCCCCCAGCATTCCTGCAGCACTGAAGCTGTTAGAGATTGCCCCTGGATCGTAGGGATGTTCCTGCAGTCCCTGCCACAGAAACCCAGTGCTCAAACCAAACTCACTCCTCACAGAAGGGACAACAGCTCGGTTGTTGAGCATCCCCACACTGGGAGAGACATGAACAAATGAGCAAAAAAGATCATTTCCATGCACCATCCCCACTCCACCCACCCTATTTCCCTTATTCCCATCAAGGGGAGCCAGCCCTGACAGGTTTGGGGACACCTGGCTGTCTCCCAGTGGTTTGAACCAGAGTCCCAAGCTCTGTCCCTCTGTCCCCGCAGAGGGTCTGTGGTGGCACATGCAGAGATACACACACCAGATCTGGTCCCCACGGCTGCACCCTCGCAGCACTGTCCCTCATTGTGCCACCCCGTGGTCTCCATGCCAGGAGCTGGGGACTGGGCAGAGCCCTGTGTAAGAGCTGGCACCACCCCAGGGCCTCTCCAGACAAGAGCATGTTTGACATGCCCAGGAGGTTCTCATGTGATTGCTCAACCAAGTTCCCTAAGGAAACGGAGAGGTCAGGGCTGTGGTGGGTCAGGGGTGGCTTATCCTCTGCTCCCCTGGCTCCGAGTTTAACCCGTGGCTCACCAAGGACCAGCACAAAGAGGTGTCACTGCCATATCCCACAGTGTCCCTGCTGCTCCCAGGCACCAGGTGAGTGCTGCTGGGTGGCCTCATCCTCTGTGGGGTCCCACCTGCTGCAGGTGCTCCCATGGGGCCTTCTTGAGATCCTGGGACCCCAGTGCCTGGAATTGTCAAAGCATGCCCTGAAATAGCTCCTTTCCAGGTTTTTTTGGAGCCTCTCACTCACCTGAGAGCAAAGCTGTTATTAAATACTCAGAATGCTGGATTTTGGCACGAGCTCTGCCTTTCCACAGACCTGCTGAAGCAGTGCTGTGTTTGATGGCATTGAAGCTTTCCACCAGCTGCAAGTGAATGTGGAGCATTCTGGGTCTACTTGCCACCACCAAAGCTGGTGTGTGCCACAAGGGTGATGTGGGCCACGTGGCCACCAGGTTTGTTCCTCCCATCCCAGTCAGTTGTTGCAAGGGGAGGGAATGGATTACCAGCCTGGAAAACCACTGGGCAAAATTACAGTCATGTGGATAGGACATGATCTTATGTCTTGTATCTTTATACCTAATATATTTTCTTAGATGTAAGAAAGAAATATTTTACAAAGAGGGTGGTGAGGTCCTGGCACAGGTTGCCCAGATCAGCTGTGGCTGCCCCATCCCTGCAAGTGTTGGACTTGGAGCAACCTGGTCTAGCAGAAGGGGTTGGGATTAGATGGCCTTCCAACCCAAACTGTTCTGTGATTCTATGGAGGAAAGGCTTTTCTTGGGCCCTGGGCAGGACCTGGCCTCCGTGGGATGTGGTTCTCAGGATGCTGCAGCCCATGGCCCCCAGGGCCAGCGTGCTCTGCCTGCCTGGGCTGTACCTCCTGTGAAGCACAGCAACAGAAGGGTGAGGACAGCTGGGGCCATACCTGGGGTTTCAGTGAGGAAGCGAGGAACAGGAGCAATCTTGGCTCTGCTGAAACCCCTGGCTGAGCTCAGGGACTTAATCCTAGCCCAGGGCATGGGGAAGCTGAGGTTTTGGAGAGATTCCCTTCCTCTGCCTGCTGGGCACCCCGGTCTTTATGGAGCGGGTGAGGCAGTTTCTCGGGACACTCGGGACACAGCCAGAGCAGCTCAAACCCTGCTGCACCCCTGACAAGGGCTGAGCCCAGGATGGGGTTTGGCAATAACACAGCAATGGCTCAGCACAGCCCCCAGCACAGCTCAGGGAGTCCGTGCATAGAGGATGGAGAGAACTCGCACCGTGGCCAGGTAAGTGTGGAACAGATGGAGCTGGTAGGAATTGAGATCAAAAGGCAGGAAACCTGCTTAACTGATCATAATCTGCATCAGACAGCTGAACTGGAAAAACTCCCAGCACCTGATGGGAAATCTGGGAGGAGGTGACAACCTCCCTGGCCCAGCTGCAGTCCTGGCGCTGCTCCTGCATGCCTTGGGAGGCCCTCGTGCCGCTCCGGGCCAGAGCCTGCCCTAAGAGCTCTCCTCTGGATAGCAAACTGAAAGCACCAGGAAAATGGTTTGTGTCCTGCTGTCCAGGGAGTGCAGGAAAACTGTGCAGCTGCAGTTTGCAAGCCTTCAAGTTCTCCTGCCTGATGGCAGTGGGGGAGGAAAGACTTGAGGAGGGGGATGCGGAATAAAGCCTGTCTCACAACTCACACCTCTATTGGTGTCTCCAGAGACGCCATTAGAGGCAACAGTGTTACACCAAGTTACCCGAGAAGGCAAAGTCCTGAGCCGTGCACTGACCTTCAGGGAGCTTTCAGAAGCTCCACAGCCTCTCCAAGAGCCTGAGCATCATGCAGGACTCTCAGAGAGAACACAATTCCCCCCCAAAGCACGGGGCTGGGCAGGTTGGGGCGTAAGAAAGGGTTGGCCTGGCAGTAGGAACAGGGAGATTTCTCTGCCAGGATGATCGAAATGCAGTAGGTGAAAGGATGTTACTTGGGACCTGTTCCTTTTCCTGCTGCTGGGCCAGGAAGTGGATTTGTTCCTGGTGCTAAGGGCAGGAACTGGACAGGGAAGACCATTGGGCAGTGATTCAGCTGCATTTCAGGGGCTGTGAAGGGGTAGGTCATGCACACAGCCCTGAGCTGGGGAAGCTCAGGGAGCCCAGGCGAGCTCAGACTCATGCAGCAGGAAGATTGACCCTTTTTTCTCTGGGTCTCACACTGGGTCACAGGGCTTGTGACATGGGTGGGCACAGACTGGGCAGATCCCATCTCCTTCCCAGTCCTCACTGCCCAAGTGGGTGTGCAATGCCCATCAGCCAAGGGCAGCCTTGAATAGCTTCAAAACCCTTCACAGAATGTTTCCATCTCCATGCTTTACGCCAAAATGTTTTTCCAACTTCTATTTTCCCCCTCCCTGGATTTATCACTTAAAAAGACAACCGGATAAAACCCAAATATTATTTGTTCTGATTTCAGAAAAAAACCCCCAAGAATTCAAAATCCCCATCCTCAACGTAACAGAAGGCTATTGGGAATATATCACTTGCAAACTGCGCTTGGGAATCTCCCCTGCTAGGGAGAATGGAGGTTTGGGCTGGATAGTAGGGAAAATTTCTTCCCTGAAAGGGTGGTCAGGCACTGGCACAGGGAGGTGGTGGAGTCACCATCCCTGGAGGTGTTCAAGAAACAACTATACATGTCAATTCATGATACAGTTTAGTGGGCATGGTGGGATTCGATCAGAGGTTGGACTTGATGACCTTGGAGGTCTTTTCTAACCTTAATAATTCCATGATGCTACTTTAAGGCTGTTGAGAAGGTGTTGGCTGAACGTGGAGAAGAAAGCAAGCTGAGGAACGCTGTTAGCCGACCGTGCACCAAGACATCAAGGTGTGTCTTTAGCAAGAACAGCTTCATGGTGCACGTTTGAAGCAAGCGCAGCCCTGCCCACAAAGGATGCACAGCCAGGACAGAGGCTCCATTTATTTCAGGGGAGTTCTACCAGTGCTGTGTCTAACGGGGTGAACATCTGTGTGCAGCTGAAAGGCAAACCACGCTCCTGGCACCTGCCAGCTGCAGTTCCTCTGCACAGCTTGCTGTTCTGGTTCAGGATCTTGCACCTCTCAAAAGCCAAAGCTTCTTTCTATGGGTGAAATCTGCCTCGAGCCAGCAGAAGTGGCCCAGTGCACCCAGTGCACCCAGTGCACCACCTCACCTTGCTCATCCCCAGGGTCCACAGCCACTGTCCCCGTGGGTTTGCTCAGCTGTACTCATCCCAAGGGACGTTCATGCTGCTGCTCTGTGGCCTGGCAGCATCAGGAGAGGTTTTGGTGAAGCTGTCCCCGAGGCTGGTGCAGGAGAGGTCAGAGCAGGGAGCCAGAAGCCCGGTGAGAGCCCTGCATTAGTGACCTCCCCGCTCTGGCAGCTGGGAAGCGTAGAGAGCTAGTGTGTGATGGAGGAACTGGTACTGCTCGCTCGTCTGGATCATCCCACCTCTGCAAGGGAAAGGCAGGGCCTACTGACACTTCACCAAACACAGAACTCTGTTCCCAGCTCTCTGCTCCCAGGCCACAAATATTCCCACTTCACCAGCCATGGCAAGATGCCTCTGAAACAGGCACCAGAGCAGGCCAAAGGATACAGGGGTTCAGAAGCATTGCTGGGCTGTTCAAAATGAGATTAGCAACTGATGTGGTGCTAATTTTCACCTGTACTTCTTGAAAAGTGGCCAGATGGAGTGTTTCTGGATTTAGTGGCTGAGCTAGAAGGGAGGCTGCCAGGTGCACAGCCCCTCTCCTCTCCCTCATGTCCTCGGGTCAGAGCCACAACAGCTCCGACAGCAGAACCAGCCTGGCACTGGGAATTGTTTGCTATCCACACATCTGCACCCCCAGCAACATTTCTGGTTTCCAGCAGAAATAGTCCCCATGCCCCCTAGGGATGCCCATCCCCATGCTTCTGCCACATCCCTCCCACACCCCTCCTCCCAGGCCTGGCACCCAGCAGGACCCTCCAAGGAGCCCCCTGCTCCGAGTACCCACCTGTCCACGCGCAGACGGCACACGATTCCAAGGATATCCACCTCCCCCTTGTCCTTCAGCTGCTGGCAGCCGATCCTGGTGGCAATGAAGCAGCCTGTGCGGCCGATGCCTGCGCTGCAGGACAGACACAGCCGTGCTGAGCACCGACAGCTCCACTGCAGCCACTGCACCTGCATCTTGCTGAGCTGGGATGCACTCCTGCATGGGTTTGCTGCTGTGATTTCTTCCTAGAGGGGTGCTGGGGTGGCTGGCCCCAGCTGTCAGACCAAGCTTCTTAGCCAGGCACCAAAAGCCATGGGCTGGGGTCACTCTGCCATGGCAAGGAGTTCTTGCTGTGTTGCACAGCCCGGCTGAGGCTGCTCTGGAAGCACAAAACCAGTCTGTGCCCCGTCCTTGTGCAGTGTAGGCAGCTCTGCAGCCCCTTTCCCTCCCAGCTGGGCTCTAACCCCAGCACCAGTGGTTTCCACCCAGCCTGCAGCAGTGCATGCTGAGTGTGTTCCATAGGGATAACCGGGTGCTCTGCTTCACTGTCCCCAAATTCACTTAGCAAGGACAGAAAATAGGCAGAGGCCACCTCCTGCAGGAGGGCTGGCCTGAAACGTGGCTCCACACCCAAGCCACAGGCCATGCTTGGTGGCACAGGGAGCAGGAATCATGGAATTCCAGAATGGGTCAGGTTTGAAGGGACCAACTACGGGGTCATCTGCTTCCATCTCCCTGCTCAAGCAGGATCTTCCAGAGCTGTGGGTGTGTGGAAGGGCTGGTGGCTGGCCCCAAATGCAGACCTTTCCTGCTCCCACCCAGGTGCAGGATGTGCCACGCTAAGGCCACCATCCTGCTGCCAGGACAGGAGCTGCTGACTGACAACTCTGCTGTGGGGCGGCTGTGCCCTGGGATTTCTGCACCACAGTGTGACCCGTGCATGAGGACTCATGTGGGGTTTTCCCCTCAGGTATTTGCAGACTGGCCCTGAGGAGAAGCACAGACAGGGCTCAGGTGAGGTGCAAGCTCTTACCTGCAGTGCACCACGATGGGCCCTGAGCTGGCTGCAGTCTGCAGAGTCTCCTCCACCTTGGACACGAGGTGCAGCAGGGGCTTGGCTGACTCTGGTGTTTGCTGGTCCGGCCAGGAAGGGAAGAGGATGTGTTTGACCTTGCGACATTCCTTTTCAAGCTTTTCCAGCACAAAACAAAGAGAAATTGGGATGTGAGAGCACAGGCCAAATGAAATGTGGAGTCCAGCTCAAGCAGAGGCCAAGCAGCCTGTTCCCATATCAGCTGCTCTCCTCCTGAATCCCCCTTTGAGCCTCTGCCAGATATGAGGGAGAGACCCCAGGGCCAGAGATGATGGATGAGTCCCATCCCAGAAGATGAGAACAGATGCAGAGTGTTCCAAGACTGTCCCCAGAATCCAGGCAAAGCAAGCAAGATCCTTTAGGCTGGTGTCAGCCCAGGGTGATACAGAGAGCCCATGGGGCAGAGCCCAACGACACAGTGCAAAACCACTGCACTGGTAGTGCTGCTCTGCCCTGCTGACCCCTTCTCCTCTGTACCCCAGGGCTGGGTCCTGCTCCCTCCCAGCCTCCCCAGGCAGGAGGGGCTCTGCAGACCCCTCCTCTGGCAGGGGGTTCCTGACAATCATGAAGCCTCCTCTTTCCTGGCACCCAGCACTGCCATCTCACTAGAGATCCCAGGGGTGGCAGGGCCACTGCTGGCTCCCATCGTTCTCCCTCTCTGACCCCAGGATGAGGCTCGGACACACCTGGATGGAGAGATCCCGGACCACGTACTCCACAGACTCGCTCACCCCCTGCACGTGGATGGTGAAGGGGCCATAGGTGCCCTCCTTCTCAGGCCAGTAGTGGACACATTTCTGGAGAACAAGGCAGGTTTGTGGCTGGGGAGATGCTCAAGGCACCCACTGGATGTTTGAACGGTGCTTGGGTCAGTGCTTTTGGGAGAGGGCATCACCTTGGGGAGTAGGGAAGGTGGATGTAGAGTGATACAGAGGGAAAGCAAGGAAGGGACAAATCCCTACCCCTGCATCTGCTGCCCTGCAGCCTCTCCCATGCCCTGCCCCTGGCTTTCAGGCCCCAGGGATGCATATCCCTCCTCAGCCTTGGAAGCTTCCAGACACAGCAGGACCCAGGGCACAGGGAGGCTGTCAGCTGGGAGAGAAGGGAGCAAGGACATGGCCAGGAAAGAGAGAGTTTCCAGTTTTCAGTTCCCCCAGGCAGGTGCTGTTGGCTCCCATCCCAGTTGGATCTCCTGGCTGAGATTTCCCAGCCCAGGGGAGAGCTTGGGGGCCCAGAGGGGCACTGCTGCCCACTTCTTCTGCCCCATCCCTGGGGCTTGCCCTAATGCTATAATCCAGCTGGTAAAGCGTGCCCAGAGCACAAAGCCATGTGAGGAGGAAAAGCTTTGCAAGGTAGGGCCAAGGCTGCAGCCCTGGGGCTCTCCTCCTCCACTTGTGATTGATCAGGGATAAATCTGAGACAAAAGCACACTAAGTGGGTGCACAGACCCCACATCTGGCCTCGCAGAACCCTCTCCTGTCATCAGTACCCCGCTCCCCCTGTGCCCCGGGCTCGGCGGTACCTCCCTGCGCTCCTGCAGCTCGGTGATCATGACGATGAGAGGAGCCTCCTCCTGCCACACCATCTCCCAGAAGTCGCTCACGGTGTTCAGCATGGGGCCCTGGGTGGCAATGTACTCCTGGGGCCGCCCTGCGTAGCCCTGCCAAGCACACAGCCTGTCAGGGAACCCCGGGGGCACCCTGGGGGCCGTGGGGCCTGTCCCCAGGTCACTCCAGCCCTCACAATGCTTTTCTGCCTCTACAGTTCAGAGGCTGAGCCACACGTGCTGTTTTCTACTAAACCTGTCCTTAAAATGCTTTTATAGATCTGCTGAAGGACTACCAGGAGTCCTCCCCATCCCGCAGGAGCAGGTCCATGAGGCTGGCCTTGTGCCCCCAAGTTCCTGCAAGCATCCAGGCTCTCAGTGTGACAACAGCCAGTGTGATGGATGCCTTGGCGAGGCAAAGCTCATGTAAGGAGCTGCACTCCTCACCGTGGGCATTTCCACAAGGACAAGTCAGAATCCCTGTTTCACAGCTCCAAGAATCCTCTGTCTCCAGTCACTTCTTCTAGTATAAAATTGCTAAAGGTATTGAAAATCCAGGCCTTCCCAGCAATCCTGTTAATGATTTGGTCTCACAAGAAGTTGCACTGGCCCAGCTAAGGGACAGAAATGTTCTCAGGAACATTTTGCGGAGTCTTGTTTTCATGCCTCGAGATTATTTCTTTTTCCTAGGAAACATGATTTTCCATTCAGGAGACCTGAAGGTGTCAACCGTGGGAATTGTACCTTCCCTCCCCACCCTGCTCAAAAACATTTCATGGAACACCATCAGCAGGAAGAGCATCAATCCCAGGCAGGGCTGATGTGATCAAACACCTGCAGAGCCCTCCCAGATTCCTGTGCCTCCTGGGCATGCTCAGGGAGGCTGGGTTGCCAAGTTTCTGATGTGCCCACCCTCGGCGGGGTAGGGGGAAGGAAGGGGTCAGGAAACAGGAGCTGCACACAGGGGTGTGCTGGCACAGGTGTGCACACCTCTGCCCAGGTGTGTGTGCCACAGGGAGGGGCAGTGCTTGTGCATTGTCAGCAGCCAGGTGAGACACAGGGGATGCCAGCACACCCCGGGGACAGAGTGCCAGTGTCACCTGATGTGCAGCTGCACAGGCTGCCTCAGGGAGACGCAGTTCCTCTGCTGCCCATGGTCAAACTGCCCCTGGGCCTCCCAGCAGCTCTGGGCACAGTGCTCCTGTTCCAAAGGTGCTTTAACCCTCCCCACCAGGTGCTGGTTGCTGCTTTCTCGGTGGATCTCAAGCACCATCAGAAAAGAATGCTCCTAACTGCCCACCCTGCACCCTCTGAGCACCTCCCAGGGCTTTGTCTGTAGCCCCAGACAGCGCTGTTTGTGAGCTACTTTTCCTGCTTTCCCTCACTGCCAAGCACTCACAGCATCCCTAGCCCCACCTCTGCCTCCCAGTGCCCTGGGCAGCCCCAGGGGAAGGGTGCTGAAGTGAGATGAATTGCTCAGAAAGAAGCTTGCCCACCGGGCAAAGCTGGCACCTGGCTCACACCAGATCCCATTCTGGGAGAGACTGCAGCCTGGGAGGCTTTGCACAGGGATGGATATCACAATCTGTTGTTGTCTAAGTAACACCCTAGGGTCTGGGGCTTTCTCCGTCTCTGGAAAGGGACTGGGTGCCAAAAATAAGCCACACCCCATCTTCATCAGCTCTCCTCTTGGGAAATTGCAACAAGCTCCCTGAGTAGTAGGAAAGCCCAGGATGTGTGAGGATCTCTGAGCTGCCCTAATCTGCTGACACAGCTTCCCATGGCTCTGCCACACACTGGGCCAGGCTGTGAGGAGGGGATGGAGAAGCCCCTGCAAGGGAGCCTGTCGGGGTGCTCTATCTGCCCAGGAGCCAAGAGCAGCTCCCTCATGAGACTCTCCCACCAAAAGGAGCAGTGTATCTGCCCCATGCAGATGGAGCCACATCCCTCCAGCTCCAAAAGGGGTGGCAAGTTAAGTCTGCTGCACAGGGCAGCCACAGGAGAGCAGGTGGCAGTGCCCGGGCATGTGTGACCCAGGGTGGCACCTGCAGCCTGGTGCCTGGTGAGCCCCGGGCTGCAGGCCCTGGGAGGACACTCACCGTGATGTAGTTGGCGTTGATGTAGCTGTCCTCCTCCTGGCTCCCAGCCCTCCTGAGGCAGACCCGGCTCTCAGGATCTGAAAGGCGTTGCAGGTATTACCCAAGGGACTGGCCCTGCCCATCCTCCCTGCCTCGAGCTCAGGGGCTGGAGGCTGAGTCCTGCTGCTCCATGCCACGCTCAGAGCTGGCTGCACCCTCCCTCCAGCCTGTTCTTGTCCCAGTTCAGCCTCACTGCCCTGACAGGGCACAGCCTGGCTACAGCCCAAACCTGCAGGTAGTGAGTGGGGTAACTTAGGCACAGTGACCCCCCAGGACATCCCCACAGCAGCTGAGGAGAGCCCAGCTGAGTCCTTCCAGTTTACACTCTTAGGGTCATGCCCTTGGAATGTGCAAGGCCCCACGTGTGCTCCCCGCCCCCAGCACCACGTAGACCCTCAGGAACAGGGCACCCAGCTCCTGCAGCACAGGCAGTAGCAGCAGGCATGGCAGGACACAGCAGCACCCAGGAGTGCCCACCCCAGTGCCAAGGCTGCTCTGAGCCATCCCTCACCCACAGGCAAACACAGGCAAATGGGAGGCAAAGGGACACAGTGGCACGTACTGGGCAGAATGGTTTTGTATCTGTCCTTGAAGGCATGTCCAGGGATTTCCAGCTCCTCCGGACTCACAAAGTTGGGTGGGATTTTCTGCAGGGGGAGAAAACATCCATGAGGAAAAGCCCATCGCTGCCACTTGTGTCCCCTGGCGGTGGCAGACCTGGTCACCCAGCAGGGCAGAGCTGACCCAGGGGCATCACCAGAGATGCCAGCTCCTGGGATGAGTCCTGTCTTTACTCCAGTTGTGGTGGGACTCCTTCCAGGGAGGCAGCCTTGGGAGAAGAGCGTGGCATGGGAGGGCAGGACAGGGTTTTCCAGGGACCCCAGTGGGACAGGTGTGCTCCAAGGAGCACGTGGTACCCGGGCACCCCTCCCCTCTGTTTGCCTGCCCTCCCACTGGGGCTGTGGGGCACAGCTGGGCTCAGAACCTGATGTTCACCCCTGTCAGTCCCACCACCGCCAGCCCCTGCCACCCCTCCTGTGAGGAGCGAGAGAAGTGTCGCACCAAAAACTCCTCCTGGAGCTGAGCCAGGCTCTGGGCGTGCTGCTGGAGCTCCTGTCTCCTCAGCACGTGGCTGGATGTCCTCAGAAACTTCAGCGTGATGTCCCGTGGTGTGCAGACAGGCTGGATGGGCTCCACGTTCCCTAGAGAGCTCATGTCCAGCACTAGTGATACATTGGAGCCCCTCCTGAAAGGCACAGGGGTCCCTGGCTGACCTACTGCCACCCTGGGACAGCAGGACAGCCCATCCCACCGGACCATCACTTCAAACCACCCCACCCTGAGCAAAGGCCAGGTAGAGACCCATTAGGTGGGGAGATGGAGGAACAAGGAACTAGCTGATCCTTTTGCCTTTTTGCTGGGAATCCCCTGAAGGACAGTGCTGAGATTTGTCCTGGGCTGGGTGAGGGCCACGGCTGCCTCCACACTCACACCTGGCACCTGCCCAGGCTGGCAGGCAGAGGGCTGGCAGGAAGGAATTTTGGGGGAGCCCTGGGGGTGAGCAGCCATGGGTACCCTGGCCAGGGCTGAGCCACACTCACCTCTCCTGGAGACGCACGTGCTTCTTGGCAGAGGGACTGAGCTTGTCCGGCTTGTCCATGTCTGCCACAGCTGCCCGGGCTGCCAGGCCGTCCTTATGAACTCTGGAGCACGGCACACAGGCTTGGACCATGCTGCAGCAACCACGGGGCCCTCGTCCTGAAGCACAGTGGGGGCTCACGGGGGGCCCTCAGCTCCTGGGAAGTCATGGAGCCATCAGAGGAAAAGCAGCTGGAAAAGAAAAGTCAGATCTGAGAGATACCACAAGGCTGGGTGGAGCCCCCGACAGACGGTCTGCAAGCAAGGGATGGGTTTTAAGTCCCCAGTTGTCCTGGGACCGGGACCCCCAGCCCCTGTATCCAGGCAGATGGAGAGCTCCCAGCACACTGACCCTCGGGGATGCCTGCAGCACTGCAGCCCACACAGGCACCCCTGGTGACCCTGGGCATGCCACCCAGGGCCACCTGCTCCCCCTGAGGGAGGACACCCACTGGTGTGGTGGCAGGGCACGGTCTGCTTTGGGGGAGCCCCAGATGCTCTCCAGCTCCATGGAAGCACATGCCCTGTGTTTCCAGCCCTTCCTTCCTCATCACGTGCCTGCTTCGGCCTGGGGACATGGTGGGGAAGAGCGAGAGCCAGAATGCCTGAGCACGGCAGAGTTCAGCAGGTGACACGAGATGGCTGGAGCCACTGCAGGGAGTCTGGGCATCTCCTGCGGCAGGGACACACAGAGCACGCACCCTCAGCAGCCTCGTGGCTCTGGCAAGGGAGGGATGGCCACGGGACAGCCTCCTCCATCCTGCAGGTCACAGCAGCTGTCAAGAGGAAGCTGCTTTATCTGGGTGGTTGAGCAAGAGGCGATAGGGCAGCCCGGCTGGGGAAGGGGCCAGACATCCTCCATGACCAGCCACGGGTCAGCCCCTGGCAGAGCTGGGGAGATGCAGGTGATGCTGATTCACCTCTGGGCAGAGCTCCTCATGGTGCAGGCAGCACCCCGCGATCCTGAGACTCCTCAGCCCCAGCTTTCTCCATGAGGAGGAGACAGACCCACAGAGTCAGGGAATGATGCAGAGTCAGAGCTCTTCCTGGGCAAAGAATGGGGTCCCAGGCAGCACATCTGCTCAGGGAGGTCTTGTGGAGAGCTGGGTTCCACATGGTGGTTGGGAACACAGCTAGGGCAGGAGCTGTTCCCTGTGGTTCCCTGCTGCCCAGTGGCATTTCTGGGAGTGACAATGCCACCACTGCCACACACACCATCCCCATGGCCCATGGCCCATGCAGGGTGCCCCAGTGTTCTCCAGCCAGGCAGGACAAGAGCAGCTGCTCAGCAGGAGCGATCCTGGCCAGAGACAGCCCAGGCTCCCATGCCAGCAGCTGTCCAGCCAGGAAACACCTGGGAGATGCCCTCGCTGGCAGAGGGACCCTGGGAAGAACGTCAGCTGCCAGCAGCTGCAGGGACAGTGCTCACATCACCTGCCCAGCATCCCAGCCCTGCCTGGGGCTGCCCATCCACACACACACACGTGCCCACCGCCCCTGGGCACCGGGGCCCGGCGCTGCCCGGCGGGGTGTCCTGTCCGGCGGGCAGCAGGGGTGGGCTGGGGGGCTCCTACCTGCTGCCCTGTGGCGTGGGATGGTCGGTCCCGGCACAGGCCCGCGGGCACCGCGCGTGTCGGTCTGGCACCACGGTTTGAAAGTGTTCAGGAAGCTGCTTATCAAAGGAGCTGCTGCCTCTGCTGCTTCCTCTCCCTCCTTCTCCCCCACCCCGACTGCCGCCCACGCACATACCGGCCACATCTCTGCAGCTCGGCTCTGCCGGGCCGCCTGCACACCCAGCCCTGCTGCCAACCTTCGTCCTGCACCTGTGGGCACGGCCTGGCCTCCCCCAAAACCCTGGAGTGTCTCCACAGGCACCTGCGATGGGGCTGGTGGGGTGTGCTTGATGCCCTCTGTGAACAAGCCATGACCAGCGCTGGTGCCAGCCATGGGGCACAGAGGGATAGGCAAGACCCGGCCATGGGGGGCCCTGGCCGGAGGGGTGAGGCAGGATGCTTCGCATGGTGCAGTGGTGTTGCTCTGGGGGCACCAGACCCCTCGTGCCCCACAGGAAGCCAGAATGAATCCTCCTGTGCCTGCTGTCCTGCCCGCGTCCTCTCGCCCAGGCTGTTCCCCATCCCGCTGTGGAATGTGCCAGTGGCTCCCACCCTCAATGCCTGCCCGTGCGCAGTGTGCTCCTTGTGCCACCCCACCGTCCCCCAGCCCACGTCCACGTGGGGACGCCCCTCTGCACCCGCCACCAATCCCTGGTTACCTCAGGGGAAGACAGGTGGGCTCCCCCTCCCCAGCAGGTAAGGGCAGGGGTGTATTTGGGGAGGAAGGTCCCTGGGGCCTGGCTCAGGTAGGACAGGTCTGCCCTTGGGGCGCTGCACATCCTTCCTGGCGCATCCCCACTGCTCTTCCTGTTTGCTCTTGCCCGGGCTCTGCACGCTTCCTTCCTCCTCAGCCCCCACCCCGCTGTGCTGCAGCAGCTCCCGCTGCACCCCAACAGCCACAGCGACCCCAAACACCTTCCCCGTGTCCGCTCCATGGGCTGCTCCCACTGCCCGGGGAGCCCCCGGCCGGCGCCGCCCCAGCGCAGCTCCCTGAGGTGACGGTGCTGTCCCTGGGCTGTGCCAGCACTGCCGCTCACCTCGCTGGAGGGCTGCGTGTCTCCGCACACCTGCGTGTTTGCAGGCGTGCCAGAATGCCAGAACAATAGCTTCCCTGGGCAGTCCTGGGAGGACCCTGCCAGTGCCACCTTCTACCCAAGGGCTAGGACATCAGAGGGCCCAAGCTCCAGAGCAAAGTGCTGCAGCAGAACAGCCTTATCCTGGAGAAAAGGCCACCAGCACCTGTGTCTTACCTGCAGATCCTAGAGTGCCCAGAGGAGAGGCAGAGGAATTGCTGCCTGCTGCATGTGGGATGAAAGAACACATGTGTAAGGCCTAGAGGCAGCCCCACCACACACTGCCCTTCCTTCCCACCTGTCCCTGACAGGACGCAGCAATTCCTAAGATGATCAGCACTGCAGGACTTAACAAGGTTGGCTGCATAAACTTGCTGTCAGTAGGAACCAGGCTCAAGGTTCTCTGCTGGAGTAACGGGCTGTCAGACATGCAGAAGCTTCCTGAGGCTGGGACTGTATCTGTCCTCTAAGTGTGGAGGGCACCTGCCCCATCTGGGTGTCTCTGAGCTTAAGCGGTTCCTGAGGATGCAGCCAAGATGCAAACCCCTGGAACTGCTTTTCCTGCCTTTTGCTGGCCTGACCTTGCTGCCTCCTCAGTGTTCTGTTCCTCTGCCACTGGTGGACAAGCGAGGGACAAGCTCAGTGTGACTGGGGCAGATACCACAGGGCCACCAGCACGTGGAGGTCACCAGGAATGTGTCAGTGGCATCTGTGCACCCACACTCCCTCCCAACCTCCCCAGCTGCCAGGCACCTGTGACAGGGAGGATGGAGACAGCTGGACCCTCACAGACCTCGTAGGGTCCAGGGAACATCCACAAATCTCCCAGAACCCCAAAGGAGCAAAGCAATGGGGCTGTGACTGCTGGGCTGTCCAGGGTCCCTCGCTGGACCCAGGAGGCACCACAGCACATCCTGATCCTCTGCCCAGTGAGCAGGAGACCTGGGAGAGCACTGGCCTTTGGGAGGTGGATTTTGGCTGGTTTTCCCCAAAGGGAATGGGAACCTTTTACCAACACATGATTTTCTGCAAGACACAAACTCCAGCTGCAAAAGGAGTATGGAACAAAGGCTTTTACAGGAGCTCCCTGTGGGCTGCTTGTTTCAGTGATCTGTGGCCCAGTGTGATTTAGGAGATTTGATGGGCATTTCAAAGGATTTCAGCACTACGTCCCTTCTCCCTCCTGCCAGGTTCTGCCTTGGTCATGAAATGCTCCTGGATGCTGCAGGAAAGATCCTGATGCACTTCCTTTGCAAATTGTCTTATTTGGTTCCACTCGAATTTGGTCATGACAATGGACCACACTCAGGGTAAAAAGAGGAAGCTGAGACGTTGGGATGCAGTGTATCCTCTGCCTCTGAAGCATCACAACACCAAGGTACTCATGCTCAGGAATGTCCCCAGAAAAGCCTTGCAGCACTTTCCCTCTGCTGCTCAAAGACCTCCCCATGGTATCTTGGCTCTGCCAGTCACACACGTGCCTGTGCTGGCTGCGACTAAGCAGGACACCCAGGATACAGCCTCTGGAAACTTCACCTGACCTGCTTTGGCTTTTCCTTATGCAGAAAATTCCGATGGAGACTGAAGGGACTGTCCTGCCCATGGTGACTCACCCAGGACAGCAGGGATGCAGTGTAGGGCTGTGCCATGGCCCAGGTTCCCAGGAGCAGAAAAGTTCTGCACTGCTGAGATGTCCTGACCCTCATGTGCCTCTTCCATGCCTAACTGAACCCCAGTGTGCTCCCACCTGCCAGCACGGCTGCTCTTCCTCCCTTCTGCCAAAGCACCCACATGCTGAGGAGGTGCATTTGAAGGGAGAGGATGGGAGGGGACACAGCCCTGTGGAGACCCACAGAACAAAAATGAAGGTGCTGGTGGAACACGAGGCATGAGCTGGTAGAGATAGGCTGGATGTGAGGGACACCAGGAGCAGATGGAGCCGGCACACACTGCTTGAGCCGGGGCATTTTTCAGCTGCCAGTGCCACTCAGGCTGTCCCCTGTGCCTTGTTGCACCCACCTACGTCTGCTGCCCCCCTGGGAATGCCCCCTGCCCCCCTCTCCTGCCCACTGGGGTGCATGGTGTGTGCACACCCACGCATGCACAGCTCATGTCCCTGGTCACTCATCGGTGCCCATCCGTGCAGAGACCTCGAGCAGGGAAGTCCAGATGTGCCCACCCTCCCTTCCTCCCCCTGAACGCACTTTTGGGCACATCACTTCTGGCCACCTCTGAGCTCCTGCTTGGAACATGATGCTGCCAGCTGGCTCCTCTGGAGGGACACCAGCTGGCTTCACAGTGGGGAGCAAAGAGCTGGGAGATGCTCTGGCCAGGGGCTGTGCCTTTCGTGTGCACCCGTGCTTGTCCCATGTCACATCACCAGCTCTGCAGCAGCTGCATCAGGCTGGCCCGGGGAGCAGAGGGGGAGCTGCTGGATCCTACAAGCGGGGACTGCTGGGGCCAGGGGAGAACCTGGCTTTGAGGGGAGAGTGTGTCCAGTCTGGGGCCAGATCCCAACCCAAGGTCAGTTTGCTGTAAGGACAGGACCAGGACACCAGGACAGCCATTGCAATCTGGTGTGAGCAAAGAGGAACCTGACAGTCTCTGGAGGGCAAAACCCAGGAGGGGATGGGAGGAAGCAACACTGAAGGAAATGGCTCCGGGCAGGGGGTCCCACTGGGTCACTGCTGTGCCCCTCACCTTCCTGCCTCCCTCCCCTGGTGGGGAAGGACGGGTGAGGTCCCAGAACAGGAACATCCCTTGTCCCCCAGCACTCCTTTCTGCTCTGACCTTGGTGGCAGTGAGGTATCAGGGGTGATGATGATGCCCAGAGTGGTGCTGGGAGGGTTGGTTGGTGATGGAGGGATGCACAAGGAGGGAAGAGTCCCAGCTGTTCCCACACCAGCCATTCACCCTGGCCCAACCAGGGATGTGCCAGACATGGGATCCCCTGTGTCCTCTGGCTGTGCACATCTGTACAATTATCTGTTGGGATGTAAGGACTAGAGAGGTCTGTGACAGAGTCTCAGGGGTCTTGAAGGGTCTGTACAGCTGTGGGTTTACTTTTAGCAAGATGTGGTGTCCTAAGCCAGGACATATGGGGACCCTATGGAGTTGGTGGTCTGGAGAGGAAGATCTGGATTTATCCTTGACTGGTACTTGCCGTTTGTTCACTTGCATTTTAAAGCTCCATTTCCATGGGGTTATCTCACACCTCTGGCCATGATTTCATAGCCAGTTCCCTTTGTGCAAAGAGCACCTTCCAGCTCCAGACCTGTTTTCCCACTAACAACCAGCCAATCCTTATGCCCATTTCTGCCCCCCAGCCTCCAGAGCACGGGCTTCCTCCCTCAGCCTCCCTGCCCTGATACACACTCCAGCACCTCTCCTCACCCTCTCCAAGCAGCACCGCAGCCCCAAAGTCACCTCATCCTAGGCAGGCACTGAGCTGGCACCCAAAGCACAGACGCTGCCCAGTAGTCTCACTCCCCACGGTTGCCTACCACACCACGGCTTTGTCCCATCAGGCCCCATCACCTCTGGGTCCGGCACTCAGGAAGGGATAGTTCTGCTTCCGTTGACACGACTGGGGTTCAGGATGTTCTTCAGGCTTTTGGAAATTAGCCCGTCTCCTCCGCTGCCTAAACATCGCTCGCAGGCTTGAAGGTGAAGCAGCTGCCGGGGGACTGAGCAGACTCCGTGCAAACTGCCCGATCGGCTCCCGGCAGGGCAGAGCAGGACGGTGCAGTCATGCCGAGCATCCCGCGGAGCCGGCCGTGGGGCAGCGAGCAGCCGAGCTCCGACACCTCACCTGGGGGCCCCGCGTCACCCGCCCGCCGGCCCGGGGACAGCCAGGACCCGGGAGCCGAGGGAAGCACCTCCGCAGATTGCTTTTCCGGAGAGCAGCGGCTCGCTATTCCGGCGTCCTCCACGGGAGCGCGTTCCCAAGGACAGCCCTGGCACGGGGAGCTCAGAGCCCGCAGCGCAGCGCTGCCTGCCAGCCTGGACCTCCGGGCATCCCACCGGGATGGAGCCGGTCCTGGGCACCGAGTCGGAGGCAGCGGATGTGTGACCTTTCTCCCCGTGGTCTGTGCAGAGTTTGCTCCTGCGGCTGCCTGGCTTGAGCTGGGAGCAATTAAGCAGTTGCTGGTTCGTTTTGCCAAGGCACTGCCGCTGATCCTGCCAGCCCCTGTGCTTCTGCCCTCTCCTCAAGGAGAACCAGATGAAGAGTTTAGGACCTGGATTTCCTGCTTAACTGCCGGGTTGCTTTCTTCTTTGAATTCCTCGGTTTGTTCAGCCTAGAGAAGAGGAGACTGAGGAGAGACCTCACTGAGCTCTTCAACATCCCCGTGAGGGGCAGTGGAGGGACAGCTCCAGCCTCTGCTCTCTGTGACCAGTTACAGGACTAAAGGGAACAGCTGGATCTGTGTCAGGGGAAAAAGTTTTTCAACCAAAGGGTGGTTGAGCACTGGAATGGGCTCCCCTGGGAAGTAGTCACAGCTCCAAACGTGTCTGAGCTCAAGGAGCATTTGAACGAAGCTCTCAGGCACAGGGTGGGATTGTTGGGGTTGGACTTGATAACCCTGATGGATCCCTTCCAACTCATCAAATTCTGTGACTCTATGACTGCTGAGTAAAACCACGTTTGGTTTCTGGAATTAGATACTCTCCTGCAAACAAGCTGAGCTTTCCTCTGAATTTGCCAACAGCAGGGCAGAGCAGGTGAACCACCAGCACCCCTGGGCTGGGCTGACACTGATGCAGAGCTGGTGTTACTATGGAGTAGAGAAGGTGCCTTGGCACAGGAACAGCTCCCCTGGGAAAGGTGATCTCCCAGAGTGAAAGCGCTTTATATCAGCCTGGTTTGTTCCTCTCCTCATGTGGGAAGAAGCTCCCCACGTTCATTTTACAGTGGAGTAATTGCATGGAGGACTGTTCCTAAGCCAGGTGGATAGAACCACGAAATGACAGAAACATTAACCTTGAAAAATCCCTCTAAGATCATTAAATCCAACCATTAACTGAGCACTGCCATGTTCACCACTAAATCACGTCCCCAGGGGATGAGGGTAAAGGGGATCTAAGCCAACACATGGGACCAGACCTCCCAGGTGCTGAGACTTTGACACTCTAGCCAACAAATGCCAGTGGAGAAACCACAGAATGATTTGATCACCAGGACAGTCTGCTGGGGACACAGCCCCAGCACCTGTGGCAGCACCTGTCTCATCCATGTGTCACTTGGGCCTGTCCTGTGCTTCCCTGGCTGCCTCCAAGAGAGCTGTGCTTTTAGCAATGCTGTCTGGAAAATACTGTGTGCTTCAGTTTCCCTTGGGGAGTGAGCTCTCTGGCCTGCCTGGACACCTGTGGGTGGGCCAGGAGGCACACACACATCCTCTCAGGGGGCTCCAGCCCACAGAACTGCCTGCAAAACCCTGCGAGCTGTGTGGGCAGGAAGAAGTCTCCTAGGAACAGGAAAACCCCCAGCTCCTCTCTATTCTCACAGCACACAGGGCAAAGCAAATCTCAACGAAAAACACACAAAAAGGCCTGAAAATCCTGATGTTATTCCCATCCTGGGTGCCTTGGCACGCTGTAGCAGTGGGGAGCTCAGCTGTGTTTGCCCAGCACAGCCCTGCTCCCCCAGGCCCTGGGCTGCTCCGGCAGGGGGACGCTGAGCCGGGTGACCTCTCGCCGGGTGCAGGGGCCATTATCAATAACAGGAAACGAGCTGGGCAGGAGGGGCAGGAGACAGAGACCCAGAAAGAAAGGAAGTGGTTAGAAAGGCGTCACTTCCATCTCTGCTGCAGGAGAACCTGCGCCCACGCACCGACGGGCGCGGGGGAACAGCGCTGCCCTCCTGCGCTCTGATCTCTCCGGGATCGCCAGGGAGTGCTTGTGACACAGGCACAGATCCTCGTCTAGACTGTGAGAACAGCTAGAAAGGGGCTTAAAATAGCTCATCCTCAGCCAATGTCCGGTGCAGAAATACGTGTGGGGAGTCCAACTGCTGGCAAGTGAGTCACTGCCCAGGGGCTTAGATTCTGAACCTTGCTGAAGACAGACTGCATGTAATGCTGCCTGCACCCAGCACGGCATGGGTCTGTGCATGCAGCTGCCTGGGGACAAAGGGCCAGGGAGAATGTGCCAGCAGCTTTTATTTTAGGAAAAATATCTTCACTGAAAGGGTGATCAGACACTGGCACAGGCTGCCCAGGGTGGAGTCAAAGGCAAATAAATTTGGCATTTGGGGACATGGTTTAGTGGTGAACGTGGCAGTGCTGGGGCAGTGGTTGAACTTGATGATCTTAGAGGGCTTTTCCAACCTGAACAATTCCATGATGATTCCTGCCTGGCAAGAGGCAGAGCCCCTGACAGTCACGGCAGGTCCCATCTCTCCAGCTGGAGGAGACTGGCCGTGGATAAGCAGAGGCAGCCAGAGGGCAGCAATGCAGAGATGATGGATCTGCCCAGTGCTGCTCCTCCAGCTCCTAGCCATAACAGAATATGGGCCTGTCTGCTTTTGAAAGCTGCTCTAGATTGTGCTTTCTGGCCTCAGAAATTCAGGAAGCTGCCATGCTGGGTCATGCATACTCCTGCTGAGAGATGCTGTGTGATTCCTCTGAGTCCTCTTGGTCTTGCTGCAACTGCGTGGCTGTAGGTGTGAGCCGTGAGAGCTTGCAGCACATGGGGTCTGCATTTTCCCAGTTCCAGGCATCAGAAATATTCCAGTCTGCTCACAGTGGGGAAGCCATGGTGCTTGGAGCCACAGATGGCCCAGATGTGGAGGAAAAACAAAGAAACTGTGAGCTTTTTAGTTTCTTTTCTTCTGCTGTTGGGGCTGAAAGGTGTCCCTAGCTGCTCTGGGGCTGGGGAAACCTTTCCTGCCACCAAGTCCAAGGATGGAGCCATGGAGCTTTCTGCACTGGAGGAGAAACTGAGGCAGCAACTGGTGTCACCAGAGCCCCATGTGCAGCAGAAGTGTTGGGCTTCTTGCCCGTGAGAGCTGTGCCTTGCCAGACAGCAGCTGTCCCCACCCCCAGAGCTGCAGAGCACTCTGCCCTGCTCCTGCCAGCCCGGGCTGCCACAGGCTGGTGTTTGTAGTGACCCTGAGTACAGCACTGGCCCTTCCACCACGGGGGCCAGCAGCCGACCATGGAGGTGGTGCCTGGTGGGCAGTCAGAAGTCACCCTGCAGTGCTGCAGCTGCCAGTCCACCATCCTGCTACCCACACACCTCACCTCTGCCTTTTGAGGTGCATTTTGGGCCACAGTGGGTTCCTCTGTAATGCTGAACCTACCTGTGGTGCTGGGCCCAGGTCTGTGATACCAGGACAGAGCAGGAGAGATCTGTGCTGCTGGCGAGTGGGGGAGAGGATGGAGAAGCACTGGCTGAACTCACAGGGCTGCAGAGAAGGCTGCCAAGGCAGCTAGCTCTGCTCTCAGCTGGGACAGGCCACCCTACCCTGCCATGCCACCAGCCAGCTTGGCATCATAACCCTGTGGCAGACTGCTTCCCACCTGGGCACTACTCCTGCCAGGGGCATCTCCAGCTCCTCTTACAGCCCCATGGGCAGCTCTGCCTGCCTGTCTCCTGGGGGCCTCCTGAGCCTGTCCCAGAAGCACTAGTGGGGACACCTCAGTGAGCTTTGAGCTTGCTCAGCTTTGGGGAGCTGGAGTCCACTGGAGGCCCCACAGAGCCCAGATGCAGCACCCTGGGCAGGAGATGTTGTGTGGGGGGTGTGCCCTGCAGAACAGACTGGCTCTGGGGCTCTAACCAGACCGTGTCTGCCTCTTGCTCCATCCCTGCAAGGGGCCAGCTCAGGTTTTTGTCATGGTCAGGGATGACTGAACAAGTAAGGATCCAGGACTGGACCCTGAGCAGGTCCAGATGGATCCTGTGTCCCACAAGGAGCCAGGACAAATTCAAGCAGTGAAACCCCCGCTGTATGTCAGCGTCCTCTCTGCTGCCTCTTCCCCAGGGATCAGCCAGGCCCCAGGGGCTGACACAGCACAGACTCTGCCGTGGCCTCTTCTAATAATGTGCAGTAAAAGAGGAGAAAGGTATGTTTGTCAATGGAGAAAATATCTGTGTGTTTCCCTAGAGACTTGGTGGGATGGTTCCACCAGCCCTGGTACCCTCCAGGGAAGAGGGGAGTTCCAGTGACAGGCAGGGAAGAAGCAGGAGAGCTGGGCAGAGGGCTCTGGGCCAGAGCAGAGGAGTGGCAGGAGCTGGGTGGGCACCAAGCAGGCAGGGTGACCTTACCTGTGTGCACTGCTGCAGACAGGCTCAGGGGGAGCAGGGATGGCCCCCAGGCTGGAACAAACTGCACAGGACTCTGCTCAGCACCCTACACACAGTCAGGGTGCACGGCCTGGGCTGGGTGGACGAGGGGTGGGGGAGATAGAGACAGCAGGGATGTGCCATGGGGTGCCCTGCCCTTGTCTCTGCCCTCAGCAGCACCCTGTAGATCTGCAGCACTGAGCTGTTCCTGCTCCCCACAGCACCAGCCAGAGTGCCCTGAACCCAGGAATGCCCAGGCGGGGCAGCCTGAGGAGCTGCTGGCTGTGACTGCCAGGCCGTGGGAAGCTGTCTGTGAGAATCACCTGCCAGGCTGTGCGTGCCAGCGATGTCCTTGGCCCAGGTGCAACCACATATCCAGGGATGCTTTTGGCCCAGAGGGGAAGGAATAGAGCTGTTCCCTTGTCCTGGTTTAAAAGACAAGTGTCTGCCAAGGAAGGTGGGAACCTCCCTTGGAATGGACAATATGACTCCCTTCCCTCTGAATTACTGTAACTTTGAAATTATGGAGCTTTCAGGCAAAGATACAGGAAAAGGAATAACAGTTCTTCACTAGTATATATGTGTGTAACAAGGCAAACAAACAGCAACACTGGCAGCAACAATAAGCAGAACCAGCACCCAGTCCCAGCCAGAATCCCAATCCAAGTAACCCAGAACCCAATCCCAGTAACCCATACCCACAATCCCAGTAACCCAGAACCCAATCCCAGTAACCCAGGACCCCAATCCCAGTAACCCAGAACCAGAACCCAGTAACCCAGGACCCCAATCCCAGTAACCCAGGACCCCAATCCCAGTAACCCAGGACCAGAACCCAGTAACCCAGGACCACAATCCCAGTAACCCAGGACCCAATCCCAGTAACCCATACCCACAATCCCAGTAACCCAGAACCAGAACCCAGTAACCCGGACTCACAATCCCATACCCAGAACCAGAACCCAGTAATCCATACCCACAATCCCAGTAACCCAGGACCCCAATCCCAGTAACCCAGGACCCCAATCCCAGTGAACCAGGACCAGAACCCAGTAACCCAGGACCCAATCCCAGTAACCCATACCCACAATCCCAGTAACCCAGAACTAGAACCCAGTAACCCGGACCCACAATCCCAGTAACCCAG